>VXBL01000268.1:350374-407142 GCA_013400195.1 Aramus guarauna | reverse complement strand
AGAGAGAGAGAGAGAAGAGAAAAATATTGGTTTAGGTTTTGTGGAAATGAAAAATATTGGCATGAATATAGGTAGGAAAATCATGTCAGAGAGGATAATCAACCTTTACTATAATTACAGTCCTGGCACAGCTGGCTGTATGTTGCATGAGGATCTGAAACGATATTATGATGTTAGATATGGGAAGCAGGGTTAGTAATTTCAGCTCTTTGATTGTTGAAAATGACGTCTGAGTGCATTTTATCTGTTTACTTTTAAAATCTCCTTTCCCTTGGGTAGGGTCCACAAATCATTCCATTAACAAACAGGAACTTCCCATGGATCCCCTGTATTTAAAAGCAGAACAGGTGTGAGGGTTTAGTCACCCATTTCAATGGTGTCATCCTCTGCACAAGCTGGAACATATAGTTACACAAATACCAGCTGACATTTCACATAAATAAGGCGATCAAAGGCAAGACAAGTTTTCTCAGACTCTGAAATTAGGCAAATCATGTTTCCAGAAGACACCCTGTTCTGCCAGCAAATGTTTCCTGAGAGATAAAGTATGATTCTCTAGAAAAATGATGGGGAAGCAGAGGTCCCAAGAGCAGGGCGTGCAATTAAGATCAACCTGTTCATCCCATGCTTTGACATCCTGTTATTGCTGAGCGTGTGATGACTGTTTCCATAGGAGGAGGTGTTCAAGGAGATCGCTCTGTGAGGGGCAGCAGAGGCCAGGAGCTGGGGTAAGTCAGGAGCATGGACAAGCCCTGTTTTTGGGGGAGAGCTTTAATGTGGGTTGGAGAGGCAGCTGCTGGGGGAACTGTGCCTTCTGTGCCTGGAGGAAGGCTGGATGAAGCCCTGACAAGGAGAGGACAGATGCTTCGGACAGTCAGCAACCCCAGTGCTTGAAACTACGGTGGTTTGTTAATAGGTGGTTGCTCTGGCAGGGCTCCAGCTGTGGAGGTCCCATCCCCATGCGATGCTGTAAGGGTGAGCGTGCCTCATGCCCGAGCGACTGGCAGAGAATGGCTGCCGCACGCCACGCTTTCCCAAGCCTTCTGGGGAACCCTTCACACGTGTCCTATTTCCTCCAGCCCCCTGATGAAGTGGCACGAAACAAAATCTGATTTAAAGCTTCTGTTCGTTTGCCTTAATAGACTGGGGTTTGATCCGAGCTTGCACGCCATGCTGATCATCACATTTGACAGTCTGGACTTGCATCTCCAGGACAAGAAGGGCCACGTCCTGCAGCCACTCTCATTATTTCACTCCAGTTAATAATGTCTGTCTCTGTCTGCAGGCGCTTTTTTTTTTTTTTTTTTTTGCGTGGAAAATTTAGGAAACAATTTGAGCAGCATGATTTTCCCAGATACTACATTCATTATTTTCTCATCAATGTAATAGGCAGATTCTCCCGTGATACGACAGGAGCATTAACAGAGATTACAGCTGAACAATCCCCTTTTACGAGAACAAGCCCTTTATCACTGTCTTCTACCCCCTTCTGCGATATTCTGTGGTTTTGACAGAAACTCCATTTCTGAAATCTTAAGGAACTGTATTAAATACCACTGTTGTGATTTCTTTTCACTGTACATTTGGCTTCCTCTTTCTTATTCTGAAAGAGAAACCTCAATTCTGATACAGGATCTGCATAACATGAACAGCAAAGGGAGCAGCAAAGCATCCGAGAGAGCCTTTTACAGATTTTTCTTCCCTCCTCCTCCTGCTTGAGATTCTCCACGTGCTCTACCACTTGTCATCGAATTAAAAGCCATCGTGAAACTTAAAATTTGCTCTAAAAGCAAGGGCTTTTGGACTAAATTAAAGTGTTAAATATGCTACCACGGCCCTTCTTAACTTCACTCAGAGTTGATGGTATAGAACTGAAGACAAAATTTCTTTTTCAACCTATATATATTTGAGACAGCATCAAAATTCATTCTGAAAGGGGAAAGAAAAGCTGAGGATTTCATGTTACAAGCAATTTTGGGGTGCATTAGCTGAGAAACTTACTGTTGTGCTCCACATATAGATGCTATTGTATTAAAAAAGAGGTTGCCACACATGTAGCATGCCTGGAAGCATGACACAAAAGAAAAGTCAGGCAGGTGCTGCCTATAATTGTTTCAGTCATTCTAAATCTTTGGAAATTCCCAGGTATTTACATTTTTTACCTCTGCTATTTGTCTTGTAAAAGGTCTGTCTAAAACACAGTAAAAGACAGGACTGAAAGTGTCTGAAGGGAAAAATTCCCACTCAACTTCCCTCACTCCCACTTCTCCCAATTTCCACTTACATTTCAAAATCAAAACCTCCCTCTACTTCAGGTTCCAAAGTTGGAGGTGCTACATTTTCCACACTTTGATTCGTTTCCTTCTGTTTTAAGAAGAAGAAGAAAAAAAATTCCATGTTCTTGGTGGAGAGGTACAGAGTGGATATTATCTAAACTTCCAGTGAATCACAGCTGACAGTGTTGCTATTTCTAGGCCAGAGAATCACTCTTTGAACAAAATGCAATCGCTGTGTCTTTTCAACCTGCGCTTCAGCAGAGTGAAACAGCAGGATTCCCGTACTGTATAATAACTGTCAGAAACAATTTCTGCTCTGTAAGTGAGGTGAAGCAAAATGTCAAAATATTTGAATACATTTCATTGAGGATATCTTCTTTTAAATTAGTGAAGGCTAGAGGAAGAGAATCCTATTCTCTCGCATAATAAATATGCATGGAACAGTGGGGCCAAGTGAATTCTAATAAAGCTGGGTCCTCGCTCGTTAATGTGTTAGAGAACCACAACAATAAAACACAATAATTATTAGTTAAAGAAATGCCAGCACTGGCCTTTTACCAGCACTCCCGAACATATAAATCGCAATAAATTTAGACTGTCTGAAGGCGCTGCGTTAATTACCATATTTTATAAAATGCCTCGGGTAGAGGGGAGCAATCACAGCGACCGAGAAAGATCCCAGCCCGAGTGTATATATCTCGTTATTAGTACAACTGCATTCCCTGGAAATCATTAGCCGACCAGCGTTATCTTTGCTCATACCCAGAGAAGAACATTAAGGAAAGTTTACTAACACCACCTCGTAATTTTATAGGGTTTTCCATCCCTGCAAATCCCAAAGGACCTTATGAAGAAAATACTTGAGATTTCGTAAATGCCTAGACTTGGGATTCTTTCAATAACAGTATCTTGAATTTGCAAACAATTCTCTTGTGCTCCCACTTGGTGCTTACAAACAGGCTGGAGAAGGCTGCACAGGCTAACAAGTCTTGTGCCCAGTGATAAGCAGCCATGTGATGGATTTGCTTCCAAGAGGATGGGTGAAGAGATCACCTAATTCATGTGCCCCAAGAGCTGCCAGACACAAAACCTTTTCAAACAACTTAATACCAGATTGAAGAAAGCTGCAGAGTGCCACAAGAAGAGAGGAGCGATGGTGAAAGGCACAGCCTGTACCTGAACTCCCACAACAGTGAGAGAATCACATGGAAGCATCTCAGCAACTTTAAGATGTGGATCGCTCTTGTATGCCACAGACAAGTCAACTCCCTGTTTTTCTAGAGCCCCCGCCCATCCAACGTGGTGCACCAAAGCACTAGGATTATCAATGCATCCAGCACACCATTTCATCCGTAGCTATAGCCAGTCCAAGGTGATTCAGGGTAAAGTAGACAAAAACCTGCCAGAAGCCAAACTGTACGTTGAGGAAAGGAAAAAATATCCCCAGGCCCTGCAGATCATCTGTGGAAACCTAAACATCACACTAAAGTTAAGTAAGGGAAAGGCCGGTGAAATATATATTTGTACAGGTATAATTCTAGCAAGAGGAATATGAATGTCTATTAAAAAAACGTCCCTCCACTTTCCTGAGTGAGTGTTCACGGTGACTGTATTGAAATGCTGAAGTGACTCCATCATTAAGGTGGCGAGCAGAAATAACGAGTGCAATTTATAATGAGATAGGCACACGTACACATACAAAGGTAGGAATTCTCTGTGTCGGTGAAAATAAGACAGTCCTTGAATTGATTTGGGATTCATTAGTTCACAGAGCTCATTATGTCATATTATGAGATAAGAGTTCATTCCTATTTATTGTTTTACTGCCGTAACCCACTAAAGTGTTGTTTTTCCAGTTGATGCTGAAATGTTCTCATCTGATAAACACCTTCTATAACAATTTTTTAACTTGTTTTTAAAAAAATATTAATTTGAGTATCTAATACCAATGGACTGCTATCTAAACCACTGATCTTTCCATAAATTCCTACTCTGCTTGGCATTTTATCCTTTGCCTGTTTAGGATCCCTGGAAAAATCTCTCAGGAGATGATCAGACATTGCTAATGAACAGGTTAATTCAAATCACCATACTGTTTTACAATGGAAATCAGAAATCTGTTAGTTAAAAAGTATATATTTATAGAAAAATGAAAAAATAACTAGGTTGTGTGGTTTTCTGCTGAAACTAGCATCAATCCGTAGCGTTGTTTTGAAATGTCGACCAAATTGGTTGCATTCCCAACCTCTGCTAGTGAAGGAGATTAAATCTAGTAAATATCTATCTAGATGCTCAGCTATCGGAAGGCATTTTGACAGCAGTCCAGCACATAATGACAGATTACAGCATATTGCCTGTGCTGAACGCACTCCCAGTTACACCAGTTCTACCAAAAAGCATTACTGTTAATATGGGTTTTTTCGCACCTTTCCAATGCATTTCCTCCGTAGACAAAAAGAGAATTGTGATTACACTTGTTGTTTACACTCTTAAGATGCCCGGGTGATTTTATGTTGAAGGCAAGTGATAGAAAATAAATATTGTTGTTTTCTTCCAGATAAAAACTTCCTCATTTGTGAGGATTCTGCTTATTGATGTGATTGCTGGGCTGTGTTATTTAAAATAAGGTAACTGAAGATTACAGGTTTGTTTGGTAATACTGGGATGAAATTACAAACCATTTCGGCGGTGTTCAGAGGAAGATAATGGCAACCCTTGGTAACGTACAGCAGTCTACCAAAATTGCTGAAAAGAAAGAGGAAATTTCATCTAATCCACATAAATTGAGTGTGGGGAATATCAGGCTTTCTGGAAAATGCTTGTTTTACTTCTGGTGTGTGGCAGGTAGCTATCCAAGATAAAATACATATCCAGGTCATGTAACCATAGCAAGTATTTGCAACATTTTTGAGTCATTTCAATAATCATCATCACCTTGTTTTCCTCATTGTTTCTTTCCATTCACCACTCAGCCTGATCTCTCTCTTCTTCTTGTGATTTCTTACCCTGGGGATCAAGGGTTTGTCACTAATATGGTTTAATACGTCCTTCATTACCCATTTTTCATTCTCTTCTCCATCCGGGCTAATTCCTTCTCTTCTCCACCTCTGGTTAATCAAAACCTTTTCTGTATATAATACCCCTTGCTATGGACTTCTTGATAATTGTTCCTTTACCTGCTCACACTGTATGCACCCTGTAGCCACACATGCACCCTGCTCACATGCAGAGTGAAAACATGTGTAAAAATGTTAATTTGTAAACACTTGTAATTAATTATTGTCTTCTTTTATTTGAAGGTTACACAGGTGTTAGTGGTTCACCTGTTACTTTTCTTTTTTGGTCAATAGCAATTAACAACTTTAAATAAAAAGTATGGCTTTCACTTTTTAACTAGTTTCAGATGTGCATACACAAAGATAACATTTTGCTTTTGGAAGAACTAATATGGCATGTATTCAAATGGCTTAAATTCATTGAACAGTATATTTTTAAGTGTATGAAAGAACACACTCCTTTGTAAGCATTAGGGAGCATACCATTTGCAGTTCAGATATCAGTATTTTTTGCTGTTACCGTGGCACCAAAGAATAGGCAGTGTTGTCATGAACTTTCCAAAAGCTTAAAATGTATTTCTTTTTACTTATTTAAAAATGTTGATGGGGTTCTGTTGCCTTTTCCAGAAAATGTTCTACGAAGGAGGAAATCAATCACAAAAAGGTTTGGAAAGGCAAATATTTTGAGAGAGTCATAACCTTTCCTTACGGTCTTACAAGAAAAAAGCATTACAGACTTGAATGTACGGGTACAATACACAGTAGAATAAAGAGGATTTTGATCAAATAAATAAAGGAGGAGGTACCATAGGACTGCCATTGTCTTTCATGTAGGCTCCCAGTATCTCAGAAACCCCAAGTCCCTCTCAGAAGCCAAAGCAAGAGCAGATGAATGTAATTGACCCTATCACAATTTAAATTTCCTGGCTGATGTGATGTAGAAGGTTTGGATCGAATCTATTGAAGCAGGATAGCAGGTTTGGATCAATGCTCTTTCATATTACTGTAAGAGTTGAGCATCAAAATTCCTGTAAATATTTCTCGTGCAGTTGCCAGTAATTATCTGTGTAAACCACAAATGAGAAGCTTTAAAATAATGTAAATAATGAAATCAAGTGCCTTCCCTATGTTCCTCAACAGTCCTAATCTTTTAACTTTTATTCTTTCCTACCACTGTCAGTGTTTCCTTCATCACTTTTCCTTCAATCTTTATCAAAACACTTTTGTTTTTGAATGCCAATCGTTCCCCAGGTTTGTGGTCTCTGTAGGGCCTTCTATTTAAGCGACGAATGGAGTGCAACTCATGGAAATGGGACTGTAGCTACTGGATCTATAAACTAATTGGAAAATACATGACGTTGCTTCTTGGAAGAAGACTGCGATGAATAGCAACGAGTGGCAAAGTGAGGCCTTTGTGCTGGGGAAGATCATATTTTGCCTGCCTGGGACAGCAAAATCTTAATACGCAGATGAGGTTTCCTTCAAAACTATCTCAGGTTCCTTGTTCAGCACCCACCGTGTGGGCTGTGCACGAGAACCCACGCACGTGAAGGGCTGTGACTGTACTAGGCCAGGTGAGACCTGGTGAGACCATGGTGAGAACCTTCAGAAGACAGTAAACTTGCATCAAAAGTTGTGTCAGTTGCCCAGTAGATCCTTTTATTTTTAGGTTTACTTCCTTATGGAAGTATCCCATGCCTTTGTGCATTTGCTTTGTAGGTCGGTAGAACTAACCACACCACACTACTTTCTCATTTCCACAAAGAAACATGGGATTTTTCTTTTTCACTTAAGTCTTTCAAATAATCAGAATACTTCAGTGATTTGGAGTACTCCCAGAATAACTGCTTTGGAGATAGATTAAGTACTTAAGTGTTTTAGTGAGTGATAGGATTCTATAACCACTTGTTTCCCATATTCCAGTATATGTAGTTTCCTAAAGACTATCAGAAAGGGCATAAAGCAACAGACAGCTTTCTGAAAAGTCCAAAGTTACACAGTCTGTTTTGCCACGGGACTGTCATATTTCTGGTGAGTCAAATGTTATCTTTCCAGGGATGGTGCTCCCTTACAGGGGACCTGGGGCTTTTCCTGACTCCCTAGAAGCATGAGTAAACCCAAAACTTCAACCGTAAGAGGGGCCTGAAGTTGAGTCAGGTGCAAGAGTGATTCTTGTCACCTAAGTTTTAACTCACTGAGATTGGATAGATTAGATTTGATAGTAGGAAAAATTTCTTCATGGAAAGGGTTATCAAGCATTGGAACAGGCTGCCTGGGGAAGTGGTGGAGTCACCATCCCTGGAGGTATTTAAAACACACATAGATGTGGTGCTTTAGGGACATGGTTTAGTGGTTGGACTTGGCAGTGCTAGGTTAATGGTTGGACTGGATGATCTTAAAGGTCTGTTCCAACCAAACCAATTCTATGATTCTATGAGATACAAAAGACAGCAGAGAAGGTAAACCCTTCTTCTAAATGGAGGGGTTTCTCTGTCTGACACAGATATACAACGAATCCCAATGAAAAATCTGTAAATTCCACAAAGACAGATTTCCCTAACTGCGATGCATATTTAACTTGGACAAAAAATTGTTGCTAATGAAAAATTATCCATAATACAGATATTCTGAAGAGCAGAAAAAATAGGTAGAAGTGGTAACTAAAGAGAACCTTCAGGAATGGCAAAAGGCAAATTAGCTATGAAATTGAGAATAAAAATGTCTGTAGAATCTGAAACTGAATATACAGTAGAGCAACACCTTATGAAGTAAAAAGAAAGTCTTAGACCCTCTCAGAAGGATTTTGATACAGACATAATTCAGGAAAGAATGAATTCATTTAAGGCACTTCCTTAATCATAAGATTCTGTCTTACAGGAGAAACGAGACCTACAAAAATAATTAGGGGCATGGAGTGAATTCATTTACAAGGGGAAAGATAACTAGTTATCTTTGGTAGGTGATGATTAAGAGTGGGAGAGGGATGCATAATAAGAATTTACAAATATTAGAGGCATAAATATACAAAAAGCAGATTATGAATATGCAGTGAAGTATTTTTAAATCCAAGGACCAATGTTTGGGCTGTAGGTGACTTATTTGCTAAGGGAAAAAAAAATCACATGATATAAATCCTTTTTCTAGGGAGGTTACTGGTTCAAATCTGCCCCTGGCATGACATGACTCTATAATCTAAAGACAATTTAGGATTCTGCTTGAAATAAATTTACTCCTGTTTCAGAGAAAGTGTCTTCACTACAAAGACTGAAGCCTGGACCAGCGCTGCTGCTTGTTGCCTCCACAGAGCAGTAAATGGTGCACCCAGCTCCTTCCCAGAGCCGTGGAAGTGGGGTTTATTGGGGTGGGAAGCAGAAGGAGCCTTGCACCATCCCTGTGCACTTGCACCTTTACTGGCTGCAAAGAGTTTTGTCCCATGGGAGTGTCAGGATCTTATTTGTGATACACTGGGCAGGTAATTCGTGAAACAGAACCTGATTTTATGGACCCAGATTTCTGCAAAAACTGCACACATATTAAAGCCAATGGGAAAAGTTTTGCAGGAACAGATTTTCATTTATTGCGCTGACATACAGAGTTATGGATATGAAATTTCAGGCAGATGAAAAAATGTATTGTGTTCCTCCCTAATATAATCCTAAAGTCTAAGCATAACGGGAGTTCTGCAGTCCCCACTGACACCCAGACCAGCACTAGGATTTATCAAAAGTGTCTCTGCTTAAGGACCGATGCATCTGCTGCACCGGCCAACACCAGCGTGACAAAGCAGCACCACGAGCTGCTACTCTCCTCGCTAGCCACAAAAAGTCTCCAAATCTACTAAGCTCTAACCTGTTTTGTTGTGTAGCCACAACTGAATTGCATGTATAGCCAGGATGTTTACAAATAGCTACATACTGTATGGCTTATATAGATGTCCAGAAGAAAGGCTAAGAAAACAATAAACCAAGAATCAGCAGCACTAGTGGGTAGTCTGGATGCTTCCAGCAACATTTCTAAGTGAATTAACATGCTCTTTCACAGCAGACCAGTAAACAATCCCTGTAGCAGAAATAAAAGCTGCTTTTTAAGCTACCTCAATTTTGACAAAGAAAATCTACTGTATTCACCTGTACCAATCCAGGTGACATGAAATGTCTTTCTCAGAAATGTTGTACATCAATTTTATTTAGAAGCGGGGGAACAAATAGCTCATTTGCTAAATCTGAGAGAGGTTTGTAGCATTTTGTTCCATTTCAGAAGAACACACATTGCATTAGGACTCTTTCAAGTAGGTATTTTTTTCACTCTGAAAGGTTACTTGAAACTTAGAGTTGCAGAGAAAATGGATTTGATGACAATTAAATACATTCCAAGTAGGAATAAGCTTATCTCTTCTAAGAAATATAGTATTATATTTATTTTCCTAGTTCTCAGGTTCCTTTCCAGACCATAACATGCATGCTCCTTTTAAGCAGGAGTCTCCAATGGTTTGGGTTTTATTGTTTTTAATCAAGCAAATCCATTCCTGCATCATTAAGACCTGAAGAATTAGCACTTAGTGTCATAAAAATATGTATTTTAATTTCATCTACAATGCATAAATCGATTACATAAGGCAATCTGCTCCCCTAATCTTCTGCCCCTCTCCTGCTTCCTCCATCCTCCCATCTGAGAAATATGGTTCAGAGAGGAAGGGTGCAGATTTCAATACCTGTGTGAATGAGGTCTTTTTTTTTAGCATGGTACAAGGTCTCCTTTTTTCATGATTTGAAGAATCAGAAAAGATTTTTCCATGTGTCCTCCTTCGCCATAGTTAGCTCTTCTTGATCTAAAATGTGGTCTGACCATGTTTGAATTATCTTTATTATTGATAACAAAAGCTTTTTAAAGGGAAGATGGAAGAATGTGGAGATGTTTGACTGCTGCCAGTGCTCTAAGTACAGATTTTCTGGATTTCCCTTAACATGTCAGAGCCTTTTTTTTTTTTTTTTTTGGTCTTTCCAAGAATGATGGAGGTCAGGGAATGGGGAGAACATGATCCTCTGACCTATCTACAAGTGAATGCCTGTATCTGCTGGTCACGGGGGCTGAAGTGAAGCTGCTTCATACTTCTTTTTCAGATCAATCATTATGGTTTGGAGACTCTCTTTCGTTGCCAGATGCAGTCCTAATACCTGTTTCACCAGCTGTTTTCCCTCTACGAAGGTGGTAGTGAACATGCATCGATGGTATAAAATGGCAAACCTGCCCTGACTTGAAAAGAAGTTGCTTTAGAACAGCTGAAGATTTACTGGCGAATGGTTTCTCCGCTGGTTTGGGGGAGGCTGGGTGGTTGATAACAACCAGAAAAAGAAATGGTTGTCACTCATTTTGCTCTCCATTTTATCAGCATAATAATGCTTGTACTGTTCAAGGCTTCTCTGTCAGTCCTTTGCTGTCAATACATTTCAAACCCAGCATCTAGTGGTACAAGCCAATTAAATCCCAAATTCACTTGTCAGAGCATTCCCTCTATGTGTCTGCCATGTTCTGGAGCCAAGTTCTTCAGTTTCTTGGGTTTAGTCCAAGAGGAAACATTAACAATAAATAACTACAAAGATCTGTATGCTGGGAATTAAAACAATATCTATTAAAGGCACTCCATGAAAATGATCTTGAAATGCATGATGTGAAAATTAAATAAAACCTGTAAGGATATTAAAGCTCCAAAGAAATAAATGGAATGACTGCTGAGAGAAACTGAAAATGAGGTGCCCAGTGTTTTTAAACTGTTCAGATTTTTGGCAACTTGCACAGTGAGTCAATGCTTTAAATCAGAAAAATTCCAAACAACTTTCAATTGCCTTTAAGCGTATTTTGGACTCAGTTCTCAGTGTGGACAAATGTCACGGAGGAGAAGAAATCTGGCTCAAAACTATGAAGTATGAGTATTGAAAAAAACCTTAAATATGCACAATATGTGACTTTCTATTATATTTTTAACAACATTTCAAGGTTGGATACATAATTCATGGCATTTTGGATATCTTGAGAGAAAGTACAGTGTTATAAAATTTCTGGATCAGCATCTCTTGGCTTGGGAACGGACCCATACCTCTGAAACTTTTTCAGTTCCCTTAAAACTGTTCTGAATGCAAAAACTCCAACGCTACAATCCAAAGCCCGTTGGAATAAAAAAAAAATTTCCCCTTCTTCCAAAATGTGCTCTGAATATGCCCGCTCTGTGCAAGGGAAGGGATTCATGCTTCATGTTGAAGTGGCTATTTAGAAATAGAAGGCAGCAAAGCAGCATCCATTTCAGTAATTTCCTCTTCCAGAAAGAAGCAATCACCTCCTTGCAGAAGAGACCACACTTTTTTGGCGTCTTTTTTTTTTTTTTTTATTGTTGTTTTTGGGTTTTTCATCGCAGCGGCAGTGGCAACAAGAGGCAGGGTGGCAGGCACCACGACCGGCAGGCAATTTGGTTTGGCGTCACGCTGAGCCCCGTTTTTAAGGCGAGGTGTGGACGACCACTGCCTTGCTCACCTCCTGAAGCCGGGGGCGGCTCCCGCGCTGCCCTCGCACGTGGCTCCCGTGGTGCTGGCCGTGCTCATACCTCCAGCTGAGACTCCTTCTTGAAGCATCTAGAAGGAAATAAACCTCAGTGCCAGTAAATTCCTGCAGGTTGTTTGTTTGTTTTTTTTTCTCCCCTTGGGTGGTTTGAATCCATTCGTTTTTGCTGTTGGAAATGAAAACCGAGTTGTATAATTGCATGCAGCTCCCAGCCGCTGTGGTGCTGAGGTTAACCCGAGCTAAAACACAAGTCACCTCTCCAGGCTCACCCAGCCCACGATCACCCCGAAGCCAACAGAAAACGGAGCCCTGCGCAAACACTTGAGCTGCAATCCCTTTCATCCGCGCTGAAAGGCTTTCCGCACGGTGTCAGCCGGCGCCTCCTGGTCTCGCCAGCGCCAGGCTGGTCTGCCGTCATGCCGGGGCTGGCCAGCTCACCGGGGCACATCATCCCTCTCCCCTCCATTCTCCGAAAGCGCGGTGTCCCCGCGGCCAGGGCACCCGCCTCCCGCCTCCCCACGGGGGCCGCCGGGGTTGCTCTTCATCACGGTCTGCTCGACAGTTGTCTCTCGACTGGAGATACTCAGGGAGGCCCTTCCGCGTGAGACCCAGCCAGGGGATAAAAGCCACACGGTAAATAATAGCTGTTATTCTCAATCCTCTACACACAGTTTAAGGAAGAAAAGAAAAGAAGAAAAGGAGACCAAGTGCTGTGAAAATAAGTAACGTACTGTGTGCTTAAGACTTTAAAAAAAAGTACTGCTAGAAATGAAAATAAAGAGTAGGTAATGTCCTCACCCTCAGGAATGAAATATTCCTCTAATAACTATTTTCCTCAGCTACTCTTACAGCAGTTTCAGAGACTTGTGGTCTTGCTGGTGGACTAAGGTGAAATGGGCCAGTCGAGTCCACCCAAAGCCTGTTCCTTCCTTCGTGTAACCCCAAAATCAGGTCAGGATCTTGGAGGACTTCTGGGCCACCATGTCCCTCCCTTGGCGCTCCCCACAGACCGATTTATGGCTGGGCAACGTTATAAACACCTGCCCAAGAGGTTCTTTAATCCAGACCTTGAGGGCAGCCGAATGGTCTGGATCTACAGTTCCTCACAACATGCTTTATTTCTTTCTTGTATTGTGATGATGAGTAGCTGCGACATTCTCCGGGGCTCAGTGCTGCACATTGTCCCTTTGCGAAGGAGGTCACCAAGAGAACAAGCCTGTCTGGGGCAAGAAGGAGATCACCCGTGCCAAGATGTCTTGCTTGACTCTCTTCTAAATAACCTTCTCCCATAAGTACTATTAGTGCTATGGAGTGCCAAATTAAGAGCAATGTGAAATCTTTGCAAATGGTGACTAAATGATGGAGACAATAACAATGTAAATAACTTGGTAATTTAAATAGCTGGTTTATAAATAAACCAGAGTCAATATATATTCCTGCTGGTCTCTAAAGAAATTAGACCAGTAAATTCCTGTGAATCACAATAAGGAACATATTTTGTGCTTTTAAAATAAATCTCACAGCTGCATGATGAAGTACTTTTAATTATTGTAGAGTGGTACAGGCAGCAGCTTTATATATTATATCTCTCCAATCAATAACAAAAGAAGTGCTTTGCAGGAACTGATGCTGTACTTTTGCAAGAAAATAAGTTGTACTTCAAAGGAAAAAGTCAAATGCTAACCTTAATTTGTCCTTGCTAGTCATTTTATCTGATATGTATCTTAAAAATCAGTCTGTTATCTCATGAAGGATCACAGTGCTTGGAATGCAGTGTACCTTAAACTGGGTAAAAGTTTGGTGGGTTTTGCATTTTAGTGGTAGCTGATAAGGGAAAAAAATTGCAGAAATACTTTGACTTTATAAGCAACATGTATGAAATCAGAGATAATTTCTCTAAACATTCTTTTTATTTAAAAAAATATGAAAGGAACTCTGCAAGGTGGGCACTTGAGAACAGTATTTTATTTTAAAAGAAACGAAAAAATGCTCACAGTAGGCAAAATCCCCAAATGGAGCCTGTAGCCCTTTGCATTCAGCGGGTAGCCT
Source organism: Aramus guarauna (assembly GCA_013400195.1). Taxonomy (NCBI): domain Eukaryota; kingdom Metazoa; phylum Chordata; class Aves; order Gruiformes; family Aramidae; genus Aramus; species Aramus guarauna. Next base: position 393,209 of record VXBL01000268.1, on the reverse strand, counting down.
GGATTGTTAGCATAATAGTAAAACTCCAACAGTGACACTTGAAGCAAAACTTTATGCATTTTTAAAGACAGCAAAAAAACCCCACAAACCCTGAATTTGATTCTTGCATTCCTGTTTTCAGACATGCCGCTGGAAAAATAAGCCTATATATGTAGTCTTAGTAACTAATGTTAGCAGCCTGGACTTATCTCTGAACAACTCTGCAGCACTAACACTTGAGACATATTAGTCCCATCCAAGGTCACTGTAGATCTGTTTTTCAGAAAACCCACCTTGCTTATAGGTGGCTTCACATTTAGATAACCACATCTGTCCTTCTGCGGCCCTTTAGGATTATTCTTCCTCTTTGCAGTCATTCCTAAAACAAGTTTCGTACTCCTCCTTACCTGAGCAAGTGGTGATTATGCTATTAGCATCCCCTGAAAATGGTTTAGTGGCCGAGATACTCACAGGAGCACCTAGTTAACATTGCCAGGCTTGTGAGAGGGTGGCTTATCTTCAGACCTGGAGCTATGGTGCTAAACTGCATTAGCTTGCTTTCTCTTAGCGATACAGGGCTTTTTCTCAGGAGAGCCTACAGCTGCTTGCAGCCAGTAGCAGAACCCACAGCCAGGAGTGCTTGCTTAGCTCCTGGCCTTGGTGAGTATTTTGTCCTGGAAATGGCCGCTATTAGCTATTCAGTGCACCGTTTCACACCTTGGGGCTCTCTCAAGCTCCAGCTGTGGTTGTGGATTACTTCGAACTCGTTGGAAACACTCGTCAGCTCAAGATGGCTTCAAAGACATTCTCTCCATTTAACCACCATAGAATATTTTGGCACCTACTTTCTAATTTTTGTAATGTTTAGCACATCTGGCAGGGTCATTGTCCTCATAACAGCTGACATTTCAATGGCACCCCTGTGCCAAAGTATTCAAGGCATCCAGCAAACTCTGCAGAGAGCATCCTGCTGCCCCTGGGGCAGCAGTTATCAGCGATTCCTCAACGGCACCAGGCAGCGTCCAGCCTGCGCTGCAGGAAGGCTGCGGATGGGCAGAATGAAATATGCAATTTTAAATTGACCCCAGGGATAACATTATCCTGGGAGGAAGTCCTTGATAATTTTAATGACCATAGAAATTCAGGAAAAAGCCTCTTTATTAGGTCTTATTCCAGTGTAGCATCTTCTCAATGCTGCATTGAATAGCAAACGGCTGTGAGAAGGTGTCCTCTGCCCAGCCTCCCCGTCCCAGCTCTGCTCCTGCTGCACCTCTCCTCCCACAGGACTCTGCGTGCCCCAGCATGGTCCTCATGGGGATGGGAGAGGGGTCACCCATGGAAAAAGGGTAGTAGGTAGCCCAAGTATTCAGACACTTGCTCTGAATTTCTCTCTGCCACCTTCCCCTGTATTAAAATGCCGTGCCTGGGTAGCTCTGCCAGTCAGGGGCATGTGATTTCTCATCAGAGGAACAGCAGCAAGGCAGCACTTTCCCCAAGAACAGCTTGGCTTTTGGCTGTGGGAGGGAAGGGCATTGATTCCAGAAGACGTATGGGGACATCCACAGGAGCACCTTCCCAGGCCGGTGCATCAATCCCCACCGTCTGATAGAGACGGATGCGCTGCTTCCAAGCGAAAGAGAATTATCTCCCGCACAACTGCGCTCGCTGCAGCTCTCTTCCTTTGCCTACGCAGCCTGCCAGCCAAACTCCTCACAGAATAACTCTGTTTGGTTGACAAGAGTCACTGTGATCACAGTCCAAGGCGACATGTTCGGCATTCACAGGAAGCCGTGGGTTAAAGAACAATTGACCTTCAAAACCCACCAGCACAGGCAGTGCTCTGCTGAAGTGAAATGCAAGGCTAATTTATGAATGGGGCAACTCATCAGCAGCATTTTAATGAATAAACGATGTGCCCATTCATTATTTTTCCATTTCCAAGTGTTAATAAACAGCCCGGTGATAATTAACTGAAATTCTACCTTTATAGAAAAGTGGCACTTCATAAATATCAAATTGTGCTATTATCGTACATATCTGCTGGGTTTCCATGAATATATAAATTCAGCAATTACCTCTGGAACTGTTTGCTAAAACGTAGAAGCAGGCTAGTGAAGAAGAGGAAAGTCATACAGCAATTAAAATTTGAGAAACAAACAAAACGTCCTCCTGATTCAAAAATTCAATGACAGTAAACAGGGCAATGCAATCAGGAAGGAAAGCCCTGCCCTAATCAGCAAAGGTGATTTTTCACATAACTGGAGATGTGGCTGAGCGAGCAGTGGTGAAACCTGCCTGCAATCAGCCGAGTGAGGCTTTAAGGCACTGAGCATCCGAAATTCCTGCCCAAAAAAGCAGAGCCTGGAGTCGCACGACTATATCAGAAGGTCAGCTCTCTTTTACAGAGCAAACAGAAGCCCCCAAATTTTTGAGCCTTCCTAGAAAATTACCCTGAAAAAAAGAAATGACCTTTACCAGGGCTGGGCTTTGCACATCACTGGGAGAGGTGTGAGCTGCTTCTCTCATCTCAATGAGATGCTAATTCCTGTACTCTCTTTCTGCAGGGAGAAACCAGGTCCCACTGGACCGGGAAGCTGTGGGAGTGGGGTGGAAGTGGGGAGCGAGACCCTCCTTTGGCACGTGGAGCATCCCCAAGTGACTGGGAAAAAGGAGGCAAATTTTCCCCTGAATTTTGATGGGTTGCAGGGGAGAAGGGAAGGAGCTCAGATCTCATCGGATTGTGACTGCGATCCTGGTCTGTAGTCTCTTGAAAACTAAGCAAGAGCAGATGTTTGGAACAAGATTTCAGAATAAAATGCAGAATACAGAAAGTGGTGCTGGCTACCAGAAAGACAAGCAGAGCCGCCTGTACTGTTCAGCCCACGTCGAACAGGAGCTGTGTTTGGGCCAGAGCACACTGGCAGCTCTGGAGCCGGAGCTCCGCTGCGGTGGCCTCAGCCGCCCCGTCAGAGGCTGCGGCAGCCGGGACCTGGTTCGGCTGAGCCCGCTGCAGCACGGTGCCTGGCTAACCGATTGGGTGTAGCACCGCGACCCCCATGCCCAGGTGCTTGGTTTGGTTGGTTCAGCATCTCCATCATTCAGTGGGGTGGTGGGGGACACCTACAAAACTAGTGACTAGTGGCAAGTGACACTGAGGCAGAGGGGTGGCACAGACTTGTTGGAGTAGTGGGTTAGGGCTAGAATTTAACGTGTCTTGCTCCTTCATGTTGCAAAGAGATGCCATGCCCTCCCTGGGGACAGTGCCCCTTTATCGAGGGGAAAACCTGGGCTCTCCCACTCCCAGATGAGTGGAGGTGCCCAAGAGATGAGCAATAGCACTGAGACAGGAAAGGGGGGAAGAGGGATTTCTGTTTTTTTCAGACATGCTGCATGGCTTACATTGCTATTTCAGCTGCAAACCCAAATTCTGACTCTGGGGCAGGGGGTGGCAAGCACAGGGACTCCCTTCTGCTTCGTACTTACATGCACAAACTGAGCAGCACCGTGCTGCGGTCACACAACTACTACTGAGCACTCGCCTGTGTGCAGCAGTTTTCCACCAGCATGGGCGAGGAGGAGATTATCTTGCCCACAGCAGGTGACAGTGTTGATTCATGGCTCAGCCGGCCGCGGTTGCTTAGCTATGCAGCTGCCATCCCCCGGCTTCCCACATCTCCATACAGTTCCTGAAGCCAAGACTACTCCAGCAAGGGAATGCACTGGGCCTAGAAAGGCAACTTCCTTTGATGAGGACCTTTCAAACCTCTTTGACCTGACCTCACTGACAAAAGAGCCCTTCAAAGAAGATGAACTGTTTCATGTGGCAGCAATTTCTCATGTCAATCAAAAAGATTTTTTTCTTACAGCAACAACTCTCCATCCTTTCCCCACAAAATTATTCATTTTAATACAGCTATCCTCCTCTCTACAGTGAACACCCTTGGGTAGCATCTTCCAGTGTCTCACAGACACACTCTTCAATTTGAATTTCCATATTTTATTTTCTTTAAAAAGGGGGGGAAAGGGAATGAATTGAGCTTTCTTTGATTAAGATTCTTCTTTTTGCATTTTTAAAACACACATCTTCTAAAGAGCAAGTTCCTGCATGAGATCTGGTGGTCTTCTGAATATCTTTTAAGAAACAGATGCTCAACTTTTTTTTTTTTTAATGGTAGAATGTTTGACCTGTTGGCCTCAAATTTTTAACTCAGTTTTCTGCCTTAAAATATTGCTGCAGCAGTATTTGAACTTCTATGACATTGGGAGATACAAGTCAAACAAATATTTCTGATGTTGAAGTAACTATTAAACTTCAATATGGATCCATAACCTTGAACCGCATTTTAGCCAGGAAGCAAATAATATGGATGCACAACTCAGAGGAAGCCATAAAAGCTTCTTTAAAATGGCCTACAATGGATTTTCAGCACATAAAATTGTCCTGCCTTGAAAGTCCATTCTCTCACATTTCTCCCAGGCTCAGAGGGAGCCTCAAGCTCTTCTGTGACTCTGGTAACCTCTACATCTTCTGGAAGGAGAGATTTCCTTCCCAGTGATAGAAAGCATCTGTCCTAATTCTGGAGAAGCGAATACAAAAGAAATACTCTAGTAGATTAGAAGAAAAGCCTTCATCTTTAGAGGTTTGGAACATCTCAAGAGCTCCAGCAGAGATGGATGGATGGTCAGGGAGTCAATGAGGTAGTCAAATACACACGTGATTTAGTCATATTGTCATTGCTCTAGGACTTCCCTCGCAGTTCCATGCCCTGAAATATGGCCATCGTTACCCTAAACGTGCGATACGTATATATGTTGAACACGTTCATAAACAAAACTACGTGCAATGCCTGCGGTTAGGACTATATAGCCATTTCCACCTTTTCACCTGCTTTTAATTTTGTTACTCTTTACTCCTCCATTATAACTGTCAGTGTTTTCTCAATTCTGTAAGTATTTATTTATCCATTTATTTGGAAAATTAGTTGGCTTAGGCACTTTAAACTTTAAAAAAACCCAACACTTTTTAAAATGAGACCAAACTTGTCAAAATAAACAGAAACTGGACATTTTTGAGAAAGAGGATGTGTAAGAGAGCAAAATGTGCTTCCTGTCAGCTGGTGGAAATTAGCTGTGATCTGAAAAAATGGTAAGGTTTTTTTTAAATGTCCTTTTTTTTTGCATGCTCTCTGCATTTAATAACGTGCTGTGATCACAGCCTAGCGGTTCTGTGGGAATGCCGAGAGTAGGAGTATGTAAATCACACCCTGCTTTTCTCAATGGTTATTGGAGTTGTATGGAAAGCTTTCCGCTAAGCTGCCAGAGATGCTTGTCACTGCCAGTGTCCAAGTTTTATCCCTATAACTCAGGAAATTTATCCATTTATCCAGTATATTTTACAATAAATGAGGCAGAAAGTTGCTCTGGTGCTAACAGGTTTAGGTATGTGGCAGAAGAAGTCTATTTCTGTCATTTTAAAGAAATACAAAAAAATCCATAGGAATTCTCCTGGAAGATTATTAACATAGCAAAATTAAAGGTTCAAAGGCAGGGAAAAGGGTAAAAGTGGCAGCTGAACTTTAATTCTGGTCTCTGAATTAAGCTTTTAATTACGCCATCAAGCAGTCCTGCGCAGAATCCCAGGTCGCTGTGAAAGCTGAAACCTGCTGATTTATTTCTTTCCCCGTATCTGCCTCAGTTATCCCCAAACACTGTGGGATGAAACAGTGGGAGCCCCCCCGGCCCCGATTCCACAAGTCAAGTTAAAATGAGGAGTAGAGGTCCAAGCCAAGGCTCGGACCGAGCTGTACACACCGCTGCAGTTTTTATAGAGAGCGGCATTACTTTTTCCATGGCATACCAACGGCCGAGGGAAACGGAGGCTGAGTTTTAGTTGTTGGTCTTTATTTATGTGGTCTTTATATTATGCCAGAAAGTAGCTAACCTGAATAGCTCTTTAAAGGGAAAATGAGCATTTGAAAGAGGCTGTAGCGTTCACCTTTGGTCAGAGCTGTTTGTTGTAGCTTTTCTTTAGAAAAGTAGATGCAGGACAGGGATTCTGATCCAGTTTTCCAGTTTTGCAAGGGAAAAAAAAGTCTTAAACCTGTACTGCCTCAGATTCCACCCATCCCATCTCTCACAACATTTTTGACCCGCTGGTGATGGACGTAAACAAGTTTAACTGACTACAGCTCTCAGATACGTGAGTTTATTAGAAACTGTGAAAAGCAGCATCTGCAAAGGGAAGAGGGATCCAAGGAAATGCTCTGCTGGAGATTTCCTCAGGGAGGAGCTCAGCGGCAGGAGCCCGAGCCCAGCAGTTATCTGCGGGTTTTGGCTGCCAGCTGGCCAAGCAGGAGGTGCTCACCGGCCAGCCCGTCGGCACCCACCCTCATCCCTCGGGACCGGCCCGGGTGCGAGCTGGGCATGGGGGACGTCGGAGAGATGACAGTGCTGGGGGAGGTGGAGGATGAGGGGATGAGGGGAGGCTGCTGTGGGAGGTTATCGAGGCCATAGGGAAGACGGTGAGGACTTGGGATGGTTTGTGTGGAGGAGGGGAATAGGAATATAGGACATGGTTTCATAGTAAACTAGGCTTCGTTAATGATGCGGCTCTCAGAACTGCTTGTTTTCTAACTTGCAAAGAGTCTGTCAAGTGCTGCTGTTTTTTCTCTCAGACTTTTCTCCTCATTACTGTGTTCTTTTCTTTATTGCCATCCCATGCTGTGACTTTGATTCTCTGCTGTGAGTCACAACATATCCACTGCTGCTTTATATTTTGAAATGCCTTTACATCTGCATTAATATAAGAATGTATTTTGGCATAATAATTGTATCCAGTTATTGACCACATAATCAATAGTGTGGAGTTGGTAGAACCTTTGCTGCCATTTAAATCAAATCATTAACCAAAGCAATAAAAACGTAAATGTATAGATCTGTAAATGGTCCTAACAGTTGCTTTATATTAAAGGGAAAAAGGGACTTGAATTTGGTTTTTTTTCCCTCCCAGCCATATATAAAGCTGCCAAATAAGATGATTTCATCCTTTTGTTCATGTCTCAAGGAACCCCAGGATTAGGCACAATTTACCGCAAGTGTCAGGTGGGGCTCCCAGGAAGCGGCGGGCAGCAGCGGAGGGGGACTGCGGGCCATGTCACGCCTGGATTGCACAGGCAGAGCGGTCCAGGAGCCGCAGTCACACGTTGCACCTCGCGAATGTTTCCAGGAGCCTTGCGCTCGCTCTCGAAGCAAAAATCAAGTTGTCAAAGGCTGTGCTGCTGAATAAAGCAGGGCTAGGGAGCAAGCTCGACTCCTGGCCATCCAGGCTACTTAGCTATTAGCTGTTAGCTCACACCTCGGCGCAGTCTTGATACGTGACGGCTTCTCTCCCTCGGGGAGTGCCGGGACGTGGCTGGCCCCCGCGCTCGGCTGGCGCTATCAGCGAGGGTGCACCAGGTTTGGCTGCCTCTGATCTGCGGGTGTCCAGGATGCTCTCTCCAGCTCCTCTCCCCATGCAGTCACAGCACAGAGCCTGGGGTTCCTGCTAGGAAAACATCACCGTCACGGGCTGCAGATCCTCATGAGTCAGTGCCAAATACAACAACGACAAAGCCAGAATGCCACATTTACATCCTAGGCCTGTCGGAGCATCCCGCAGGGCCCCGGGGGAGAGCCAGAGCCAAGTGCCATGCAGCTGGTAAGCCGCAGAGGCAGTGAGCTGCTCCTGGACCTGTTCAGTTCGGCAGTACAGATACAGCTGCTGACACCAGGAGCGAGGCGTCTTAGAGGCAGCATACTCCTACAAGGGTGCACGAACTGGTGCAGGGTGGTGGAATGAGCCCTCTTGTCCCGTTCGCAAAGGTGTCTGAGGTTTTTGTTTTGTTTTGTTTTTTTAAGCTAAACCAGCCTTTCAGAATTGAATTTTGATGTCTTCAATGCACTTAATTTTCAGACACCGAAACTAAGTTATTATGGAAACCAAGACCTTGTATAGAGCTTTATGCATCTGGAAACTGAGGAGCCTCAACTCATTGGTTACTTTTGAAACTCCTGGCCTGAATTTCTGGCTAGCTTGCTCTCTTCTGTTCCTATATGATACATCATTGTGATATGTAAGAATTTCTCACTGCTGTACTTTCTCCAAGCGCCTGACTCAGTTCTTGCTCATTCCAGTTTAAAAGAGAATTACTCCCACCAATGGTATAGAAGTTTCACTGATGTAAAATTTGAGTACCAACGCACATGAAGCAGGTGGCCAGAGTTTCAAGGGTTGAGAAGAAATCACACTGGTGCCAGTACTCACCTCCCTGTACTCGCTGTTAAATTGACAGCAAGACAGTGCAATGTTGTTCTGCACTCTTTGTGGGGTGTATTGGCTATGACAGACCTGTGCACATCTCTAAAACACCTCCGTGCTTCTGAGACTACTTGTTTGTGTGGAGTGCTTTAGGAAGGCTGTGTTTTTAAAAGGCTGAGTAGGGATATTTGAGAAATGAGAAGACAATGCACTGCTTTGGTCCCTCTAAGTCTTCTTTTTATGTAACAGAGAGAAAATTGTTTCTGCTTAGCAAAGCCAGCCTTGCACTGTGAGCATTGCACACTCACAGTTCAGACTTGGCGGTCTCACTCCCTCAGCTGGGATCTTGTCCTGCTTATGGACTCTCCTTCCTTTCCCACCTCTAAGGGCCAGCTAAGCAAGGAAGGAAAAGAGGAGAAGTCCTCAGAGATCAGCTGCATCAGGGCCATTTGTAGCTGCATCCCAGGCAGGGCAGCTCCCAAATCCCTCTCTCAGGTGTATCTCTCACCACTCATCTCCTGGCCTTTCACCCCGAGGCTAGAGTTTTTCCCAATTCAGCTGGGGCTTTTTCAGCCAAAGGGTCAACTCTGCAATTCAGATGTTAATTTAATGTTCAACATAAACATAACCTGCAAGCATAACAGAGAAGCTCAAAGTCTGGACCCTGATCTGAAACATTTTATATGTGTGCTTTTAAAACCATAAGCAGACCATAAGCGGTCCTCCGCTACCTGTTCACAGATCTTTTTGAAATCTGACTGCAGCATCTGCTGGCAATGTTGTCTACATATATGAAGCTTTGTTCTTCATGCATATTCATGCGGTAGGTCATTTATACACAACATAAACAATAACAGACCAAGGACTATGTGTGATGGACCCCAACAGGACTAGGCTGAAAAGAAGATTTAGTGCTTCTAGTAACAATATTTTGTTGGCAATTTGACAGCTTTGACCTAAGCCAAGTGACAGTGTTAGGTGATACACAGTATGCTGACAACTTATTACATAAAGTATCATGGTTGGCTGTCAGAAGCTTTCTTGGAATCCAGAAATATAGCTCTGGCCAATTTTTATGGCAGTGAAAATGTGTTCAGTAATTTCTACCAAGGCAGTTGTTGAGTGGGGAGGCTGAAAGACAGTACTGATGGAGAGTTATTTGATAACAACAACAAAAAGTTGTCCACCTGTAATCGGGCAGGTTTATCCACATGGTTTTGTAACCTTCCTGGCAGTGACTCAGACATTATGATACAGTCCAGACAATTCCCCTTTTTCTCTGGGGAACTACATAATCCCAGCAAAAATAACAGGCTACCTATTTCCTTTTTAATTTAAAAATTAATTGGGGAGGAGTAGCAGTGCATGGGAATAATAAAGCAACGCCAACTGGATTCTGTGCCTCAGAAATACAGGGCACCTCATTTTATGCCTTGAAACTGTGAGGACTCTGAAGGCCAGCAGGCATTGCTCACCCTTGTACAGCCGTGGGAAGCTTTAAGGGGATTACCAGAGCCAAGGATTTGGCAGACCCACACGTCTGCTTTTTCAGTAATGATTTGGAAATAAAAAAATCACAGTTCTCCATTGTCTTTTTCTGAAGCTTTGCTTACAATCATAAAGAGGTGATTCTTAGACTATGTCATGCAGTTTTGTTAAGAGAAGAATTGATATGACAGGAATGGTCACTTTTGGGCAGCAAAAGCCCTCCGTAACTTTCCTGAGCACCCCTCCCTTTTCCCCCTGTTGAGGGAAAGGATCAGCACATGCCCAAGTAGCTGGAAGGATATGCAGTATTTCGAGAGGGGCAGATAGCTGCACTGCAGAGTGTAAGTCAGCAGGCACATGAATTATAAAATCATCATAGAACAGTTTGGGCTGGAAGGGACCTCAAAGATCATCTAGTTCCAACCCCCCTGCCATGGGCAGGGACACCCTCCACTAGACCAGGTTGCCCAAAGCCCCATCCAACCTGGCCTTGAACACTTCCAGGGAGAGGACATCTACAACCTCTCTGGGCAGCCTGTTCGAGTGCCTCACCACCCTCACAGGGAAGAATTTCTTTCTAATTTCTAATCTAAATCTACCCTCCTTTAGCTTAAACCCATTACCTCTTGTCCTATCACTACACGCCCTTATAACCAGTCCCTTTCCAGCTTTCCTGTAGGCCTCCTTTAGGTATTGGAAGGCTGCTATAAGGTCTCCCTGGAGCCTTCTTTTCTCTGGGCTGAACCATCNTGGCCGCAGCATACAGCTTGGTGTCATCGGCAAACTTGCTGAGGGTGCACTCGATCCATGTCACCAACAACAATGTTAAACAGTGTTGGTCCCAGTACCAACCCCTGAGAGATGCCGGTCGTGTCTGATTTCCACTTGGACATCAAGCCTGACATGACTCACATACCCATTAGCTGAGGTATCCTACCAGGTCTGTTCAGATGTGGGCTGCTACTTTTTGATGTGGCTTTTGCTAGAGTGGTTGCATTCTCTGAGTTACAGCAGTTTACATACACCTTTTAAATGCAAATCAAGCATAACATAATAGACACATGCTCTTATTTATAAACCTTAATCTTGTTTTGACCAACACAGCAATTGCTCTTGTAGAAAAAGAACATTAGCCTAGGGAGTTAATTTAAATTACTGTGATTTGGGCCAGGGAAAAAAAGCCTGGAGGATCCACTGTCCATGGCTGTATGAACAGGCAGCTGGCCCCCAGCTTTGGTCCCTTGGGTTTGACAACTCTGCTTCAGCCTGGCTTGTGGGATGCGGTGGGGAAGCAAAGTGACATGAGCCTTGACTGAAGGGAAGGCACCACAGTTATCGGTGGCGGCCTTTCCTTTATGCGATGCTGACCCATCTCGGTACAGCCTTAAAAAATGAACCGGTATGATGAGTGAAACAACCACAGGCAACTGTTTTTAACCGACTGCACATGATCAGGCACACAGACCCCTTCTTCTGGCATGTCTAGCACAGTCTTAATTAAGAAAGTCAGGAGCTGGAGTTGAAAATACAGTATCACATTTCCCATAATGTGCAAATAGATGGTTTCCTACAGTCGGCGCCGACAAAAATCCTCCCTTCCTCCAAGTTCAAAGTAACTGTTGAATATACAGATGGGCCGTATCTACACCTTTCCCCTCGCAGCAAAAAGTGCTTTAGATGATTAAGAATTTAAACTGTATTGTAAGCGAGAATCTTGGCCGTTTAAGGAATAAGGGTTTCCTTAGAAACCGGGAAAAGTAGTTTAGGAGCAGACGTTTATGAGGGCGAATATGTACACCATCAATTAACACCTTGTTTCTTTCACAAGTTCAGTTATATTTACAACACTGCTACGAAGCAGTGAAAGCCGACAGTTTTGTATGTGCATCAGGGCTGTGAAAGATAGACTCTGCGCTACCAGACAAACAGGGATTCACACCATATGGCTGGTTCAGGAGTTTTGACCGATTTAGAGCAAACGCATAGTAATTTCCCACCGGGGCCGGGTTAGGATGAATATTAATACAGATCAGAAATGACAAACAGAGAAATGGACAAAGATTGTCCCCAGATTACATCCCCCCCTCCCACCTAACACTAGTTTTTAAAGCTGCTTTCTTGGCAAAGTTAGTGGTTTGCGCCTGATTTCCATGGTACTTATGTCAGGTCTCCGTAAAATCCCACCAAATGTTCCCAACTCCAAGCAGCAGATCATCAGCTGCAATTTGATATCCAGAAGAGTTCATAGGCTGAACATGTTTAAAAAGCAGCCAAACAAGCCAAGAGCTCAACAGCTAACAATGTTGAGGAGGCTGTAGACACTGAGCTTGGCACTGACAAACGCTGCTATCGTTTCTACCTTTAGTGTCGTTTTTACCCAGAGTCGGTTTTATATCAAAGGCAGTGCTGGAATACCAGCACATTGCACATCCATATCCTGAGAGGCTGCAGTACTACTCCATCACAAATAACTCAGCAGTTCAGCTGACAAGCGGAAGAGTAAACTATCATGGACCCAGCTGGCATAAAATTAACCTTGGTTATATCTTGCTTTCACTGAAGGAGATTTATTCTTCTTCTTTGCAAGAAGATAATTTGGAAGATAGTTTATGATTGCCTACGACTCTCCTCAGTTCAATTTCTGATCAGCTTGTGTAGTGGAAACAATGAATAACTAGGTTTGAGCCAAAACTTGAGTTCCATACTTGGCGCTAAAAATGGACGTTTTGAGTTGTAGTCCTCTACCTCTCTTGTTCCAGAGATGCAGTACTGCATTCAGCTCCATGGAAAGCAAAGGTGCTGTTCCTCAGCTTCTGGAAGAAAGCCCTATTGAAGACGATGGCTGGATGGGGTTGTATCCCGACAGCCGGGTGGATCCAATCTGAGTACTCACCACTTGCAGAAACATAACAGTGTCAGCCCCAGCTACACTTAGGGTACGTTGATCCTCTCGATTGACAGATTCTGTTTTCAGCTGACAAACTAACCATGTGAGTGGAAATTTTTCATTCAGTGGCTTATTTCAGGATGGCTGAGCTGAAAGAATTCAATTAAAAATGACTCAGCTAATTCTGAGGACAGGTTACTAGAATGACTGTTTTCCTATGTTAAAAAATTCATTTATTTGAGGAACTCTCTCACGCAAATGTTCTGTAGTAGTGCCTTCAAATTTGGCAGGATGCATGACTTTTCTATACAAGATTTGTTTTTTGCAGTTATTCTGAATATTCTCAAGCATTGGTCTTTTAAAAGCTGCAATTAATACATGCCCTTTAATATAGGAGTTTGTTTGCTTGCTTGCTTGCTTGCTTGCTTGTTTGTTTGTTTGTTTTAAACTGAATTATTAAGCATCTTGACATGGGGATTTTTTTTTTTTGTGACTTCTTAATTTTCTTTTTTATTCCATTCTCTATTTGGATATTGGGTACCACTGAGCTAGAGTGTTCATGTTGTATGTATTTTACTTCCAAAGAGCATATATGAAGCAACATTAAGTTATGAATTCAAAGCTTAGACAATACCCAGAGAAGCTTAATTTTCCCTTGCCTACCCACTGTACATAAAAAATTGTGTGAAGACCGACCAGCTTAGCAACTATGTGCAGTTTAATTTCCTCTCCCTTGTTTGGCATGCTTTATTTTCTATATGTTGTGGTATTTCCTAAACGTTGTTCACACTCTGGTCCAAAGGCAAATTTTCTGATTTTTTTCATGGCTTAGAAGACAAGTGTATCTTCATGTTTCAAACACAAACTTAATTTTTGAAACACTATTTGCATCAAAGAGGATTGAAAAGAAGACTGCCTCAGCCTGGAAACCATCTCTTCTTGAGATCCACCGCTTTATCACTACCCACCACTTCTACAGCAGATGAGGCAGAAGTCATCCGGAGACTTGCCTTTTTTTTTTTTTTACACAAGCTTGTTTCAAAATCTTCTGGCTTGTTGTAGCATCAGTCGTGTGGCAAAAAAATGCAGCTGTGTAAGTAACGTTTACTGCAGATAACTATGAGGAGTTCAAATTCAGGGTTTTTCAAGCAATCTCAGCTGTTGCATAACCTATTTGTTAGAGTTTGATTTTCCCACCTTTGAAATAGCCTCGTTCAATGGTTGTGCGACAAGTAGACTGTTTATCCATTAACAGAAGAATAAAATATAACAGACCTAAAATCCATGTCCTCAGAAAAGATGTCTGCACCAGCTTTACATGTCAAAATGAAAGGCAATTCTGAGAGACTTACATTTACAATACCATATGGGAGAGAAAAAAACCCCCATGACCAGGCTACAGTTTCTTTTGAGCTACTGCAAAATTGTTCCTTAAGAATAAATGCACGCAAAGGGACTCATCCTGAATGGGATCTATGCAACCGCATCTTCTGACCCTTTGCAAACATGAGACCTCAGCTTGCAAAAAAATACAGTAGGCTTAAAAATTTGAGCAGCCTATCACGGTCTGGCTGAGACAGACTCTGTGAACCGCAGGACTTGCTTTTCGTCGTCGAGGCCATTCACCTCCTGAACATTTCAATCAGCCCGCTGGCAGATGTGCTCCCGTACAAGCCTGCACGCTCAGCCTCGCTGCGGCTTCCAGCATTGTTTGGCAGCAGTGCGGCAGAAGCGAGACAAAGATAAATGGAAGTGCAAAAGCTGTATTTACACAGCATTTAAACACACTGCATACTGGAGACTGAAGGGCTTGCTGATAGGTGACGCTGCAGGTTTCTATAGGGAGCACGTCTAGTAGAGCCCTTATGCCTCATTCAGGTCATGCGGCTCCCGTGACTTCACCTAAGGTTGTTGTTTTGCCTGAAAAACAGGGGTTTTGTGGGTAAAATCCAGACAATAGCAAAATTTAATCCCTGATCTCAGCAAAGCAGGAACGTTGCTCTCCCAGAAATGTTCTTCAACTATTCAAGGATGATCCAAATCTAAACAGGAAATACATCTACTGTGAAAAAGATCATACATGGGAAGCACAGATCCAGCAAAAAAAGTTACTTTAAAAATATGTTGATTTTGCTTCATAAACCAAAAACATGAAGCAAGAATAGAAGAATTACATTAATTTGCCATTGTTTGCCATTCAAATAACATCTCCATTTGGCATACCTTTAGTCTTGCACTTCATAGAGTGTTAATAGTAAAGGTGAAAGAACACAAAAATGCAAAAAGTATTTTCAAGAAAGCATATTTTCACTGAGATAGACCTGTTTTTCACATTCACGTGACACCAACAAAACTGGAGTAAACTTACGATATTTTGAAGACCATCACTCCATTTTTATCACAGGATGACTTTGGAATTTTATGTTGAAGACTGGCACAGAGGAGATATCAAGAGATATTACAAGATGTATCTTTAATGAACAATATTTTACTACTTAAAGAAATCACCACACTTACCACATCTCCTTTCAAGAAATCCCTTTTGATTCTCTTGTGAGTCACTGACGGAGAATACAGAGTATGAATGGCAATAAACACAGGGGTATAAAACAATAAATAAATTTTCATTGTAAAAGATTATTTTAACCAGGTCTTCTTGGCTGATGAATAGAATATTTATGGCACCAAGGCAGTCAAAATCTTGATGTTACTGCTCCGTAAGTGCAAGGAATAAAGGACTGTTAATGTTAACAGCATTTCTGTTAGACATTAAATACAGAAAAGGATGGGGGTCATGCGCGTTAGTTGCACAAGTAGTGCCTGTGCACCCTGAAGAGGTGTATGAGTTGCTCCCTGAAGAGGTGTAGCGGTTGCTCCACCACAGCAAACGCGGTGAGAATCAGCTGCCTGGCTGTTCCCTGCAGGCAGGGCTGTAGAGCTTTGTGGGAGCTCTGGCCATAGTTGTGGAGTGTTATTTTTTTCTCAAAAGGGGGTTCTGATCCTCAGAGGATGTAGTCCTGATGAGGCTGCATCCCTGGACAGATGGAGGGGGATGACTACGGAGAGGTAAAGCTGCTCCCCCCTCATATGCTGGGACTTACAGCCCCTTCGGCTCCTGCTATTTCTCTCAGCCCATGAAACTGTGCCTGCCTTATTGTAGTGCAAAATAATTCAGTAGAAATAAAAGTAAAATGCTTCAACCAGATGAAATTTAAATAGTATAAAATTGTGATTTGTGAAGTAAAACTGCTGAATGAGTAAAAGAAAAAGAAGCATGAAAGAATTCATATCAGTTTTTCCATTTCAAAAGGCTCCCCTGTAGAATGACCCATCCAGCATTCTTCGGGCTTTAATTAATTAAAAGCAGGGAGAAAGTTAGGATTTTGGCGCAGGATAAATATTCCAGACTTGAACAGAAGATGTTGCTTTAATGACCTGGACACTATCCAGGAAGTACGCAAAGGCTAGCAGGCACTTCTGACAGCTAATATATCTGATAAAAAAGAGCATTCTGGCCAATTAAAGAACTGGGGTAGAAATAATGGTTTGTCACCAAGTGTGTAACTGAGGCCAATTGGTCCAGATTAACCAATGGGTTATCCTTTGTAAGTGAATTTAAAGGTCACGATGAGCTGTCTTGGTGGGTAAAAGATAAAAATGTTAAATTAATATGGTGGCAAAAGATTTTCAAATGTGAGACGTGGAGATAAAAATTAGATTTGCAAATCATGCAAAATCACCTGGAGTGGACTAAGCAAATTGCTCTTATGGCAGAAGGTCATTAAGAAAAAAGTGTGAATAAAAGTATGAATTTCCATCCACCGTAGAAAGCGAAGCCTTTAAGTATTCATAGGCAAATGTTCTCCTGAAGGACTTTATTATAAACTCACAGCTGGGAGCATATACATCCGTGTATGGGGAAAGGTAGGGCTGTTTTCGGGCAATCTAGTTTCCACCTTCTACAAGAAAACAACTGGTTATGTTATTGATAGCTGACCTATGCAATACTACTTGACCCCAAAGAGATTTTCTCTAATCTAGCCGTAAATTTCCATTGTGCTGACTGTCCTGGGGACAAATCCCATCGAGGCGGATTTTTCCAACAATCTTCCGTTGCACAGAGATGTAAAGTTTGACACTTTGACTCTGGACAAAGAAGTTGATCACAAACTTCAGCATCCCCACAAGACCTATGGAGATGATGTCCACATGTGACTGATCCCTTGGGGGCAAGGTAAGATGTCCTGCCCTCATGCCTACCCCATGGCCAAGGGATGTGGAGGCAGCCTCATGGCTCTGGCTCTCGCCTGGGGACGCCCATCGGAGCACCCAGCTAGCTGCTGCTCGCCACGGGCCAGCCAGCTGTTCCTCATGAGCACCGCTGCCCCATCCCTCTCCAGAACGTCCTGTTGTGCTATTAACATTGGAGAGAGCCTGTCCACCAAACACTTCTGATTCCGTGTGCATCACAGCCAGCCACTGTATTCAAATGGCTGTTTGCTGCTACTTGAGAGATAAGATGCCCAAAATAAGGCAATAAATATCCACAGTAGCTGTTGCTTATTTTTACAAGCACCTGCAATATGGAGGCCTCACATCATCACTGCGGTGCATAAAAATGTAGATATTTACAACAGACCAAGTCCAGCCACCCCCGTAGGTCAGCCCGCCAGCTGTGCTTGGCGCTTCCTCCCCACCTAGAGCCCCCCAACCAGGGGGACGCTGCTTGCTGCCTCTGCTGGGTCCCTCGTTCAAGCAGATGAATAGCTCGGGAAGGAGCCTCCTGCCAGCCACCCCGCCTGGGGCTGAGCTGCTCGGGGACGGGCAGGTGGGCACTGCCCTTGTCTTCCAGGGCTGCTGGTGGGGAGAAGAGGAGCAGCGACAGCCTGAGCGCAGGAGCAAAGAGCAGGACCAAGGAGAGGCTGCCGCGGGCTGACCCTTCCCTCCTGGCGCTGCTTGCTGCAAATATTTGTATTTTAGCACCCTTCTTACAGCACCAGGTGTGACTGTGTGTGCAAACTGCTGTACTGGCAGGATTTGGGTGGCTTTGAAGCCACAGAAAATACCAAGGGCTCTGAGAGAGCTCAAGCACTGTTAAAAAGCATAGAGCTCCATGCCTGTGCATAGCATTGAGATACCCACGCCAGGAGTTGAGATTTCGGGACTTCAGAAATGGGTTATTACAAGTATATAACCAGTGATCGCAAACAGTATTTGTTTTTCTTTACGTGAGTACCTAAAATACCCAAAATACATATAAGGCTGCTATTTTTTTTTTCTGAGGAGCTCATCCTTTTATGGATTACCCATGTGAGTGAATGAACTTCAACCACTAAACAGCTGATTCTGAGCCAAATTTTCAATCGATATTAAAAAAGATGTCCACATACCTAGGAAAGTGTGCATTGCCACATGAGGTAAATGCATGCAAATGAAGATATCCAAGTACAATAGCAGTAAAGCGTTGATGAAAGGTATTTTATTGACACAGAAGTAACCTTGTTGAATTGCAAATTTTGGCTTCATTTCCTTTTCTGTAACCAGTGCAAAAGCAATGAAAGGATCTGATTTCCTGGAAGCACGTTTGTCTTATCTGTTAATATATAGTCCCACATTTTACCTTGGGTGAATATATTTTTATGCCCTTGGTTGGCATAATTTGGGACAGAAAAAGGAGAAATACCTTGATTTTTCAGAAAGAAGCAGCTATTTTGAGGACTAATTCTAGGTAAGCATTCTGACATTTCTTTAAAGAAAATGTAGAAACAAATAATGTCTAGTCAGAACATTAACAAATTGCCCTTCTAGTAGAAGGAATTACAGTACTGAAACTTTTAGTGCATAATCTCCTATAGGTAGATATCCTGGTTTCAGCTGAGATAGAGTTAATTTTCTTCACAGTAGCTAATGGGGCTCAGTTTTGGATTTCTGCTGAAAACAATGTTGATAATATAGAGATATTTTTGTTATTGCTGAGCAGTGCTCACACAGAGCCAAGGCCTTTGCTGCTTCTCACCCCACCCCACCAGTGAGGAGACTGGGGGTGCACAAGGAATTGGGAGGGGACACCTCTGGGACAGCTGACCCCAGCTGACCAAAGGGATGTTCCATACCGTATGATGACATGCTCAGCATATAAGGGGCTTGGGGAAGAGGAAGAGGGGTGGCGAAGGCATTCAGAGTGATGGTGTTTGTCTTCCCAAGTAACTGTTGTGTATGATGGAGCCCTGCTTTCCTGGAGATGGCTGGACACCTGCCTGCCCATGGGAAGTGGTGAAGGAATTCCTTGCTTTGCTTTGCTTGCGTGCACGACTTTTGCTTTACCTATTAAACTGCCTTTATCTCAACCCACAAGTTTTCTCACTTTCACTCTTCCGATTCTCTCCCCCATCCCACCGGGGGGGGGGGGGGGCAGGGAGTGAGCAAGCGGCTGTGTGGGGCTTAGCTGTTGGCTGGGGTTAAACCATGACAGTAGACTACCTCACAGGGTTTTGCAGGAAGCGAGACAGCCAAGTTGAAGTTAGCTTGTACGTGAGATTCCTTAGGATTTTTCTAGTTACAAATACAAAGCACAGCACTATGAGGGCTGCTATGGGGAAAATTGGCTCCATCTCAGTCAGACCCAATACAGAAATACTAAGCAGTGCATGACATTAATTTTCATTATTGAAAATTAATTTTGAAAGGAACTTGGGCCAAGGCTGAGCTTAGAACCACGACAGCATGTGGCAGTGCATGTGGGTGATGGTGTGGAGTATTCTGATGGCTGTTCCAGCTCGGGCTGCGATGGCATCTGCCTGGGTCTGCCTCTGCTTGGTGGTGGCTGTATGGCTGCGGTGGAGCCAGCAAGCTCTTCTGATACCATCTGGTGAGGTTGGTTTCAAGGCTGTGCTCGTGTGGTGCCATTTCAGGGTTTTCTACATCATACTTAGAGGCACTGAGGTCCTGTTGATACACAATTCAATGCAGGCTCCCCAATCCCTGGCTCGCTTTTGAAGACTCACTTAGGAAGCTTCTGAAACTTTAACCTTAAGTCTCTTTGCTGACACGTTGAGAAAGTACCCATGTAAAATAAAAATATACGTATTTAATATTTGAAATTTCAATGGAACTGCTGTTCTGTTTAGAGACAGCACCGTCCACTCAAGCGCTAGTGTGAGAAGTATCCCATCCTAAGCCCACAAAGCTGGCAAAATCTCCTTCTGAAACTACAATTTTTTTTTCATGAGATGCGAAATATGGGGAAATAAAGCTCAGTCGAACTTTTCTTCCACTCTTGGTAAGTAACATGTAAAATAGAAAAAAAAACCTCAGGCAAACAACAAGCAGAGCCTTTTTGACCCAGCTGACTTCACTAGCTGGTGTCTTGTTTGCTTCCCTTTCCTTAGCTGTCATTGCATCTCCCCCCCGTAAGCAGCTCAGTCTCATTAAAAGCGATGTGGTGAAACTAGCCACATCATTATACTCACTTAGACGGAGTTCTTGTAGCCAGCACTTACTGCTTATAATAACTGCCACTTAGGATTTGTGAACCCCCTATTGGCACCTTCCTGGTGGTTTGTTGGGTGGTGGGTTTTGTGGTTTGTTTTTTTTTTTTTTTTTGGTGTGTCTTACTTTGAAATTTACATGTCTTCAGAACAACTAAAATTCACAAGAACAAACTAATTAATGGATTCCAGTTTTGACAGCTACAAGAAGACAGATGAGAAAGTAACATGCTTCTGGCAGCGTGTTATCAATTGGGAGGCACCAGTGCATCGCCTCTATGTGGTACAGTGAGCTGGAACCGACGCTGACAGATGACACAGCCCTTGACAGTGAAGCCTGTACGAGCTGACAGCTCCACTTGCACTCAGGCAGGTCCACGCTCGGCGCTGGAACTGAACCAGCTTGATGTGCAGAATATTCTTGCTTTTCTCTTCCCCCCGGCTGTACGGTGGGCAGGCTGAACAGCACTGCCAGGTGCATCCCAGGACCCACCTTAGAAAGTCACAACCGTAACGAGCGCTAAGATTTTACCAGGAAAAAATAAGCTAAAACAATTAACAATTATTATTATTTTCCAATTGGTACTTTGCCCTCCTTTTTTGAAGCGCCATGGCTTGCTGGCTGGTGGGACGAAGGGAGCCTGGTTTCCTGCGGACCGGTGGGTGTCTTCTGGTTGGATTCTCAAGTGTCTACTAAGGGGCTCGCTCCGAGCCAGGCTCCGTGACAGCCTGCCTCTGCCACCTGGATTCCCCAGCATCAAAGAAGGGCTGAACGCACACTCCTGCCTTTCTTTCAGGTGGATCTCTCTTCCCTGGGCAGCTGCCTGCTTCCACGGGACGGCGGGAGCTTGTGTCTTTGGGTCTGTTACCCCTCTGTCAAATTTGGTCAAAACTGGACAAAGGTTTAAGTTCAGATGGTGCTGGGGGGTGGAGAAAGGGTGTGTATGCGCATGCAAATACAGAGTTTGACAACATAGACCTAATTTCCTTTGAAAAACAAGTGTAATACGGCAAGGGTAGAGTTTCTTCCCACTCTACATTCAAGCCAAAAATCTACAATCTTAAGATTAAACTGAGTCTGAGTGTAGAGGCCCTGGCAGCCTTATCTAATTCTTCCCTAAGGGGACAGGGATGCTAGAGGCACCTGCGTAACTGCTCCATGTCGTGGTGAATTACAACCCTACAGCAAGTAACCCTTCACAGATTACTGTGATAGATCTTTGTTCCAGTCCTCCTCTCTTAGTGTATGCAGATGAGCTCGGGAAGAGATCGTATGCTTTTAAAAGGAGCAGAATACTGGAATTGATATTCTCTCATGGATTTGAGAATATTGTCTTAATGAAGAAACAGTCAGGTCAAATTAGTTTGAATCAGCCTAGGTCTTCAAGAAGCTTCCTTTCCTTCATCTCTAATGCTGTAATTTTTTTTTTCAGATCGCATTACAGAGGAACTGAGAGCCCTATTAAGAGGACATTCCAAGTTTTATGGCTCCGGCGAGGGGATTTATTGCAGCCAACACATCGCTCTCCCTTGCTCCTTACGGCTCCACGTGGCCCCTCTGCCTGCTTCCCTCCCGTTCATTACAGCCTCCTTTGCCCCCCAGAGCAGCTGCCAGTGCTCCCTTGGCCTAACGCCGGGGTGACACGAGCAATAATACCGGCAGAAGCCAGAACGGCATTGGGCACACTCGTCCGCACTCAGCAGCTGCCAACAGGAGCTGTTTGAAAGATAGATGGGGGTTTCTACAGCTTGCTTTGTGCACGTGGCTCGGAATACGGCGCTTCACTAGAAGGAACATAATTCCACTAGCTTCATTGGGACTGTTGGTACCCTTAATATTACGCTCATGTTTTAGGGACTTGGCTGAATCGGGACGTAAATTTGTGAAATTTGTGTTGTGCGCACGTTTGCCTGGATTTCTCGGTGCTGCGGCTACCCATGCGTGCTGTCGTTTCAGCTACTCAAGAGCTTGGTAACACCATGTAACAGGAGGTACGTTTCGTGCGGTCTGTTTTTGACTGCTTTAATGTGTAAGAGGAGAAAAAAGTTCATTAAAAATTGGTCTATAAAAAGACAACTGGGCAATTTTTTGACAATGCTTTTCTCTGTGAAGCTCTGTGAGGACAAAATCAAGATTTTTTCCAGATATTGATAGTTTTGCTTACTGTTACACATCTATGTGAGTATAAATGATAGATCTGCTGGAATTCTTCTGAAAAATTTGTTTAATGAGGATCAAGATTAACAGAACTTCCTTTTAAGTCAACCAGAAGGAATTTATATTCCTTTTTCCAGGTAGCCTTTGTGCATCACACTCCCTTTCCATAGAAACCAAGCAAAATCCACAGCCTGAGTGGCTCCAACTTCTCAGGTGGATTATATCATTGGGAAAACAGAAAAGCATGTAAGCATGATCATTATTTGCCTTATGCTAATGTTTAGACACTCTTATTCCTACAGCCAAGGAACAGCGAGGCAAAGAGAAGCAATTGCCTAAAGCAACATGATGGTTCCACGTTCAGCCTTGAAGCCCCTATTTCCTTTGAAGCAATGGAAAGCCACGTTCTCATCTCTACTTCAGTATTCAAATTCAAATATCTCTTCTTAGCCTAAACCAGTTTGGAATTAACAGAATATAAAATAACCAGTGATTTTCATCATAAAATTCTTTTTGTAGGCAAAACCATTGTACTTCCTGGATCCAGCTGTTTGAACATATATGTTGCACCAGATAAATTTTTCAAGAAAAAGGTTATAGAAAAGATGAGCTAAGGATATGTGGCCAGAGTTCTTTCTCTCTTATTTCATACTGATGAAAACTAATTTGATATAAGCAAACAGAAAAATATCACCGGTGTTCTTAATTTTTAGTTTGGGTCGTTTGTTTTTTTTTAAAAAAAAAAACCAACTCTCTGGGGATAAAAATATCTTATGGATATTGCCTCTGATTTAAGTAAAGTCTTCCCAAGCACAGAACAAACACGCCGTGGGAGGTGTTCAGCAGCGTTATGACTGAGTGCCCTGGATGGTCTTCTGCAAAGGTTAATAGAAAAAGCTATTTAGAAACCAGGCCCTCACTTCAATCCCTCTAATATGAAATGGAGCAGTGAATTGACTACCCTTCATAATGCACCTTGCAGCAAGAATCTAGGGTGTTTGACTATTCAGAACTGAAGGTATTATCCTTCAGGTTTGTTTTTTTCTTTGAGGTTTTTTGCTTCTAGATTGGTTGTGAGAGTCACATCCTTATACACTTACAAAACAAAGCAGGATCACCGAACAGGCAATTTGTGAACTCTGCCTATCTAGGTTAGGCGCTGAATCCAAATTCAAACTAGATCCAGATGAAATATTTATGAGTATGCACAGATAGATATTTACACAGAGAGACATGGATATAGACAAATTCAGATTATCTGTTTTTCTCCCCCACGATCAGACTGTTCCTGGAACGCTCGCTTAGATATATTTTAAATGGTTTGCATTTATATTCATGATGTTGCACATATCTGTGTTCTTGCTGTTTTAGATAGATTCAAAATATCATACTGAAATTTTATGGAGCCTGATAAAGTTGGATAGCAAACTTTCTTAAGCAGAATGAAATTGTACTGTGTAACATCATACAAGGCTATCCGAGATACTCTTTAAATACAACATTGAGCATGCAATTCTTTTTCTTTGACATTTTTTGAGCAAGTTCTCTTCAAAAACGTCCATCATTTATATCTGTAACCCGGGACTACATGCAATATTTCTTTACAGCCTCGCTTATCAAGAGAATCTGAAGTAGAGGAATCTATGGTAAGCCAAATTTTCTGGTGGTGTAAGTGGGGAAGCTCACTGACCGCAGGAAGGCTCTGGCCATTTATAGTACTAGAGTCCGACTTTTCTGGTGTATCCACTTTATGGAGATTAACAAAACACACTTAAAATTTCAGCTGAGTATGTACTGTGATACTATCAGCATTAAAAAAAAAAAGTGTATTCTACACAAGGAAAAAGGAGCTTAAATTTTTTCTTGATATTTTCACTCCATTGACTCCATCCTGCGTTCAGACAGGTAAATGTAGTGTCTCTGACTGCTTCTTGTTTCTGTTTTGAAGCCATCCACGGAAGAGAAATCCACCAAGGGCTGTTAAAAACAAAACACTCTGGCTCAGAAAGCCCCTGAGATGCAAATTTGTGGTTGCTAGGAGAGTATTTTTGGGAAATATCGCTATGCACTTTCTCTGTTCTCATACTTTTCTGTAGCCACCTGCCCTTAGACGCTGCTTAAAACAGGGTCTTGAGCTAGGTGGACCTCATATTAGTAAGAGTCAGAGGCCAGGAGCAGACGTAAACCCTCACCAGTTTAAATTCTCAAAGTTGTCCTACAAGTAGAAATGTTTGCTGATACTCAGAGTGCATCAGATTCTGATAATGACATTTTGCTCTTTTCTAGATGGCCCTGGGTCTTTTCCTCAGAGGTATATGTTTAAATTTAGGATAAGTAATCAGACAAACCCTATTCAAAATATCCGACTCAGAATACCCTCACAGTGCCCCTTGCCCCTGCCTCATATCTGGGAAGGACTAGCACTTTGGGTTTTGTCACAAAGTCATACTAAGCATTTGAGAAATGGGGAGAAATCCGTTCTGCAGATGGATTTTCTGCTGTAACTCTTCAAGACAGAAATGGGAGGAGTTGAAAGCGGTGAGGGCAGCAAGGGGGAAAGAGTTTTACTCCTTTGAGAACATTAAACACTACATAAGAAACTAGAACAGTTTGGGTTTTTTTTTTTAACGGTGGTTTTTCCCAGTACATTAAGTGAGGAAGAGATTATCCAGTGGCTGAGATTCAGGGCATGCAGCTTCAGTTTCTGCCCTATCCCAGCAACTTCTTGCAGGTCTACAGGAATCTGTCCATACTACTAAGTGAATGAGGACCAAAGAAGAAGATTTCGCTCTGGACCCCAGTTATACCCCCTGCTAGTTGCTTTCCCACTCCTGGCTTTCATTTGGATGACGGTGAACAACTCATCCACTGACAAGGCACAGGTACCTTCCCTATTGAATTCACTCCCAGGTCCGTTCCTGAAAGGCAGTATGGAGGAGATTGCATTAGATCTGTTTCCTCCTGCCTGGCACAGTTTTCCAGCACTATCTCACCCACTTCGCACCCTCACATCACCCTCCAGGACGCGCAACGCTAAGCCCTCAGTTTTGTAAAAACACTGCTCTGGTGGGTGACAGCGCAGGGTTCATATTATTCTGGCAGTTCAGATTGAAGAAATACACGGAGAGAGTCATGATTATATTTAAAATCTACAGAGGCACCACTTGGCCCAGAAGAGACCCAGGTATCATTTGGATGATCTGGAGAGAGCTGAAAGGAGTATCTCCTTCTGCTTTCCTCTCTGAGAAATCTGAGTCAGCGGCTGTCTTTAACAATACTTTTTAAGCAGTTAGATTAACAGCTGGAAACTCTAAGCACTTCTGTAAACTTATTAAATAATAAAAATGAAGTTAGCTTTTTGATAAAGCCGTTCTGGTAGGAAAGAACAAGATTTTCCATTACTCTTCCTGAATGCGATGCCTGTAAAGGATGGCTCATCGGAAATGCATATAGCAATCCTGTTTCAAGACATTCTCAGTGATTTCCTTAATAAGCCATCCATGTTTACTGTACTTGTCCCTTATAATATGTGCAGTGTTATATTTGCTATCTGTAATCTCTTTGTTGATTTTGCCTCTTCTGAAATGCATTTTTCCCTCCAATGAAAAAACACCAAAAGGGCTTTCATTGAAGAAAATATGCTCGGCATCTGAAAGCTTGGGATATGTGGGAGTCACATCATGTTTGTACAGTTTCCTTTAGTAGAGTGGGAGTTTAACTCTTTACTGTCTCCTGCAAAATGAAATCAAACTTACAGAGCTTGCAGCGTAGGTGCTCGGGGGAGAGGGGAAGGTTTCAAGGGAAAGCTGCTGCTCTCCTGGAGGGGGGAGAGGGGAGGGAAGGAGAAGGAGAGGGAACTCTACCTGCGCTCGCAGCACTGTGCTCCGGAAAGGCAAAGCATCGCTCTCACCACCGCACAGCAGCTACTGCAGCTGCACGGCTGCTGGAACTTGGGTACAGCAGCGCCTGTGACTTTGGGACTTGGGAGGCAGGGTTTCCTGGAGGCACTTACCTTTCTCAGGCTGAAACCTCTGCAGGCTTCATAGACTGCATTTTCGGTTGTTATAGGTCAGGTTTTCTACTGATAAGGATCAGGCATAGTACCTCCATGTTAAGTTTTTTTCATAGGTCCCCTTTTATTTTCCAGTACTGTTCTGGCTCCAGAGTCGGATTAAAAATTCTGAAAGCCGATGAGAAAGTACTGGGTGCTTGACTGGAAAGAAAATAAACAATATTCTGATTTTGTCACCTTCTTAATTCTGGTTGATCTGTGGGCCACGGGGGCTCCTCTGCTCCCCACAGTCTGTAGCTGTTCTGCTTTGACAACCTTGCACACCGGTTATGGTCTGTGCCTCTATGCACAATTTGCACATCAAATACATTTTCTCCTACCCATGAGCCACCACCTCCCTCTCTTGGCTACATTTGTTCATCTGAGGCTATACGCACAGGCGTAAGAGCAATATAAATACAAGAAATGTTGAGACTGCAGCACCAGAGAGTGCTTCCCAGGTCCTGAGCTGGCTTAGCATTCAACCAAGGTCTGGACTGCACAGTATGATGTTCTCCAGCAAGGCCCCTGAGGACATCTGGCCTGCGATACAGGCACAGCCATAGGGCTGATTTGTTCTTTTTGCACCTGAGGAATTGCCAGAGATCATTACAGGCTTTTTTACTCTGCAGAAGGAATATAAACGAAGTCAGGAACCAGTATCTGGCTCACTGACAAAAAGATTTCAGGCCAAATGACTCACCTCTGGAGGAGTCAGACAAAGCTTTTCAGAGGACATGACTTACAAGGGAATTCAGTAGCTGGGATTTATTTTTTTTCAGGGCTTGTTGAGCTTTTTTAAGCTCTTAAACAGTAAATCTGCATACAGAAAGAACATAGGCTTCAGACTCATGAGGTTTGAGGACAGACTTTATAAATGGTCGCTTGTTGTGACTTATACACAGAAGAAGAAAAAGCAGGTTTTTAGATTCTTATTGTTGCCCAGATCATAAGACCCTGATGCTTGTTTACATGAAGCCGAGCATTTGACTCTGGTTATAAACACATCATTTGTGAAAGCATCCATCCTGAAAGAGAGAAGTTTGCTTCTCATGAGAACTGTCTCCTTTTTCCCTCGCTCTTCAGTTGAAGCTTTGCCAAAGAGGTCAAGTAGACAGTGGTCTCACAAAACTGAGAGTCACCAAATGTATTTAGTGTATTCATAACTCTGACAGTTTCTAAATATATTGCTAGAGAAGGACCAGAGTGTTCAGGAAAAGACTACACTGATAAAAACGTGAACATCCAGCACAAATAGCCAGACACAGCAGAAAATGTGATACAATGGACTACCTGGAGCATAACTCTAAAGTTGCATTGCCTTGAAATTCTTCACGTTCTGTGCAATAGTTTATACCTTAAGTCTTTCAAGCATTTCCTGCAGCATGAACTATGTATGTCAGAATAAACTCACAATTTACTCTGGATATCACTGAAAAATATCTGGTGTGTTTGCCTGAAATTTGGGATATTATCGTATGTGGTAATTCTGATTAAATGTTTTTTTTGATATAATAACTAGAAATGATGATACTATACAATTTTTGAGAATAATCTTCCCAGTGAAGTAAAAGGATAGGAAATTGCTTAACTAATATTGGTATTTTTTCACTTTGAGATGTCATATAACAGATTTGTTGGATAGTTTGATCTGTAACACTTTGCATCTTCAGAATAACCCCTTTTACATGGGACAGAGAATGATTTGACATCTGCTTGTGATAAAATTACAGGCTGCATATCATTGCTGCTTCACTGAAATACGGCTTGAAATAGTCTGAATTAAAGTCTAAAAATAAGAGTTCCAGATTGACAGTTTTCAGGTACTTTGCAAATCCATTTTTAATTAATCAATTTTGCTATAACTGCAAACAAAACACACTTACAGAAAGCTTATGCGTTTAGAATTTTAAATCTACTAGTAAAAACCTTGCCAGAACATTTGATTAAAAAAAAAAAGTTGTGTTTTTCTGTTCTATGAGTGTTAATTGGGGTTTCCTTGTCACAGTGAAGGGTAATACAGAAGGTGATCTAAAGAAACTTCTTACAATCCACTATACCAGTACTTAAAGATCACACTTTCACTACTACTACTGGCCTCACTTACTCATTTCACTAGGTTTACATAGTATTTCTATGTTTATTTGTTGCAGAAGTGAAGAACAGTCATAAATAATGTAGGAAGTCTCCTAATTATAAAGAAAAACATATATAAGAAATTTAAAAAATATTTTACCGATGGATGACAGCTGGATTTTACAGTTACAAGAAATTGTAATGGCTTGATGAGCTAAATCATGTAGCTTGTCTAAGCACAACAAGGTGAGCTGGAAAAATAAAATAAAACTTCCTTCTGTAAATAGTTCTTGTAGTGGGAGCAGATCTCATAGTCTGCTACAAGGCAGAAATGGCAGCAGCAGCAGAGGATGAGTGGGGAGATGCAAGGAAGGTGCCAGATGCCCAGGAAGCTGAGGTATACAGAAACGGTCCTTTGTGTGGCATTTTCCTGCCGCAACAGCGTGCAGCATTAGGCAGCCACCTCGTCTGCCTACGTCTAGAGCCAGCTCTGGTCAGGGTGCTCCAGTTTTGTCAGAGCTGGGATTTTCAGCATTTCTGGGTTTGGACACTGGAGGAAGGATTCAGATCAATATTAAGATACCTTTGTTTAGAATTGCAGACATGGATTTTAGTGGCATTTCGCCTGCATCAAGCCTCCAGCTGCTGGTCCAGGGAAGTGCAAGTTGCCTGTGAAGACATCTACAGGACATCTCAAATAACACCAAGTACCTATATTTCGGTAACTAAACTGAGTCTTAGGTGTCTACATGGATATTTCTACGGGTTATCAAGGTATTTAATCTTCCTTTGCAACCTGTGGAGATCTACTCTTTGCAGTCAATGGAGAGCTGAATTTGTTCTCCATGGTCCACTGACAGTACTGACAGGGTTTCTATTTACTGAGACAAGAGCTTAGACATTTGCCTCCTCTGTAGACATCTAAACATATGCATCTATATCCAGAGCTGAATCCCACTCTAAATTCTGGTTTAAATTCTGGATTGTTTTATTCTCATCGAAACCAGCCATTTTTTTATTGCTAAGTTGTGGTGATGTCTAAGATGTATGCAGTTTGAGATTAAATAACTGATTAATTAAGCCAGCTTTAAAGTCTAGCTTGATGGTGGGAGAAGCAGCAGGTTCACCTGTAGCATGCTGGCAACATGGTAACAACACGATCTACTTCCTACAGAAGAATCCAAAGAACAAACTACAAGTTAAACGTTAGTGTGTGGTTCTCCTCCTGCTGACGTGTAAAATGGACAGCTCTGGAAGGAAGCATCGCTTTTAACTGAGCTTTCACTGTTCATTGCAAGAGAGAAGCTTCACGCAGTCTGTCAGAACATGGGACTACCAGGAGGTGTAGAAAATGTTCTTCACACTTGGTCATCTGTACATGGCTCCAGCCAATTCTGTTTGTTCCTTAGCTCTATCAACACCAAACTGGATTAGAAATTTTAAAAAAAAAATAAAAAAATCTATCAAAAGTGAATTATTAAGGGATTTCTTAATTTTCTTCTGATGTTGTGCCTGAGAAGCCATAAAGGAAAATGAGAAATAGTCTTTTACATCTAGGAACTGACTCCATATTAGGGAAACAGCAGGAGGAAATAAAACATAACACTGGACTAGGCTGGACTTGAATCATCTTGGCTAGGTGAAGAAGAAATGACCATGGACAAACTTGAAAAGCTTAAAGATGGTGTACAATTTAAGTAACTTTATTCACCTGGATTCAGCTCGCAAAGCTTGGTGCTTAAATAAGATATATAGTCCCAAATTTGGGTGTCGTAATGGGCAATTATCCTTGGGTGAATAAAAAGGAGGCAGAATTTGTGCCTCCTATTGCAAATACCCAAGTATGAAAAGTGGGGTTCTAAATATTTGCCTTCCTGGCTCAGAACAATTATCAGACATTATATTTTAAGGAGTACACTTTATAGCATGCAAATAACAGTCATGTGTTTTAATGTATTTAATTTTACTGGCCTGACTTTCACATATATTAAGAACTCTCTACCTCTCCTTGGCAGCATAAGAAATTTATTTTGCCAGAGGGATATAAAGGGTCTGAAAATGAAAATCAGGGCTCAGTTATTCTGTTTCTGAACATCAAGGTCTCAGGTATTAGGCTGTTTGAGATTATTGTTACCTACCCTACCTTAACGTGAAAGTGAAATCATGCAATGAAGAATGTACTGGGATGAGTGAAATATTCCCCCCTTCTGCTGTTGCGTTTTGTTTTCTTGCAGTTAAGAGAAGCATAAAATGTGCAATTGAATCCTGTTTGGTTGATATTAAGATAATAATTTCATGCACATACCCATACAAACAACGCTGCAATGAAAACTGAATACATTCCCACAGCCTATGAATACTCATAGTAAATAGCCCTGCCCTAAATTAACTAATAAAACTTTTCTAATTACGCATGGTAGAACGGGTAAAGGAGAGTGATAGCAGGAAATTCCTTTTGCCTCATGCGACGGGTTTGGAAATGCAGTGACATCACTCCTATTGCCAGGCACTAGAGGAGATCATACTACGAGATAATTGTTGCTTGCTCATTTGATTGAACTCCAAAACTATATCAAATAACACTTAATTATACACATAGAATATCATTACAGAAGAGAACTCAGAACTGAGAGCTCAGTGAAAGCAGAAGCATTTAATAATTATACAACTCCCGTAGATGCAAATAGATAACTTGCTGCTAATTGCTCTGGAATTTTATGCTCACAATATCCTAAGTAAATCTAGTGAAAATTAGTTGGGAGCCTGAACATACAGTTTTACTATAGCTCCATCTGGTACATGCCCTCTGATTACCCAGCACGTTGGCTAGCTGTTTGAGGGACACATTTGATATCTGGCCAAGTTTAAAGGTCTGCTGGAGGTAAAACAATGCCCACCCTTTTACAAGGGGAGCATTGTTGCTCAACAATAAAGCTCTCTGGCTTATTTGAATGTCAACAATTCAGAAAAGTTGATGTTTTGAGCCATCAAATAAAATGTTTTTGTGAAACAGTTTATTATTTCAGTGGTAATTATTTGAATCATTCATGGTAAAGGATGTTTGCTAATGAGAGCTTGGCTGCTGTAAATTCCAGGGAGACTGAATGCTCTTTGTGCTGACAAAAAGGCCCAAATCACTGGAGAGCGACTGACTGGACAAATCATTCATCTATGCAAATGCCAGCTGAAATGGTCAGATGCATTTATTACCCTCCTCATTATAGTAAACAAGGCAGGAATCGTGACTGGCAGTTATCAACTTGCCCTGAAGTGTGATTTGTTCTCCTACCACTATTTAAATGAGAGGAAGAAAGGCATGCCACCAGGGACTTTGTCGGTTTATAAAAGAGTAAATGTCACATAGCCCAGTGCTTAAAGACTTTTGATTGACAAATGTTTTATTTGACATATCAAACAATAATGGTTTTCATATCAAATAGTCCATATTTGTTAGCAGAAATTTAACCCTTGGAAGAGTGAGAACTGAATTTTCAGCGGGCTCTGAATCCAGATAGAAGAAGTAAAAAGAAACTCTAACCAGCCAAACTGGAAAGACTCACGCAGGACTGTAGAGAGATATTTTCAATGGAAGCTTCAGATGAACTGCTGCCTTAGTGGCATCAAGGAAGCACCTCACATTGGGAAGGCGTAGTAGCATATAGCAGAAGGAAATAAACCAGGGATTTTTTTCCTAACAGAAATATACGAGCAGCTTGAGAGATCTAAACAGGACCTGCCTCATCCTCAAACGATGTTCCTAGGACATTTATGCTTGCATTAGGACAGGCTACAGCCCAATTTGTTTGAAGAATGTATGGGTTTGATAACCAGAAATATTACTGAAAAAAATAAACAAAAAAGAAGCAAATGAGAACACAAATCAGAATTCTTATCTGTATTAGGAGTGTGTATTTGTTGCTACCATTCATTTTAACAAGCACAGGCTTTTGTGTTGGTGATCTGTCATTACTGAATATGAACCTATTATTATATAGGTGGCTCTAAGACCTTGTGTAAGTATTTACAAAATCACATGTCCTCTGGTACTAAACAAGAAAGAAATTGCATGTGATTAAATGATGCTTCACATCATTTGCTGATGATGTCTTTTCACCTCTGTTAGTTGGTGCAAGGACCAGATGGAGAAGGCACGTATGCTCTACCCAAATGTGAATGTACACTTTGATTGTTTGTGAATGATCTCTTTCAGCTTTACAGAAGCGGGAGGACAAACTCTGTGTCACACCCTTGGAACATTTTCCATCCAGAACAGTAAACTGGGTCTCAAGAATGAGATCCTGAAGCTGAGGAAAAAGGAGAGATCGTTAGGTATCGTAAGAGGAGAACAAAGCTCTTTGATCGTGACTTTTGGGGGGCGGGGGAGGAGCACAATCCTACCTGTCTATATCTTCTAACCTATGTGTACTGTTGCACTGAGACTCTGCAATCCAAGTAGCCTGGAAGAGACTAAGTAAAAGAAGCAAGAAAAAGCGTATCAGAAAGATGCCTTGAGTTATCTGGGAAATATAACGTGATTTTAATAATAGTATGAATATGAATAATACTGCTTATTAGCTAGCATGATAGAGGGAGGAATTAAAAACAAACAATGTCTATATAATGCTTTATGGCTCTTGTGAATCAAACATTAACTGATTCATTTTCTCATTAGCTTTGTGAAGTAGCATCATTAATCCTCCTTTGTGATGGGAGAGCATCTGCATACATAGATAGGTGATAGATATTTAAGGTCACTCAGGCGGCTGCAGCAGACCTAGGTGTTAGTACCTAAGGCATCCGATTTCCACTACTGCGCATAGCTGTTACGGTGTGCTAGGACTATGTACAGAGACATTTCCTACGTGCCGGAGATGGATCACCAGAGCATTAAGTTGCACTACATACCTCGGCTATCAACATTTAAATATCATAAAAAAGCACTTGTCATCATGGCTATGGGTACTGTCATTAGAAATACAGGATCTTCCATTCCAACCTGAAATAATGATTCTTCATTCCAGTATCCGGCATGTGGAGGCAGGTCAGCCTGGTGTTTCGGCGTAATATCCTTGGCCAGTTGGGCTGTGCTGACTGGCATATGGAAGGAAAAATCCTCCACAGATATCCCAGAACGACAAGGACATCTGGTGAGATATACCTTGCAGACAGAGGACTACAAACATGCTTGCTGACTACAAAATAATCCAACAGCAGTACCTGATTTTGTGACATTGTGTGAAGACAACTATCGGAAGATAATTATAGCAAATACAAGGAAGAAAATATTCTCATTTTTTTCTAACATAGCTTCTATTATTAGATCTAAGTGCCCCCCTGCATTCTGTTACTAATGTAGTCTGAATACAGAGATTAAAAAAAAAAAAAGTCATTTGTTACCAGCATCCTCTTTATAGGCATTTTGAGATTACCCTTGTGTCTTGGGATCTGGCCAGCTCTTATTTATGGGAGTCCCTGCTTCTCCTCCCTCCTATGCCCCCATATTCCCCTTTTATCATCCTCATGCTCCTGATTTCTTCCTCAGTCTCTCAGAAGCTGGTGTGTTTAAATGCTCCCAACGGGCCACCATTCTAGCTACCATCAATCTCCTTCAGACCTGCCACGTCATTCCAGAGCCGTTGCTTCTGCAGGTCTTGAGGGTGCTGTCACAAGGGGCTGATTTAAGACGGGGGAAGAGGCAGACAAATGGTTAGCTGCAGAGACAGAACAGGCCAACGGAGCTTTGTAAAAGCTATAAATAGTGTTCTTGGTTTCGAGGATTTTGCAACTGAAGGCGGCAAGGTGCTAATGAGGCAGGGAGGAGCACCTGCTCTTCGATGACATTGCTGGCCTCCACCTTCTCCACTGGAGAAAAAGTTAAAGGAGTTGATTAATATAGTTCAGGAAGGTTTCAGGATTAATTTTCAGGAATGTGAAGTAATCAACATTTTCTCAAGCAGTTAGTATGTTCAGTCAATAACAATGCCACCTTCAGCAATAACTGTGTGCCCAGAATAAGTGATCATCGGGAAGCCAGGGACAGGACAACTCTCAGTCTAAAGGGTTACAATATTAGAAGAGGCAAAACCCTCACTAGCAACGCTGAACATCTTTCATTAATGCATACTGGAAGCTAACAGCAGGCAGCAAAACCCACCCTGTTTCATTTTTCTGGTTGTTCCAAGTAACCTGGTGTCCCCTGTGCGGAGATGAGTAGGCTGCACGCGCGTAAGCAGTTTTCTGTGCATCTCAAGCCTCCTTAACTCGTGTGGGAGCTGCACATGTCACTGCAGCTTCAGGCTTGGGCTGATGATCCCTACCTATGTCCTCCTAACATTAAGGAAAGCTTTTGGTGCCAGGAAGCAGAGAAATCAATAGATAAAGAAAACAGATTCAAACCAAACACTGCTCTTCTGGTGAAACTGCTGTATTTAAAAGCTAAGAATGCAATCACTTTGCCATGAAAAACATATTCCAGTGTTCTTAGCAACTGCTAAGAACAGAAACCTTGGTTTTGGGTGAACTAATTAATTACAGTACCAATAACTCACTGGAAAATCTCAGGCATATGTTAGAGGAAAAAGCTCCAGGAAGAACTGACCTACCTACAGTCTTCCTTAAGCAACTTTATAATGGGGTATTTCCAGTCACTTCAAAGGAGTTACATTCATTCAGAAGTGTACGAATCAGTACAGAAGTAGGCCAAATATTTTATACATATTTGTAGTCAAAAACTATTTAACAGTCATAATTATGTGGAATCATTGGTAGATGTGCCAAATAGCCTGAAACTGAAGGGAGAATGGAACAAATAAAACAAACTGTGAAGACATTTCTACATTAAAAAAAATGTTCCTTACACAGTCTGATCTGTATCCAATACAAAGATATTAATACCAGTCCTTTCATTATTCAGAATTCTTTCAGCAGCTGCATCCAAATTAACATAACCATCTATTTCCATGTGAGCAGGAATTCATGCTAATTGTACATTAATTCCCAGGATGAATAATCGAGGTATCAGATGCAACAGCTTAAAAAACTAAATCTTGTTTAGTGCTAAAGTAACAAGTTATAAGCCTTAAGTTAATCAAGAAAACTATACATAGTTCTTCATTAACATACCGGGAATCAATCCACAGCTGATAAAATCACAGACCAAGCAGGTTTAACAGTGTGCGACTCTATCATACTTAACTCAGTCTGAACACATCTGTGTCTTTAAAGTTTCACAACGCTGGTAATTTTCTATCTAGGAACCATCACCTCCCATTATGCTATGAGTCCTCTTTCCAAAGCGATAATGATGTGTGGATGTGGAAAAGGAATTATTTCAAAATGATGCCTAGTTTTTCTTATTTCGGATCAGCTAGCATTTACTCCCGCTTTCCAGTATTTCTTCCTGGCAATGCTGCATGGAGAACTTACATGTAGATGTCCTGACCATTATGATTCCTGTGCATACTAGTATGATGATATGTTGCTTGATAATTGCTGCCTATTAACCCTCTCTTTGTAAATATAACCTAGATGACAAACCTACTTCATCAACTAGGGAAACCAGCCAAATTCCTGTAAGAAAATATGATAATTTCAAAAGCTAAAACATGCGAAATAGAAAATAGCTAGCTAAATAAACTAAGTCCCAAGGGTTGGAGAACTACTTCTAACTAACATCTCGCTTGTTTCTGACTAGCTGTAAGACAGCAATAGAGTGTTCAGATCACTAAGGTGGAAAATTCCAGTATAATTAGTAGACAAGAAGGAAAAAAAACCAGTTTCTTGATTTTTATATTCTGATTGTTTGAATGCCAATATGGTATCTACGCATATTTCAGAAGTGGCTTAGTCCTGTTGTTTCTATTGCTGTACCAAATTCATTCCTAAACAGGGAATGCTTGGGTCAGACATCTGGCTGTGTTATTTTGCATTTGTACTGTATCCATACTTAAGGAACTTCCACAAATCAGGGAGATCAAAAGTGTTTCCGGCAATGGGGGCAGGGTGTGTGCATGTGTGTGTTGTACATACACATATGCATATGACAAGCACACACACACAGTGGAACTTTCATTGGCTGGTGGTATAGCAGGGAAAGGAAGGTGGCTACAGGCTTCTAGTCAGAAGCCGAAGCCCATTAACTCTTTGATGAAACTGGCTCCTAAAAACATATATTTAGGGAAGTGACGGTCTCTTTTCTTATACGTTATCTGCTGGAAAGAAAAAGCAGAAAGAACACAACTAGAGATTTCTTGTCAGTTTTACACACCCTCCCTAACAATATGAGCCGTCTTTCTCAATCCATTCTTCTGGTTTGCTCTGCATTCTGTAAAATTGCTTGAATGACAAACTCAGCTGGATGACCTGAAGCTGTTTATCCTCAACTCTGGGAGAACTGAACGTCTGTTGATGAATAGACCTTATCTCTTTGAGAAGATAGGTTCCTTTTCGGGCCTTTGCTTGCTGAAGAGGACTCATTAAGTTAACCAAGAGGTCATCAGGTCATTAACTGCCCAAGTTGTGGTAGATTTCCCATGACTTCCTATGCATACGTTTAGAGCTCCCAGACTTTGCTTCACTAAAATTGAGGAATAATTTTGTTTTAGTTGAAAGCAACAAAATAAGATGTTGAATTCTAATACATATTCCAAACTATTCCATCACAAAATAAGCTTTGTAATGTGCTTTGTATATTTCCTCTCTTTTTTTTTTTTTAAATAAAACGTTGCAAGCACTAAAGCCTCCTTAATGTTTTTATGGGAACATTTTCTTATATTGTCTTTTAATACATTGCTTTTACTTTATATACTTGCATGATAGCTTTAGCAGTGGAGAAAGGTACTAAATAAGCATATGGTTTTACTGTTAGCATATTTACATGGCTGAAAGAGGCTTTTCTGCATTTAGTGGATGCACATGCTATTTCTGAAAGAAAACTTGCACATCTGATCCATTGTGTTGGAAGCCTAAGACATCAGTTGCATAGCACCACCACCAACTTCTCCATTCATTGCCATTGATAACAATACTCACATTGATCTGATCAGAACAGCGATATGAACTTCACAGTACTTTTCATAGTTTTCCAGGTTTCTAACCCTTGGGTGGAATCATCTATCTTACTGTTTAGCATCTGTAAGTCTTCAGCTCTGCTGAGCACTGATTTGACTGATCATGCCATTGTGAAGTGTTGCACCAGCGGATGAGCCACAGGCAGCTTTGTAGCCATGGAACACAACAGACCTATAAAAATATCTCTGGTCATATGAACATATTATAAGGAGTTTAAAATAGTTATGTGATGCTTGACGAGAAGCTAACAATGTCTTTTTGTGAGCCTAAATGACATATCTCTATTGAAATCAATATGGCTCAGGTCTGCAAACGCTGAAGTGCTGCACTGCAGCTGTATTTATTCCCTTGTTTTTTGTGCTAAAAACCCTCACAGTGTGGACATTACATGTCTATCTCAAAACTACCAGTCATCTGCTCCTTGCTGCTGTCAGTTCATGCAGCCATTATGCAAAAAAAATATGAAGCAGCTGATACATTTCTGCAGAAAAACTACTGGCATGATAAAGGAGACTTGAGCTGATTAGCAATTACTACCAATCAATATCATAAGCCTGATAAAACACAGAGTCCCACTATTAGAACTTTCCTTTCATCATGAAATTAGAATAAGACCTTGTTCAAATGCACCTTGCAGGTCTCCAGTTATGAAGAAGGAATCAATTGTCCCTGTTCCTTGAGCGTACATGCCTGTGATACTCTTCTGCACTCCTAGCAGGCTGCAAGGAAAGCCTAGAGACTAGAAGCAGCCGGCAGTGCACCAGAAGCACTTAGCTTTAGAAATCTGACATTCAGAAGGTTAAAGCAACGGGTCCGGTTTGAAGAAAGTAGGTGCTTTGCCAGAATTGCCTCTGGGAAAGTTTTTATGGCATAGACACCTAGAGCATTTACTTGTCTGCTGGAATAGAAAAATGGCGGTAGCCCAAGGGCTAAGGGAATTTTCTACTTATTCTTTCAATTGTTATTCAGGTTTCAGTGTTACTGTATATCTTGCTAAAATGTTATACAGGTTTTACACTCCTACTCTTAAATTTCAATTGAATGCAGTAACAAGCTGTGCAGTGTCAACACAAAAGCTTAATAAGATTGTATCTATCTCTGTCTCTTTAGATCCCTATATGAAGCCTATTGCTGCTTAAAATTAGCATATTATCCTTACTGGATCCTGCTGCTGCTGACAAAGGATTCTGATTTAAAACTTGTCTGAAGATTCTTGCACAACAACCTCCTTGTATACAGTAGATTTTACCATCTATCTCAGATTCCTTAATCCTCATTAAAAACCTCATGAAGGCTTCAGTCAGCACATCATTTCCAGGCTCTAGGATTATTGCTCATATTTCTGCAGAAAGACTAAAAGGAAAGAGGAAAGATTTTTAACCGTGATATGTCCAGGTAATACTGTATTTTGATAAATTAGGATTTTCTTATTCTTTATGCTTTTTTCTTAAAGCTTAATTATCTATCATGCAGAGTGTTTCCACAGTAAGGGCAGCGCTTAGCCATGCAAATATTGAAACTGTTATTGTTATATAATTTGATAACGTATACTAGGTACTTCACAAGAGACATAGCAAGACATTGCCCTCACCCCACTAAGTCTATAGTCCAAATTGTGTGATCTACTGAGAACCAGTGCCAAGCAGCAGAGATGCAGATGAAATACTGCAGTAATTTAATTGTGTATAAAATTTAAGTACATACTTGTACTGTGGCACCTTCTTCTCTTTATCTTTTAATAAAAATACAGGAAAATAAAGATAAAATGCAGCAAATATGATTAACTATGCAATATGGTGTTTTCATAGAGCATAGCAGAGAGAGGATGCTATGCAAAATGTTGTTACATGGAAAAAAAAAACCCCACAGGGAATAAAAAATTTCCCCTGGAAAAAAACAGCTCAAGCTGACACAGAAACCAATGACTTGTTAGGCCTGGCTCATGGAAACACCTACAAACATGTTTAAATTTACTCAGTGAGAAGTCTCATTGACTTAGTATACTTTCTCTTCCGCTTCAAAGCATATAGGTAATTTCACATATCAAAAAGCAGTAATACCGGTCCAAAAGGCAAGGAGATGTTTCCCATGCTGGGTTAATATCCTGGGATGCAGAGGAAGCCAGAGAGAACAACTCACACCAATGGCGATGGTGCAATGCGTACGCACTCAGTGTTGCTTTGCAGTTAACACTTGGCTAAGTTTGTTGTATTAAAAATAACTCACTGATTAAAATGATTTCATTATTTTTAGGGTTCAGTTTAACACTTTAGAATACAAAGCTTTGCGAAGTGATAACAAAATTCAGATCACTTTCCTGCTGGGAGCAGGAACTGGTGACTTACAAGCCAGGTATTTTTTTGCATGATTTGTTTATTTACAAAATGTTTTCTCAACTAGGATGTTGAGACATAGCAACACAGGCCTCTTTTTTTTTGCAAACTTTAAAGTGTTACCCAGTGTTCAGGAGGAGCTGTCTCCTAACTCTTTACCTAAGAGTCAGGTAAGCTTCATTGCTTAATCAGCAGATTCTTCATCCTCAGTAAAAATCCCTTTGCTACATGGGCTTTTTTTAACAACCATCTTTCCTGGAAAAGTGGATCTGGGTATCTTCTGGCAGTGCAGAACATGAGAGCCTTGGAGCTCCAACCAGCAGACACAGTAGCTGATGTGGTGAGATCTTTACCTCCTCCTACGGAAAGTTTCCCTCAGGACATTTCTATCAGTCATCACAATGGCGCCTTGTGGTGACATGTGAGTTAAAGCACCTGACCATGGATCCAAGACCCAGCCAGATACCTTGGGAGTCAAAAGTAATTGAAATGTCACTAGCCATATCATTCCCTTATGTGCCTTCGGTATAGATACAGACATAACTTAATCACATTTAACCATGCCAGTTACATGGTCTTTCCTTTCTTTTTATCTAATTTTGAAATAACAATACTCCTACCGACCTCAGTAGGATGTCCCCCTAATGATCAAGCCATAGCACTGCTTATCATAATGAGCAAAAGCTGAAGGAGAAGCAGGATGCTGTTAAGACATGAATTTGGTGATTACAAAATTTGATTAACACATGGAAGGTAAGTCTCTCTGTTATTTTACAAACAGAAGTTTTCCTGTACTGTTCTACCAGTGTATTTCCTTTCAACACAGAGGATCATTTCCGGAACACATTCTATGCCTAGTTTTACTGCTGATGTGTATATAGAAATATGTATGAAGTCTTTATGTGGCATAGCTCACTGGAAATTATCTGTCAGCTCCAGATGTGGATAACTGTTGAATAGAAACAGATCATCAATTGATTTTTACAGAGGCTGTGGAATGACAATTTGACAGTAATTTGGAGCACATCTTGAATGCACATAGCTTGAATTTGAGACTGCAGCCTGGACAAAAAGGACACTGTCACCCAATGTCCTCTGTCCCCTTCAATAAATACTAGTCTCTCCACAGATTTAAAATCCTGCCTGCCGTTGGACAACCTCTGTGAATAACGATGAAATGGGTTCTGTAATTTGTCGAGCCTGGGAAGGATGTGTTCAAACATAGCACACCCTATTTACTGTCTGAAAGCTAAGTGGAGAGAGGTGTGCCTCCAAACAGCCATATCTTCTGTGTCTCTTAGGTACCTGTCAGAAGGGTGAATGGGATAGGCTGGATCACCTGGAGGTATCCATGTCTCCCCATGGGTTACAGAATAAGCCTAGCAGACTAGATCAAACACCTAAGTTTTACAAAGCTAAATTAAAGTAAGATGAATCTGATAATTTCAGCCTCTGTGAGCTGGCAGATGAGTGGACTGAGAGGAAAAATTTTCATATCTGTCTGTCTTCTGCACTGGTGCAGAACCCAAGCTCAACGCAGTCTTAAACACAGGATAGGAAGGATTTGGTCAAACATAGACCTCTGTACAGATCTCTCAAGTAGTTGCCTGCTTTTTCCTTACAGGCAGAAATACAGACTTTTACGTTCCTGTTCTTTGGTGATATATCTAATGCTAAAGTAGAAGTCTTAAATGGGTTAGGCAAATTGTGCCTTCTGAGTGTTCCCTTTCTCTTCATTTCATTTGGAAAGGGAGGATAGCATGATATGTACAAAACCTAAAATGAAAAGAATAACACAAACAAAATAAAACACAAAAAATCAGCTTAATGTCTAACCTATTTTCTGACTCACAAAACTTATTCATAGTCTTATTTAAATTTTTTTTTTTATTATTTTTTTTTGGTATTACAAATTCAAATTTTGAGATGGCAACTGCCTGGGAAAGTGATTATTGAAAGCACCTTTATAAGCACTCTGTAGCTAGTACCTGTACGATAGAAGTGAGGCTAAACGATGCAGAAACACGCTACGCCACTGGCACTGGAATCTGAAGAGTCTACCTTCCTCTTCTGTAGAAGTAGTGTGTCTTAAAAGTTGGGGCTTAAATAGTCATTTTAAAATGGTGCAGTGGCATCTTATGAATATAAAACATGTATGTATGTATGCCCACATGTGCATGCAGGTACATGAATCGCCTATAAACTGGTCACCCTGGCGCGTCTGCTTGTGGAAAGCAGCTCTGTGTAGCGGCCTGTCTGCCACTACAGTTAGCAACAGAGAAGCACTCTAGCCTAAATGTATAGATTTCTATGTTTGGAATGTATTAGAAATGTATAGAATTTATA
Organism: Aramus guarauna; assembly: GCA_013400195.1. NCBI lineage: Eukaryota > Metazoa > Chordata > Aves > Gruiformes > Aramidae > Aramus > Aramus guarauna. The sequence continues at coordinate 351,039 of VXBL01000268.1, read as the reverse complement.
TTAAAGCGTTACACCAAAAGCACCTTAGATATCAATTATTTTGAATCTTTTCTGAATTTTTAGAATTACTTTTTGACCTCCTAGTGAAAGTCAGCATCGTTATTTTCTACCGTAACTAAATGGTCCCAGGTATCATCTACCATGGAGCAGCGCTGGAGGCACGAGGAGACTAGACAGACCGACAGCAACATTGGTGATCATCACAGGAGCTGAAATCGGAAGCAGCAGTTGAAAGAGAAAGCACAAATGCTTGGGCATGCGTACCAAATTAAAGGATATGGAAGCAGAACATGACGCTTCCCTTTGCAATATGCCACTTAGGGACCCAAGAGGCACTACAATTCGCTGGAGCGAGTACTCATTAAGATCAATTAAAATCAGGGCTGCCCTTATGACATGCCGGGGACTCAGAACACCACGTTGAAGGCACGACCCGGTGGGGCTGGGGCCAGACGCCTAAGCCGCCCGTTAAGAAGCTTCAGGAGAAACCAGGCCGGGACTCGCCAGGGCAGGTGGGCTTCCAGAGGGCGGCTCGCCGCGGCTGCAGAGGCACGACACAAGCCAGGGGCGGTCTGAGTCACAATGACAAAACAAAGACAAAACAACAAGCCCCCACCGCCTTTCGCTGGTCTTTGCCGTACAATTCAATTACGGAAGGGGACCCC
>VXBL01000268.1:319436-350302 GCA_013400195.1 Aramus guarauna | reverse complement strand
AGGCGGGGGCCGAGCCGCAGGGCCGGCGGCCCGGCGGTGTTTGGCGGGGCCGGGGCCGGCTGCTGTCCGCGCGTCGGGGAGGGGGACCCGGCGGCAGCGGCGGCACCCGACAGTCCCGCCCGCTGCTGGGCCGGGGTGCCCCAGCGGTGCCCCTGGGCCTCGGCGAGACCTGCCCCTGGGTAGAGCGCGGGTGCCCGAGGGGGGCCACGTCACAGGGAGGGCAGGGAGCGCGTCCGCAGGAACGGGCAGCGAAACGGGCAGAGGCGTCAGAGCTGGGACGGGGGTCGTGCATCATCTCCTGCGCAGAGCGTCATCTGCTCTGGCAGCATCGAGCTGCCCACAGGCGTTAGCCGCTGCGCGGTCTCTGTCGTGCCGCACGAGTTACACCTTGTTACCCCAGTTGCCCGGCCACAACACAACACAACAGGGTAGGAGCTTTACTAGTGGGTTTCAATTTATTTATATTTTAGGTATGTACTTTGGGGTGTTTCACTTCATGTGAATCGCTGTTATCAGCGCAGGCTGATGTATGGACAGTGGGAGACAACTACGTGGCCTAATAGCTGCAAGTCCATGCTACAGACAGAATATGACTGCACGGAGAGGTAGTACAACGTTGTGGAGAGAAAAATGACAAGACAAATGCACTTGAATTTCTTACTGCAAATAGTATTGAATGGGGATTTTTTTTTATTTTATTTTATTTTTTGGCATGAGGAGGAGCGTTTCACCATAGCCAGAAAGGTGGTTTTTCAAAACGAAGTGGTACAATGCTGGTGACTTTAGGCTTTGTGTAGAATGAGTCGGTTTTGAAAGGGGCTACCTGATGACTTACAAAAATTGGTTTTCGATATGTGCTATATGGGAAGACAACCTCCAGAAGGCAGGGTGGTCACCTGGAGCTTGTGATAGATGCCTGAGGAACGTTCGTCTCCGTTGTACTGTGATGCTAAACCACGCAATGAGTTCTGGTCCTAGCAGGAAGGAACAGGCAACCAGTGAAGTAATATGAAATTCTTGGATTTTGCATGTTTTGGTGCTCACAACAGCACCACAAACAAGATTTTAAATAGATGGAATTGTCATAATGTTCCTTTTTTTTTTTTTTAAAAACTGTAAATTTATAAGTTGCAAATAGGTAAAATGGCTATGTTTTTAGTGCCAGAACACATTACAGGAAAAAACCACAGCAAGTGGGTCCTGAGTTTAAAGGAAGCTGTAAGAGCTTATTAATCTTTAATTAATATTAGCTTCTAGTTTCAACAAGTTGAATGTAGATGTTGGTATAATCTAGGTAATTAACTGCGAGAGATGCTAACCTGTGGTAAAAATACTCTGTTTTAGCTTGTAATGTAAGGTTCCAGTATTCCCTCTGTGCATTAATGTGCAAAGATAATTAAGAGATTTCCCATTTACTATCTTTTATCTAAGACGCATATATTAAATTGCATTAATCTTTCTTCAGAGATAATACAATCTATTGGTTTTGTCATTTATACGTTCTTTGTAATTTGTCAATGTTGCTGTTTCTTTTATAGTCAAATGAAAGAAAACTCTGCACAGTTCTCCCAAGTGTGAGATTAGCAAAGCTGGGGTAAAGAGGGATTATTACCTCTCTGGCTTTAAAAATCAAACCTCATGTATACATGAATTGTATATACCACATGTGCTTCTCTTGAAGCAGTATGAACTCTTGTCTTACGCCTGCATTGCCAGGGATGGCTCAGGGACGAAATGTGACGTCTTTAGTTTTTTTCTATGTCTCCTATCTGTTACTTGTTACGTTTTTACACACATCCATCACTTTGCAGCCCCTCCAAGCCCCTGGTATTTTTCTATATATTTCCCATCTTTGCTCAGCATTCTGGTTGGTGAATAACTATCTAAGTTTGTCTTGTTTCTGCTCTCATGGGATTAAATTGTGAACGTTGAGGAGATGAATTTGCAAAAGCAACCAAAATGAATAGGTACAATAATCGTTAACAGGATGGGTTGCTTGGAAGCTGGAAAATAGATTTGTGTACATAAACTCCCTCTGAAAAGAGACAAAATAGACCAAAGGGATCTAGTGCTTCTGAATGCGTTAGTTTAATTAGTGCCTGTTCCCATGAAATCTGTAGAGAAACCATAGAACATTTTCCTTTATCAAGGTTTGTTGTGTTTGAAAGAAGGAAATAGTGAATTATCATAGAAGGCTTTCTGTGTATAGCACGAAGGGAAGAAGGGTTAATCATATAGAAAAAGGGAATTTGCCCATATAATTTAAATAGTTGTCAATTAAATAGTGATGGAAATAGGAGAGATTGTAAATAATCTGAGGTACGGTAATGCACTTTGAAAGAAAGCAGCGTCTCTCTCAGCGAAGTTTTGTTCCAGGTCTAGTCCAATCTGGTTCTCTGGAGTCCCCTCTCTCTTGAAAAACTGGAGGTTACATTTCCACAGCACTTGGAGCTGGTCTGACTTGGGGCTCTTGCAGTCTTCCTGCCCGCTTGAGCCAACGCTGACTCCATGTTAACTGGTGACAAGTTGATTCAGGGAGATGAACAGACTGAAGATGACACTTGCCTGCAAGAGTGGTTGGTGTCTGGCCCCACGAGCCCCAGGACCCCGCTGGCTCCCCAGCAGCGCTGGCTGTGAAGCAGCCAGGGATGGGTCTGTGTGGGGTGGGAGACGGGAGGGCAGAGCTCAGGCAGCCCCGGGAGAGGCCGGGGACGGGATCCAGTCTGGGAGTGTGAATTGGGCATGTAGGCATAGGGGAGCACCTCACGAGATCACTGTGCGTTCGTAGCGTATTACTTTCCCTTCCTAATCAAACCCTTACCCCCTCTGTGCTCATCTGTGGTGGCCGCTGAAAGTCTTTGTGGTGTTCAAAAGCACCATTTCAGTCCATTTAATGGTATCTTGACAGAAAAAATGATAATATGAAAGAAACCAAATAAAAGAAAAAAAGTAGAAGGCTGCTGCTTGGGAGGACGATAATAAGATACGTTTAAAAGCAACCTTTATTAAGTTTTAGTTTGGCATCATTATGCCTGTACAAAAGAAAATGAATAATATGCAACAGGCCAAAGATGCTGCCAGAGATTGGAAAGTATAGTTGCATAGGCCCAAATGGATCTCTTAAGAATAATCAAGCAGTTTGGGGAAGGAGGGAGTTTTCCACATAACCTAGGCATGTACGTGAACTGCTCTGCTCCAGAGCTGTTTATCTCGATGCTTTGCATAGGCCTGAGTCTGCATTTTTTATCTTTTTTCGCAAAGTTAAATCCCTTTAATTGGAAATCAGCTTGACCTGTGGTAGTTCCTGAAAAAAATATCTCTATATCATCTGGCCCTACTGATCTTTATTTAATGTAATTCTTTCACTAGCTTATTATCCTTTAACCTCCTAAGCAATTTTTCATTGGTCTTTTAACTCCACACAATTCCTATTGCTTCTTTTAAAATGCCAAAAGAGGAGTTCCTATTTGTATTGTAGTCCTAATGGTTATTTATCCTTCTTTTATAATAGTTTTGTTTTCTCTTACTTTTACAAACTACTAAATCCTATATTGCTTTTAACTCTTTAGAAGCAATTTACCTTCAGTTGTATTGGAGGTAACACGTTTTTATGAAAGCTGTATGCTCTTCCCTGTTTCTTCCTACTTACTTACTTCAGAGCCTGTTGACCAATGTCGGCCAAAATTGACAAAGTGGCGTCAGTGTCAAGGATATAAAATTTTTACAGGTTTTATGAAAGTCATCAAGTTGGTAGAGGGGGGATGATCCAAATTCATGTTTCTGCTAACGGAGAATCTGCAGCATGATTTCAGGTTACCTGCCCTGTTAGACCCGACTTAAACTGGCTGGCTAGTTGATGTAGAGCTCTGAACCAGGCGGTGGTTGGGCTGCTCTTTGACAAGCTGATGGGAGCGCAGCCGGGTTTTACAACAGTGCTGCCAAAGCTCCGGCCTCTGGCCAGAGCAAGCCTGGAGTTTGGAGTGCAGACACGAAGGTGTGTATGTGAGATCAGTGATGTGTGTACACGTATGTGAGATCAGTGATTTGCGCCTGATCTTGAAGTACCTCAACTGAATGATTCTTGAAGTTGAGGTCTGTGAAGTTGTAATTCCCATGGAGCAGGCTTCAAACCACGTTAATCAGTAAAATTTTGAGTTAGAAGCTGGTGTATATGCTGGTCTGCACATGTATTCCAGGGCTTGGCAGCAGTAAGTTTGTTGAAGATTAATGTCTGTTGGCATGTTCTGTAAATAAATTATTCTTTTTAAGAGGGGAAAAATCCAGAAGGAGAATGTATTTGTAATCTTCACTTACACCTTACAGCAGCTCCATGCTGAAAAGATAAAATACCAATTTTCAGTTTGGAGTTGTTGGGGGTTTTTTGTTTTGTTTTGAGTGAATTTTTTTAAGGAGAGGAGATTGGGGGTTGTGCTGGGTTTTTTCCCAGTGCCTTTTCTAAAAGGTGGTTCAACAGGATGTTTGGGGGAAATGTGACATTATTGGGTTTTGGCATTCCAGGAGAGCTTGAAGTGGATCCAGCATATCATCTTATGCATTCCCTTCTGCACCGAATGTCAGGAGTAATTCATGTTGTTGACAGCTATGTCAACATGTGAACCGAATGAAGGACAGGAGCTAAACAAAAAGCTAATAATAGAAGAGGCAAGAAAGTGAGAAGTGAACACTTTGTTAGTAAACTTTTTTGCTATCACGAATAAGAGGGTCAAATAGCGCAGCCTGTCCTTATCTGTTACCACAAGCGCCTTGTTGTTGGCAACGTTCAAGAGACGTTTGTACGTCTTATGTGTGTTTTGCAGTATGGGAAACAAGCAATTTACCCAAGAAACATGCACGGTGGATTTATAGAGAGGCATACAAAAGTCACTCTGGTTCTCCATTTGTTTAATTATTTACCCTACTTAATATAGAGCTTTTGGAAACGTAAGCTTAAAGTATGGTCTCACTTGTACCCATTGCAAACATTAAATATGTGGTTTGTCTGCCAGACAATGTGAGGCATCGTGTTAGTCATTGTGTGATGCATCTTCTGCAACAGAAGAGTCACCTCTCTTGGTTTGGTGATTACCACAGTGTGTATCCTGTGATAAACTAACTGGCAAGTCCAGTACAGGCTGTTGAAGAAACATTTATTCTGTTTTGAGGCATGCTTAGTCCTTCTTGTTTTGGCCTCTAACAGATTACGGGCATTACTCCTTATTCTTTGCTAGTAAAGCTGATGAACAAGTTAATCAGAAGGCCAGTTTGTGAGAAACAGGTTGTGGTACTGGAGGATGTGAATTCTGGAGTGCTGTGTTACTGCCCGAATGTGTTGTGTACTGCTAGCAGAAATCACAGAATACGTTCCACGTTTCGTTGTGTGTTGGCAAATCTAACAGTTTACATCACGCAGGTATGGAGTGGCTGCTAAATATGGGACAGACATATGTAAGAGGATCTTTATTACTAGGGAATATGATACAGCCCTTCTGTGGCCTGAAGACAACATTCAGCTATACATATTTATTCACCACTGTAAACCGAAAACTTTAGTAAAGAGACTTACCTTTACTTTGGCTTTTTCTAATTGTTAAACCTGCTTGTCTATCTGCTTTACGGATGATTGAATGTAGGCTGTGCAAAACACATCGGTGTCCTTAATTATTCGTATGTTTTGTGTGGATTTTTTAGGTGGCCTCACGGTATGCAGATGTAGTACATTTTGTATAACTGATTGGTTACATGAATGAAAATATTTTCTCTTATCAGAAGTAAAATGCTTTCTTTGGGGACTTCTGCTTCTGATGCTGGGACTCTTGAAGATTTACTTTGTTGCTTGGCTTCAAGGAAGATGATGTTATTAATGAATTCTGAGCATCCTTCAGGAGGCTGGTGACCCTTCTGTCGTTGGTGAATGCTGTCATGGACAACTTCAAAGGGTAAAGACAGTATTTTTGTGAGTCTGTTCCGGGCTAGTACTCTGATGTAGGAGGCAGCGAGTTAAGTTTTTTGGTTTAGATTAACTGCTCAAAGCTCTTTCTTTTTGCTCTTAAAACCGTTCACAAATTATGGAACAAATTAGAGGGTACAATTTGCTGGTGTAGCTGTCCAACTTTCTGTATGAGCTGTGTTTTAAGGGTGTATTTACTCTCCAGATTATAATATAATATATATACTTGAGCTAGCTTTAAACAAACTAATTTGGGTCTGGGAGCAGTCTTACTGCAAAATATAAGCAGTGAAGTAACTTAGGTTTTGTTGAGCTGTATACTGCTGCAGCCTGACTGGGTACTGGAGTATTTTGTTTAAAAGTCAGTTTTATTTTAATTATTTCAAAACTAGACTATGGATAATTTTAGCTGTACCTTCAGATACTCTTCTACAGTTGTTTACTACAAGGGCCAGATTTCATTTCATACTTGATTTCATATCCATAAGTCAGTGCAAGATTTTTTTCTCTTAATAAATCCCGGAAAATAATGTTTATTTTAACTGTTAGTTTTTGTTGCTCGAGGGCTAGTTTTGGCTAATGTTTCTTCATAGGAAGCCATACTTAGTAGTCTCCAACTAAATAATTGTCTTAAAATAGTTTATTAATGTTTTAGTAGTGGGACTTTGTTTAAGAGAGTATTTGAAAGAGTACAGTTTGCTTTCTAAGCATGTTGTATCTGCTCACTATGTTTATTCATTCTGTTTTATCAGCTCTTTTCCAAAACACCGCAAGCAGTTAATGCACCTTATAAAGGACTCTTGACCTTTTCGCATCTTCCTAAGTCATATCTAGATGTCACCGGTGTTTCCCATGTTAACAGTTCTGAGCATGTTTTACTATATGTGCCTTCGGCGCCGAGCTAGGACAGCGACGAGAGGAGAAATGAACAGCCGGAGGGCTATTGAATCAAACACCCGAGCCTTACCTATCAATGTTGAAATAGTTCAGTACGCCAAAGAAGTGTTGGATTTCAGCTCTCACTATGGTAGTGAAAACAGCATGTCGTACACCATGTGGAATTTAGCAGGTATTCCAAACGTGTACCCTAGTTCTGGTGACTTTACTCAGACTGCAGTCTTTCGAACTTACGGGACCTGGTGGGATCATTGTCCTAGCGCTCGCCTGCCATTCAAGAGGACGCCACCCACCTTCTGTAGTCAGGACTACGTGGAACTCGCTTTTGAGGAACCAGTTTATCCCACCGCAGTGCACATTCTGGAAACGTATCATCCTGGAGCTGTAGTCAGGATTTTGGCATGCTCTGCAAATCCTTACTCACAAAATCCACCAGCTGAAGTAAGGTAATTTTTTTTTTCTCTCCTTTGCGCTTTCCTGTAAGATGTTAAATGCTACAAATAATGCAGTTTAGAGAATTTTACTTCGTAGTATTTCTCTGTTTTGTGTCTGACCCACTAACAATTTCTTCATTTCCGCATGCTTTTAAAACGGTGGTGACATTTTTATAGCAACTTCAGAGATGTGGATTTTTTGGTAGGAATTAATGCAGATCCTAATATCAGGTTTAATTTGTGTAATGATAGTTTTTGTGTTGGAATTTCTATGACCAATAATTATGATGTATGTACGAAAATCACTTTTGAATTGGAAGTTCTAAGTTCTTCTCTTTCTCCAATAAGAAAAGCAAATTGTGTGGAAGAGGCTGAGGATTCACGGTTGCCCTATCATCCTGCTTCAAGTAGCCATAAACTCCTCTGTATGCTTTAGGTTGTATGTATAGTACAATCGAGCACTATAACTATTCATATGGAAATGAGGCCAAAACCAGAAGCACAAAACAGTTGGGCAAAAGGTGATGCCATTTGTCTGATCTTTATTTTTGGTCCGGTCAAAGGGTGTGAGCCGCGCTTCATTTTTACACTTGCATCTAGACTAAAAGAAGTTGATTCTATCCTATTGGTTTTCCTCATAGTAGGAACTCCTGGTGAAATTCCAGTTGGGGGCAGGCAGGAAGATGGGGACCTGGGAAATGGTAAGATAATAAAGGAAAACACTATATATGAGGTGTGAAGCTCTTAGGGAGGAGGTGAGGAAATAGAAATGGAAGGAGAAAGAGAACAGGTAAAAGCACATAGTGGGGAAAAACATTGGGAAGAGCTATCAGCATGTGCAATCAAAATACTCCATATACATCGAAAAGTGGTGAAATGATACCAAACCCATAAAGGAAAGAACTAACAGAAGAAAGACTTAACAAAATATATCCTATAGAAAAGAACATGCCAACAAATACTATCTTCCTTTAAAATGCACACTTTGGTGATATAAGCAGTGTTAGCTTGGATGCTGAGTGTTTTTTCCCTAAGCCGTGTCTTACAGCTAAAAAGCATACTTTTAGGTCTAGCTTAGTATACCATGCTTCTTAACACTAGGCCGTTGATGTTTATTCAAACCCTGTAGAAAATCAGGTGTCCTGTTTTATATTCAAAATTCCCAATTAATCTATTTTGTGTGATTCTGTCATTTACTGTTGTTTAGTGCAGTTGTTTGTTTTACAGCACTCTAATGAGGATATACTGTATAGCTCTAAAGTAACCATCCAAATTCAAGGAACAGTGATAGGTCAAACTAATAATAATAGACAGCCTAACTTCAGAAGTAGGAGTGCATTTGGCACAGTAATACAGAACTTATGTATGTGGTGAAGGCAGCTTTTAAGACTTTTGAACTTAGAACCTAATGTGAAATGACTTTTGGCCAATTACTCTGTGAACTTTCATTTTACTTCTTCATTTTATGAGGTAGCACAGATTTATGTAGAGATTATTTCTGTAACTTGATAATATTGCCTTAGAGTCATAGTAAGATAGTGTGCTGCAGGGCAATACAAGGATATAATTCTGAGTAATAAGCTAATGCTGTTTTATAAAAATGTTTCAGTTTTGGTTCTTAATATACTTTTTTTTAGTTTTGTGTAAAGACGAAGCATTGAAGGAAAGCTCAAGAGATGTTAACTGAAGGAGCTTTTTAGTAATGTGCACTAAAAAAAAAGGAGAAGATTGTTCAGAGAGCTAAAAGAAGATGGAAATGAAAATACTAATATAAAACTTTGGGATGTGCTTTATGACTCCTCTTGGGGTGTGGTCAGAGCGAGAGCTCAGACTTTCCCTTCATAAAAAAAGGATGAGGTTTCTGTAGGACCATACTTTTTCATTTGTAGGCAGGATTATCTTCTGTTCTGCCTACCTAGGTTAACAACACCTTTGGTTAGAAGAAGGTTGTCTCAGGGAGCCTCAGAACCAGTTGTCTGTGCTGCATCTTCAGTACTTGCCAGTCTTGACGCTAGAAAAGTGCTGGAGGGGCTTTTTATTATTTTTTTTTTTTCTTGTGACTTACCTTTCCTCAGCAGGACTTATCTGTTCAGAGCTGCACATTTGGTTTGTCTCTTTTCTTTTGAAAGAGACAAACATGTCTTATGCATGGTGTCTTGAAGGGAAGACGAAGGTACCCTGTCTCCACATGAGGTGTGCAGTATTTTTTCCTCTGTTCATTTGCTCACCATCATGAGGGAAATATGAAGAGTTGAAAGAATGCAGTCTTTTTTCTGCTTCATTTCTTGGTCCCTTGTTTTCACTTCTAAAAATCATAGAAACATAGAATTGTAGAGTNCTCTCATCATCTTTGTGGCCCTCCTCTGGACTCGCTCCAACAGCTCCATGTCTTTCTTGTACTGCAGACTTGCTCAAGAGGACTTTATATATTCTGGTAGAAAAATGGCTATAGCCCATGTGGCTATATGTTGTTGGCTAATGTGTTGCTCTGTTGCTCACTTTATGCCTCAGTTGCATGAAAGAACAACTTTATGCAGGTGTTCAGAAAAAGGTCTTTAGTAATGCTCCTCTTCTGCTGGTGCATTGAATGCTGCTATCAGTTACAGCTTTGTATGATGCTGTCTCAAATCAGCTTTATTCAGAGACTCTTTGGAGGTGGGATCAGCTCTTCATGGAATGGGAATAAGCATTTAATTTTCAGAATGGAATTTAATTGTTCCTAAGTGATTCTAATGCTTAAAACATGACAGTTAATTTGAAGTTTTTTCATTATGGTTTAACCAGTTTCCAGCAATTTAGGAATTCTCTGTCTTCTCATATCTTTTGCTGCTTTAAACACAGAAGGCATTACATCACTCTCCTCATAAACCAATTTTTTAAAATCATAAATGTCACAGACACTGTTGTCTTTACACATGGAGACCTTTTGTGCTTTTCATTAGTGCCACTCACACCTTGACTGGTGAGAAGTGTTTGGTAATTTCTTGAATGATACTAATGTATGTTAGTATCTATGTACAAATTTGTTACACGAATTACCTGAGTGCAGAAAATCCAAGCAAAAATTAATGATCTGAGGTTAAGGGAATATTATATCATATAGTCTAAGTTGTTACATGGTGAAGAAATCCATCCCTTTTTTGTGTTGTGTTACACTATGATTATTATTTTTGTACATTCTGTGTACTTAGGGTTTGGTGACAATGACGAGTCCCTCTTCCTCCCGTGAAAGAGGCAGAGATCCACACGGCCGTGATGAGGACACGGCACCTGAATCCAAACAAGAGAATTTTCTTTGTTTCTCATAGTGATTTAGATTGATGGATAAGATGTAGCTAGCTTCTGAGATGAGGAAGATGTTTTCTTTCTTGCTTCTTTTTCCTTCTCATTTACCCAGAAGGCTTACTCTTTGCCATTCCCTAATGGCTTCTTTGGTGTCAGCCCTTTTGAAACATTTTGATACTCCTAATAGTTAACTGCTGTCAACCAGGAAGAGTTTGTGTGTGTTTAAGTGGAAGCTTTCAAGTCAGAAATATTTTTTTCAGAAGTTTTTCAACTTTTTCTTTTTACAAAAATAACTTTGCTTTTTAAAATTGGAATATAAAAAAAAATTGGTCTCTGCTCTTCTTCTGTCGTGGTCTTTTTTTAACTTAATTTGACAGTTTCTCTTATCTCCTGTACGTTATAGTGACACCACATATTCATGTGCTTTTATAAAAGTTCAAAACCAGAGATTCCTAACTAGTCTGGGATGTGTGGCGGTGCTTGGGGTGATGTTTCATAGCATATGTCCTTACTGCTATGCGATGATTGCTTTTTTAGTAGATTGGAGATTGTTTTGTGATTATTTTTTCTTGTTTTCCACAGATAAAGTATAACACTGATGAGGTTGTTTCTCACAGATGAGGTACCATAATCATTTGACTGTCTGGGAGCAGTTCCATTCTGCCTTGTGTGTTCCCACCATTTGCTTCTCTTTAATTTAATTTCTTTCATGTCATTTAGAATTTTGCTAGATGCTCTTTTTGAGCAGAATTCTGAGTTTGATTTGTAGATGCTTGGCTCAGTATTTCCTAGCTTAGCTGTGTTTGCTGCATGCGGGGTTCCTTTCTCTTTCTGAAGATCTGGAAGCATATAGAGGCAGAAGTTGCTGCAACCAGAGGAGCAGGCTACGGAAGATGGACAAAATAAAAGGCTCTGTCTCCTTCCATTAGGAAGTTCATTGTATTTAGGCAATAGGCGCTCTCTCTGGAAGTCTAATCCAGGTGGGAATGTTGCAGATTTGTTTGCTGGCAGCCAGGATTGAGATGAAAATGTTTGATGAAAAGAAAATCCACCCCTTATGATAAAGGGAGTGAAACCAGGAAGGCAATATATTCAATGTAAAATATCATGTCTTGCTTGTAGAGAGCGACATTCAGATGGTTCTCTACCTTTTGTTCCCTGCGAATCTCAGATGAAGGCACCCAAAACACTGCTGATACCATCAACACATTAAAGTGTGATAAGGGGCCTTCAGGGCTATATCTCACCTATCTGTAGCACACAACTTAAGTTCTAGCTGTTTGGATCCTTACTTATAACTTGTTTTGACATCTTCAGGAAAACAGCTTTTCCTTGTCCAGTTGACTGTCATAGAAGAATGAATTCTGGGCTCCTGGGACACAGTAATTTTTGAAAAACCCATAAAAAACTCATGCGGCCAGGGCAGTTATTTGAAATATCTTTTGCTGTTTTAAATGCCTTGGGCATTCTTGGAGTCCTGTCTGCTCTCTCCGGTATTTCAGAATTGAACTCTCAAAGTAGAAGTGAAAATCTGCTGCCTATTCCTCTCATCCCTGCCCCAGGTAATTAGACTGCTGTGAACTCTGCTTATCACCTTGATCTGAATGGTTCTAAAATTGTTCTCATGATCAGTCTTCCCCGCCTTTTGTATTTATGAACTCATGGCTGTGGCCAGGGATGCACTTTCCAGGTTATGTTGAACTTTGTATACTGAAGCATCCCTGGCATCTTAGCAGGCAGGAGATGTTTTCTTGTAGGTAGCTTACAGATTATTTGCAGAGAGTTGCTTGGAGAAGGGCAGATGGGATGTATTATAATCACATATCATGGTTATAATTGTTGCAGAACTTGCAATTTCAGCAACTGCTCTGAGTTTTCTTATGCTCTCCATGTTGATTTATCTGAAACTTTTCCTTCTTTTGTCTTTTAACACAGCTATAAATTTCTTGGGACAGGGAATTTGCTTTTGAGCTTGAATAGCACGTGGTGCTTTATTCAGTTTCTACAGCAATCTCAATTTTACAATGCAAGAAATCTCAGCAGATTGCAGGCAAAGTTTAATCTTGTCTTGCTGGAAAGAAAGCCGATTACTTTTCTTAGGAGCCACTTTTCCAGAGGATCTTTCTTATTATACATTTTCTTCAGAAGTAACTACATCTACTCAGGCATCATCTTAGCCATTAAAAAGCTTTCCAACAGCATTATGTTAATAAAAAAAATTAAATAAGCATTAAGCATGTTCTCTTATTTGACACAAACCTCGCAAGAATGTTTCTCAGCCTAAAAATCTCTAGACTGTATTTTTCTTCATGGTGAGGGAAGGAGAATGGGAATTTATTTTTTTTTACCATATACATATATGGAGTCTTTAGCATCAGACATTTGAGCAGAATGAGTTCCTGACTATCTTCATGAGGTAGGGAGAAATTTAATGGGAAAACTGAGTCCATTAAAGCTGAATGGAAAAAATTAAAGGTCCTCATTTTCTTCAGTCGCTAGAGAAAGTAATACAAATGTTACTGCCTCTCATTCAGGCTTTGCCTGGCAGTGTAAAGACTGAAGCTTTCTACCACATTGCTGGTGAAACCTTCTTATCAAAGCACTCTCATTGCAACATCTTTTATCAGCTGTTACTGTATGCACAGGTAAAGACTTGAGGATGCAAGACTTGAGGACAAACAATGTCCTACCTTCAGTCATTTGATTCGGCTTGATTTTTTGAGAGCTACCTAATTAACTCGAAGGGCAGGGGAAAAGGAAAACTCCTTTGACTTCTTTACAAGTATTTTGGGGAATTCAGTTTCTCTTTGTTTTGGGTTAAATAGTTTATCGAGCATCTTAAGCTTGGAACAAATGCAGACAACCTTATTAGGGAAGCTGATTTTGGTATGCACCCTCAAAGCAGGACTGGCTGTCAAAATGCCTTTCTTCTAAAGGATTTTGAAATGGATGGCCATAACAAAAAAAATGCTCCAGTACAGAAGAAATGCAGTTCTTACTGAAGCCTCTTGGAAATTTAGACTTTTTGATCCATTTCCAACTGTAGAGTCTTCACGCCCATTCAGATTACATGTAGCCCATTTAAGTGTCAAAGTGCTGGTCCTAAATGAAGAAACCACTTCCAGTTGCCGTAATGAGCGTGTTAAGAGTACGCCTACACTGGGGAGGAATATACCAACCCTGAGTCAAAGCAATTGCTATAGCCTGTTCTTGGGTGTGGTGCCACCAAAGGAGAGAAGAACATCAAATTAACCTGATAGACTTGAGGTTTTCCAGCGAACCAATAGCAAACTCCTTTAAAGTTAGATTGGTGGGCTGTTGATGAAAGGAAAACAGTATGACAAGGACAGTGGGAAACAATCGCTGGTCTTCGTGTTCGTCAGCATGTGGTATGTAACATAGAGTTGCACAAGATTGTAAAAAGATGTGCTATGTGCCTTTCCTTTACTCTTCTCCAGTTTATTACAAGGACTGGGAACTAGAGACACTGATTGCTGAAGGAGGTTATTACTCTGCAGTTTGATGAACCTAGACCTCCAGGTACATTATTTTTTTCCAGAGCTCTGCTACTGCTAGATAATCCTCTCTCTGGGCACCAAGGTAGTCAATAACTGAGACACGTTCTCTTAAAAGCTGATGGTCCAATGTGTGCTAAATTAGTGAAAAAGATAGGCTTGAGTTTCCCTAAGGATAGTTAGAGTGGGTACATGAAAGTGTCTAAGCAAAATGTCAGATGGTGATCTGGATGTGTTCAAGAAAGGTCAGGTGCATTGCCAACATTAAGTATTTGCTTAGGGAATCGACCTGTGTGAGCGGGTGTGACAGTGGGACTACATCTGTTACTTTTTGCCATGAGTTGACATTCATTTCCTAAATGAATGAAATCTTCCCTTAGTAATAAGTCTCTCCTATAAAAAATGTTGACCTTAGGGTAGAGTTGCCCACTCTCCTACCTTGGTACTTTGTGATCTGCCATATATTCACCAGTCCTGCATGTTTGGTTTCAGTTCATGACTTTTTTTTTTTTTTTTTTTTTTTTTTTTTTNTTTTTTTTTTTTCTCCTTTGACAGAAGACTTCTACAGGCCTCCCATTCTACTGTAAGGTATTTGTGGAGAGTGGCATGATGTAGGATAGGAAAATGTATCTGTGCATACCTGAAAACGTCCATCATGAAATGGAAGTTTCAGATGATATGGATTTATTTTCCTGTCCTTGAAATAGTAGCAAATATCAAGCTTCTAAGCCTTATTTATACCATGTGCTATGTTTTAATGAAAGTTCTTGCATTTGTTTTACTTTCTGTCATGATGGACAAAGTTTAAGCATTTGGTTCTGGAAAACAAAGCATGTTTGATTATTTTTTTATTTTTACTAATTATTTTTTTCCCCTGTGTGTTCTGCAGTACATGTCAGTGTTGAGCAATACTTGTAAGTTCAGAGTAGTGGTATCTGGAAAGCCAAGATACTGAGGAACTAGGGAGCAGATACAGCATTTGAGACCCTTGTGACATGACAAGTAGGCTGAGAGAAATCCTTGAAGCTGGGACTTGGTGATCAGAAGGAGATGGAGCAGATGTGGAAGTGTCTGGGTTTTGCAGATGGGATGCAGAGATTGCTGTAGGTGTACTGTCAAAGAGAGTAGCAGCAGTGGCTGCTGGAGGCTTCCTTCTTTAGGAATTAACTAGACCTGAGGGAGGTAAAGATGGGCATCAGTGACTGAAGGACCTCTACAATCCATTCAGCGGATGAGGAACCATGCAGATATAAAGAACATGTTTCTGTTTTCAGGCTTTCAGGCAAGTTTGGGAGCACTGAAGACCTAATGAATATCAGACTTGATTCTCCAGATTACTCAGTTGGCAGCAGGTTTCACTGTCATTTACTGGAAGAGATTTGAGGTCTGTGTGTGAAAGTAAGGATGTATATATGGAAGTTCTGTGCATGCCCTCCACCTTCTGTCACTGGACCAAAGAGGAGAAAAAAATTTCAGTTTATCACTTTGGAAATTCTAAAGTTTTTTGCAAAGGACCCTTTCAAAAATGACTTGAAGATTCTATTTTCTTTGGTAATTTGACAGTGAATTACTTTTGAAAGGAATAGTTTGCTTGCCTAGACAGATAAAGTGTAGATTATTTTTCAATAATTTGCAATGCTGCAATTTGAACAGGTTTGTTAAAAAATCTGAGCTGTGAGGTTTTTTTCCTGGTTTTTTGGTTGTTTTTTTTTGTGAAAACCATCTGTGGGAAAGAAGAGAGGTCAGCTGACTGTATGTTTGGGTTACATGGCAAGACTGTTCCCTGCATACTTATACTAACACGCCGTCATTGTGAAGACATCTGTAATCCATTTACCTTACCTGTGAAATGTTAGAACAACTTGTGCGTGAATAACAATGCTCTAACGCAAGTTTGTGACTATACAGCTTGTTCTGTTGGTTAGCAATGCAGAGAAAATATGCTAAGGTCATGAATTAGTATGCCCTGTTAAATTCATCCTTAGGATATTTACCAAACCTAGGGAAAACGTAACAATTTTCATTGTTTTTTTAACCATGTTTCTCACTTGTTAAATACTTCTGACCGAGAAGCTGTCTTACTGTGTTCAGAAATTGCTTTAGTAACTTTGATTTTAATCCCTATACTGTCTGTGTGTGCAATTTTTCTTTCACAGATGGGAAATCCTTTGGTCCGAGGCACCTGCAAAGGTGAATGGTCCCCAGGCTCGGCAATTCACACCTTGTATCAAACAGATAAACTTTCCCACAAACTTAATTCGACTGGAAGTGAACAGCTCTCTCCTGGACTATTACACCGAATTGGATGCAGTAGTACTACACGGTGTGAAAGAGAGACCTGTGCTTTCACTTAAGACTTCGATGATTGATATGAATGATATTGATGAAGATGAGGATGAAGAGAAGTATGGCTGTGGAATGGACAACCTTAATAAGCAGTTAAGCATTGTTACCCTCAGGGAATGGCCGACTAACGGATATTTTGATAAACTGCCTTATGAGGTAAAGAAAAGCTTGTTTATACTCAATGTATTTGTCCTGATCATTAAGGGTGTAAAGGTGCTTTACAGGATACTGGTCAAGACCTGTTCGGGTTTTTTTTGTTTGTTTGTTTGTTTTTTCCCCAGTTACAGTTACTTGCAGTTTTTTGTGAATCTCCTGCAGTTATTGTAGAGCTATGCCTGAATTATCTAAGTCTGTGTACTTCTGTGGATGGATATTAGCAAGCCATTTCGCTGGTATTTGCATAGTTTGCATTTTATTTTTCAGAAATCTCTCCACTCACATGCAGTTTTTACACCAGTTATTGTAGCCTTGAATTTCTAGCTCTTGAACTTAGAAGCTTCTGGCAGTTTTCCAGTAGTTTTAGTCCTCATGTTTGATGAAGAAGATATAAAACAGATATGAAAAGATCAAATCTAGATCTGGAAGTGAAAATTGTTTTTAATGGGCTAAAAGTTTTTTTTCCCCTGTTATCTTTCTTACAAAAACCCAGAATTTTGTTCTTGAAACTGCCGTAATATTTTCGTATTATTATGAAATAAGCTTCTTCCCTCCAGCTAAGTTTTGAATCATGGTGCAAGTAAAAAGCTGGACCTCTGTACACTGCCTTGTTTTGATGTGTTTGCTACTTTTTATTCTGTCATTAGCACAGGGAACAGTTGTGTAGAAGCTACTCCTTTCAGATGCCCTGGCAGCGGGGCAGTTGCAAGTATGCTCAGAGTCAGTGTAGATAAATATTTTCTTTCCTGTAATTTCCAGTATAATGAGATTGTAAAGTATGATTGCTGAGTATTGTGTGCAGGCCAGGAAATTCTCAGTGGGGTGTAGCCTTTTACAGAGGCCAGTACTTGGAGTAAGAATTGAAGGATCATGTAATTGTCTTCACCTCTGCTGAAATAAACTGGGTTTACATATAGTGGAAAGGAGCCTTTACTTGCTGGTCAGGCTTCTGGACTTGGGCAGAGACATGATTTTTCCTGCTCTTTGGCGTACTGTTTATTGTGGTAACTCATCAGATGCTCAGAGTGCTTGTGGCTTGAATCAGACTCGCTTTTGAAAGCAATGGGAGGACAGTGAGAGATGCTGTCACTGATTGTGGGGCGCTTTCAGAAATACGTGATCCAATCAAATAGTATTTTGGTTTTGTCATCTCTTTTGTCTCTAAGTACCCCAATTCAGCAGGTGAAGGCCATGGTTGAGTACCTGTGTGCTGTAGTAACCTGCAGAAGTTTGCTGGGCTTGTGAAGAGGAGAGAGGGAGGAAGAGAATGTAGCAACTCTCTCCATCTTTCTCCTGTGTATCTTTCTTCTCTTTTAAGTCTTTTTCTGTTCTTGAGTTTGTTTTTTGTTCTTGTTGCTGCAGTGGAATATTAAATGAGGATACTAACTTCATCCTGAGTTAACTCTAATGTTTATGTTTTTCTTTTTCCCAGAGTCCATTTAGTGTTTAATATATTTTACTGTTGGTGCTTGTATATCAGTACTCAAGTAAAGAAAGTACTTTGCATATGCAAAGGTGCACTTGATTCCAGAACCTCAGAAAATGTACAACTGCATTTGAAAATTTGTTGGGTTTAGTCATTCAAAGAAATTAATTGTAGAGAAAACTTGATTTAAATCTAGGAAGTCCTGTTTGAAAAGAGTGGATAAATTGATTTGTAGTATAATAGACTACCAGAGAGATTGATTAATGTCTTTTCTGTTCCACATGTTTATACATATTAAGATTATGATTCAGGAAGTATTTGTGTAGTCCTGTTACTCCTATGAAATTCTGCCCCCATGTACTTTATTGTGCTTTTCTACTTTCTTGTTTGTGTTCCAGCTTCCTTTTTTATCCATTTTTTAACATGTTTGGTTTCATGAATGCATTTATATAGTCTATCAATACCAAGAACATTTTTTTTTCTTCTGCTTTGATTTAAAGAAACTGAAAATATGGGTGGAATATTTATCAGAAAACTACAAAAAGCTATTTCTGGACTGAATTTGTGACAGCAGAAATCCCAGTCTCCTACCTTCTTGGTCCAGCTTGAAGGTTTGGATATCAGAACAACAAAAATGTTGTACTTTGTAGTATGACAGTTTTTTATCACATCAGATATGGAAACAGTACTCGGCATGCTGTCTTCAAGACTGACAAGCATCAGATTTTTCTGGGAAGTGTTTGAACCTTGTAATAATGAAGTAAGGCAACTGCTGACTCCTTGCAGTTTTGATTGATACATGAAAATTTGTATCTTTTTATACGTTCATGTTGATTGTGAACGTGTAACTATCCTAAGTCTTCATACATATGCCTATTCCTTATTTGAGCTGTTTCAGGTTTTTTCATACTCCCCTCCATAATTCACAAAATACACAGGCGGAATGGTCTTCTGTGCTAATCTTCAAGTAGGCAGCATCCTCCAGCCTTTGTTTTTTGCCTTTATTGTCTTTCTGAAACTTCCATAGACTATCCTTTCATAGGCTGTGGTGTTCCTCAAAATGGCATTATGAATGGCTTGCTGCACTCTGAGCTCTAAACAACAAAAGAGAAAAATGCTCGGCTTGTGGGGCGCAGACTTCCTTAGAAGAAAGGGTGACATCTTGGATGAACTAGGTGAGAGAATTCTCCTTCCCTGCTCATGGATGGTGTGAACAAGCCTTTAGTAGCTGTGAAGTACTATCATCTGTTCTCCAGAATTACCTTAAAATTGAGGAAGGATTTTCTAGGAAACACTTCATGTCCTTGTCTTTCTTCCCAGTTATCTTTGACTAATGTGTGCTGCTTCTAAAGTGGAAGGAGTAAGACCTTAGTCTTAGTTGGCTTTGCAGGAATGCTTGAGACCTGAAAGCCTGAGCAAGTTAAAAGCCTCTGAGAAAGGTGAGGAATACCTGCCACAGCATACCTGTTTTGCAGTTTGAGGCTCACCAAGATGTGCCAGATACCAAGAACCTAACTTTTGTCCTCCAGAGAGGAGTATCAGGATAACCCCTGCATGCCACAGTCCAAAAGATACTTTTTAATATAAATTCTAATATAAAAAGATATAAATGACATCTTTGTTATTCCTTAAAGCCAATTTTTCCTAAAGCTGCCTACAAGATTTATGATCTATTCATGTCTACTGGGGAAGCGAATTGCTTCCACTGCTAAATGTGGATTTGGCACCTGTGTTCCAGGAAAACAGGTCTTGAATGTAAGATCTCCATCCCTTAAATGATACTTAGAAGAGTCGGAGCAGTAAGCAGGAGTGTTTTTAAGTTTCATACACTTTCTTCCCTCAACAGTAAACTTCTTGCATCTTTCCAGAACAAATATTTGTAGTCTTTTGGATAATCAGCAAGATTTTATGCCTCTCTTTAGAAAGAGAAACTCATGAGGGTCTTAAAAGCTGTCTTAACAGCTAATAACCATATGGCACAAGATTCCCTTCAGCTAATGGCCAATATACTGCCAGTTGCTATAGCAGACAGGGCTCTGAGCGACGGCACATGGAGAAGATCTCTCCAGCTTTAGTCCTCCTGGAGTCTTGATTATTTGATTGTGCAGTCTGTCAGTAAGATCCTTTTCTTTGAATCAAGAAGGAACTTAAAACCTTTACAGCCTTTCAGTGCTGAGAGTATCAGAGCCTATAGCCTGGTGATGTAAAGCCCGCTCCACCAAAGCATATTATGTGACTAGAATAAAGAAGAGAGAGACTGAAATGGTCGTGTTTTGTGAAACAGTTGCAGGATCTGCTTTTCATGTGTTCATGTGTGCTATTGAATGTGCATGCATTTGCTGGTGCAAGCTATAGGATTGTGGAACTAGGGACTGTGTTTTCTTAAATGATGCTGAGGAATGTCAGAAGCCCTAGAATGCCATCTTCTCCTTTCTGCCTTCTCTCTTTGCCCTTTTGTGCACATGTCCTTTGTCCTTTATCTGAGCATGTCTTAGTATCAATTCTAATTAATTATAGTCTAAGCTGTGGCAACTCTAGCTGCAGAATGAAAAATATTGCAAGTCATTCATTTGCGTGTTTCTCAATGAGCGGTTTGCATAGGCCAATATATTTTCATATTGGAGGGACCCATGTTGAAGAACTGAAGGAGGAAATTTGTGGAAAGTGCAGATATTCTAGGTTTGACCAGCATCCAAGCATTATTTCCTGACCAAACAAGTTCTGCATTATTGTGCTCTAGCCACAGAAAGTACATTGGTACAAATGGCTGTTGCTTGCTGTTACTCAGCAAAAAAAGCTTTAAAATGCTGGAGAAACTTTTGGGTAGGTAAATAGTATTAGGAGCTACACCACTGGTAAATTTTTATCCCATGTATTGAAGAGTGTGGTGGCAATCCTGTCTGAGCATATAAGCAAACTTTGATGCAGTGGGTGAGATGTCTGTTTTTTTCCAGATGTTATACTTCTAAATTTATAACTCAAAATACAAGCTAATATGTTAGACGCTGCCATCAGGGACTGAGATGATAAAACACACATGGATCAAATATGAATCAGGAGCTTTTTTGTGCTCAGTCAGCACACAGTCAGTTTGTATACTGTTAGTTGAACTGTTGTGGAGAGTTATCATTTGGAAACCTCCAATTTTTGGAGGTTTTCACTGTAGTGAAACCACGTTTCTAAAGCTGGCATGTGCCATGTTGGCCCTTGAAATGGGAAAATACTTGTGTATTTCTGGTCCATCATAGCCTAAAAAGGCAATCAGTGTTGTATAAATAACATTTTGTTTTCCTCTTTATATTCCTTTGGATTGTTTTTCTGATAATCTTTGTTTTTACTGACTGATTTATAAGAAGGTATGAAACAACAATGATTGCCATATTTTTTCATAAATGCAGAGTTAAAACAGTTGTTTGCGAGAAACTGTGTTACTAAATTAGTTTTCAAAGCAGATACGCAATTCTGCAGCATTCTTGGAATCACCATGAACACGGCGTAGCACAATACAGCACATCATGTCACATTCTCATTATGGTATCAAATTGTACTTTATGCTAGGATACACACACATAAAAAGCGAATTTCTGACAGACACCAGACTCCAGACTAACGGTGATTAATGGTTATTAGCCTGTAGGTTTGGAACCTGTTATCTTTGTTTAATCAAAAGCCAGAAGGAAAAAGTACTTTATATCTTAATGTCATAGTAGTGACATTTCATTATATTTTTTTTCATTCTAGATATTATGAAGTAGCATAATTTCTGTAAAAAATAAAGGAGGTTTTTTCCCCTGATTAAAACATTTGTGTGGTAAAAGATTTCATCTCAGATGTGGCAAGATTGCAACATCCTATATGTTATGAAATAGTCATTAAAGTCATCATTTAGTGTTAAGGGACATTGGTGAGGCATTTATAGTTTCATTCACCATTATCTCTACTGCTCACAAGTTAGAAAATAACTTCTTTTTTTTCCACTGAACAAAATTTGTGTTACTTTGTTTTTATCAGACATTATTGCAGACATAAATTTGGCTAACTGCAGCATTTGCTGAGCTCTGCTCTGGAAAACTTACTAAATAAGCATGGGAAAAATCTGAGGGAAAAGATGTTCATAGATATTTGGGTGGCTTACAGAATGGGGAATAGCTGAAAGATTGCAAAATAGTGTGAAGCTGCTTTTCAGAATATTGAAAATTATTTAAAGTGAATTGATGGTCTTAGAAAAATAGGTCTATGTTTAGGTAACTACTATGATAAACAAAACTGTATTAAGCAACTTTGAAGCTGAAGTATGGGTCTGAGCTAAACAAAAATAAATATATTGAGTTGGGATTATATCTATGTTAGCTCCTAGTTATTTTGCTCTCTCCCAGATACCAACATGCCAACAACCTAAATGTCGCTTGGGAGCAAACCTTACTGACTATATAAACTGCAGTTATTATATATTATATAGACTTTATACGTATATCACTGTCAGATTGAAATGTCTACGCCGATCCTCTGCAAGAAGCCGAGGTGAGAGTTCCAGGCACCTGCAGAGGGAACCGGGGCTGTTTTTAGGGGGAAGGAAGAACGAGGAGGAGGGAAGAAGCAAGGCTTGAAATCAAGCTTGAGAGAAACTGGAGTATATGCAAACACTGTATTTTGGCATTGCACTTGAAGTTAAAATTTTTTTGAGGAGTTGTAGATCATGTTTGAAATCCAAATACTAAATCTGGAGCTGAGTAGGAAGTAACATTTTTGATTTTGCAGGAAGTTGGATTGTTTTCTTATTTCTTCTCTTCCAAAAATGAAGGGGGGAGGAGGGGAGGCGGAAGCTAGCTGCATAATCACCTGGTACATTGGAAGTACAATCTGTTTGGATCTCACAAAAAGCTTCATTTTCATTTTATGTCAAGCATTTTATTCTGATTTTTGGCGGGTTTGTTTTATGAATCCTTGTAAGACATTAAAAGGAAACATTATGGACTCTCTTCAGTTTAAGCTGTTTGGGTTTTTTTTTGGGGGGGAGGGGGTGTGTTTTGTTTTGTGTTTTTTTTTTAATTTACACTGACTCATTTCAATGAGTTATTGTTTCCCACTCTGCTTCAAAACACTTAGTCAATTTTAGTTCCATAATTTGAGTGCAGATACTTATAGCTGTTAAAGACAGCCTTGGTAAAGTAAACATTAACTTTTAGATTTCATTTTTCAAGTACGTGTTCTCTCAGTTTCTAAGCTAAAGGAGATTTTTTTGTTGTTGTTGTTGAGCGGTTTTGTTATTTCCTAAAGTGAGTATTTATGTGTCTGTGTGTGTTGATCTTCCTTTAGAAAGGAAAACAGCATGATATTTCTTCATTTCTGAATGTGAGATAAGTCGTTACAAAAATGTATGTAGTGGTGCTAGTCAGAAGGGCTGGTGGTTATTCTGAAGCTGAGATTATTCAATCTGATAAAGGTAAAAAGGGGTTTTGCCTTTCAGATTTGACTCTGGCATAAAACAAATATACTCTCAAAGTATTACAGCAAGAAAGAGATTGCTTCATAAAAGAAGATCTGAATATGTTGAATTTTTTATCTAGTTGCGTAGGCCAGCAGGTATAGGAGAGGATACAAGGTAGAAGACAAAACACTGATTTTTAAAGCAGGGAGCAGAGGAATAAATTTGAAATCAATTCAAGGGGCGGGGAAACTGGGACGTGGTATGTTTTTTCCATGTACTCTGAAAATAGGCTACCATCTTAAAAACCAAATCCAGATAAGAAAGAGGACACCAATTCAGTATTCTGATCGATAGCAATGCACATTGTGAAGGGAAATATGTAAACATAGTGTTTACATACATATCGCTGTTTAAATTAGCATGGGCGAAGAAACTTCTAATTTAGAAGCTTCCTGTCACTTTCATATGCTGATCTGCTTTTTCCTTTCTTGTTTAATATGTTGTCAAATTGAGAAGGCAGCGCAGTCCTCTTTAATAGTTAATCAATGATTTATTCGAGAAGTTACTTTTAAGTAAAAGGATTTACTCTTCTTTGAAGTTAGAACATCTTTTCTTATTCCTTTGCAGTTTTCCCTTAACACTTCAAGTGCTATATGACCATCTGTGACTTTTTTTTTTCTGTTTTTAATATAGCTCATCCAGTTGATTTTGAGTCATCTTACAGTACCAGACCTGTGTAGACTAGCGCAAACTTGTAAGCTACTATATCAACATTGCTGTGATCCTCTACAGTACATTCATCTCAGTTTACAACCTTACTGGGCAAGGATTAATGACACATCTCTGGAATACCTACAGTCTCGCTGCACTCTCATCCAGTGGCTGAATTTATCTTGGACTGGAAACAGGGGAGCCATCTCTGTTTCTGGATTTAGCAGGTCAGTCCTAAATGTTTAGAAGTATTTTGACAAGCTCTGTTTGCAGAGCTGCTGCACAGTACTTTCACTAAGTATTTGAAACCTTATTAAAAAACAAGAAATGGCTTTGATTTACCATAAAGGGTGTGCTTGTTGTGATGTAGAAAAAAACCCAACAGCTAAAACAGTAAGAGATACTAGATATAGCAGCAGAAGCCCGTTTCAGTATGTAGAGTCTGCATGTGCAAAACTGCCTGTGACCGAAAGGCTCCTTCCAGAGGGAGCAGTGTTTTGCTTTCTCCTGGGCTTCTAAAACACTCCACTAGAACCAAGCTGTCAAAAGTCCGTCTCATGAAGAAAATGTTTGCGGTTGTTCTTTGTACAGATGAGTCATCAGTAGGACTGTATTAGAATGGCTGCAGTAATAAACTGATTACAGTGCATGCTTACAAGGTATGGGCCCTAAGTAATCACTGGAGTGCAATGTAAATGCAAATATTTTCATAAAAATGATTTAAAACATTAGCCCTGTTGGAAAACAGGGAGTTTGCATGTGCATCTTCCACTGGGCTGAAAATATGACTGTGCTATAGGTCATTAAAATAGCAAATTCGTAGGGATTCTTCTCTGTATAACAGCCGTGTTCTCTGCTTTCTTAATATATCATTTCTTGCTTCTTTGTTTGTTTGCATTAGTTAAACAGCATCTATCAATGCATTTCATTTAAGCAAAAATTGCTGCTTCGACTAAGAGGTAATCAGCAATGGCAGGTGAAAGCAGACCTTGACTGATAAGAAACAGAAATGTTTAATATATCTAAAAAAAATTGTCTTAACTCTCTTTTGTTTTCCGAAGGAAAAAGGTTAAATCAGCTATTCCAACATTTTCTTTCCTTTGGTGTCTGGGTGCTGTCCCTGAGGAAGTAAAATAATTTGAAGAAATACTTTGTCAAGATGAGAACGTTGCTTCCTTTTTTCCTGACCTTCCAGTATAATCCAAGAGCCCTATGCTCTTTTGTGCTTGTTGGGAGAAAAGGGAGACAGATGGCTAGTTGTTGAATGGGGTACAAACATTTCTCCTAAATTTGGATTTTATATTAGATACATTATGCAGAGGACAACTATGCAAGTCTTAATGGAGAATTCAACTCCAAAATCATGAAGTGCTAGCTTTCTGATGCTTACTATTAAATCTGCCTTTTGAAAACTTAAAGGCACGTACATCTTCATGGCAATTTTTGTAAATTTTCATGCTTTTTTTGAACATACAATACTGCTAAATATTTTTGTTGGCATGAAAGTAATGAATGTCTAAATTCAGAGAATTATAAACTTCGCAGTTTTGGCATTTCTGACTTCCAGTTAGTTGAAAATGGCTTTATTGCTAATGATTTTTTTTTTTTACTTCAGTGCTGAACTAAAAGCAGCACTTACATGTAGTCAGCATTTCTAAAATAAGAAATACTCCTTGTTTGACTGTTAATAATCTGTGAATAAACATGGTCAATTTGTGTTCACTATAATGGATGATACGTATTTGTAACAAGGGGAAAAATGGTTTTGGACGTTGATATAATTGTGAGTTATCTGTATTTCTAGGAAAAAATATTTTTTGGAAGATATACATGCAGTTTGGGAATGGGAGATGCAGTTCAATCATCAATTTTTGAAACAAAGTTGTAAGCTAAATATTTTTCAGGTGTGACTTCTGGTCATAATTTTCACTTCTTAATCAAAAATTCTCCTCTATAACTAGGTCTGAGTTTGAAAATTTTCTTTTTCCTAATACAGAAATAATTTTGCAACTCTTTGTTCTGTAGAAGTGTCTTTCCTAGTAGAACTTCCAAACACAAATTTTCCTTTTGACATCCTTCATCAGTATATTTGTCAAATTTGCTGGCCTCAAGGAAAGGAAGATTTGCTGCATATTTGCTATGGAAGTATCTATTAATACAGGAGACTTTTTAGAACAGCATTTTCTTTTCAAAAGCATTAATGTAACTTTCTTCAAAAAAAACTAGCTTCCTGGTAAGAGATAACAGGTCCTCAAAGGAGAAATCTGTCAAATAATGTCTTAGTTTTATTACCCTGGCTGTCATTAAGAAACCACCATCATGTGGGTATTGCAGCATCCAGGACACGTAGTCATGAACTCCCACAATTTTTCCTTTTGGACTTTGAGATATTCCTCACCCAGCATGTCTTTTGGGAGATATTATGCAAAACAGAGTTTCCAAAGAATGGAGGCACTTTGACTTTCCTAGGAGTTCTATTTCACACTTCAATTTTCTTTCTAGTTTCCTCTTCAGAATGTGAGTATTGCAGAGGAGGTTGTCAGTTGGCTTGGGAGAGCGCATTGCCGCTTTTATCAGTTACCTCCTGATGTTAACTGTTGCTAAAAACTTAATCAAATTTTCAGACTGTAATTGTCCTTTGCAGAAATTAAATGCATATTTCTGTCTGTCTCTATACGTAACAGCAGAAGACATGTGACACTACATTTATTCATGTAAAATCTTCTCTCGCTGCCTACTGCGTGAATGTTTCTGAATCAGTTTGTTGGTTTCTCTTTATCCTGCTCTCTTCGGCTCCCTCTCTGGTCTTGGTATTCTCTATTTCTTTCTGCAAAGGCAATTTCCAAATAAGGCAATGAGGTGTGCCTGTAGAGTACCAAGCCACATCTTTTATTTTGGATTTATTTGATGAAAAAGTCTTCTTGTAGCTTGAGGTTGAGTTGAAACGAGCCTAAATTGCTTGTTCCAATACTTGAAGTTCATAAATTTTTGTGATAAGTTGCTGCATAAGCGACCATGAATGGCTGTCAAACCAACTACTTGGAGGCAATTCTGCCTAGAAGGACTAGTTTGAAGGACTCCGTTATGCTGTTTTTAAAAGGCCAACCTATATTTGTCGATTTAAGGAGAAAAAATATTATTTTCTAAATGAAATTTGTAAATAACTTCACAAAAAACCCTACAAATTGCTGCAGTACAAAACCAGCAAAATGCTAAAACCAAAATACCTTATCCTCGCAGATAATAGCATTTTGCTTTTGCAGGGCCTGTTTTTTTTATTTTGTTTTCTTTATTTTTGCACTTTTCTCAGCACTTGGTCTTAACAGTTGGCACTGTTGAATTCAAAAACTGTTGAGTTAGTTTCATTCTTGCAACTATACAGTTTAGGTTATGATTTTTGCAAGTGAGGGCATGTTAAAATGCTACTCTTGCTCAAATTTTATTTTGGCAAATATCCTTCAGAAGTGTTTTTACCTGTCCTTTCTTACAACAGTCTTAAAAGAAATAGCTTGTGTAAATTTGTGTGTTGATTTAAAAGGTTCATATAGACATGATTGTAAGAAGCAATTAAAAATACATATTTTCTTGCGAAAATGTGTTAAAATAGAAAATTTTTTAGAAGAGTAGTTTTAAGAAATGTGACTGAAGCAAATACTGTATTGTCATGAGAAGATAGAATGCTTCAGGCATCTGAACATCCCGAGGCAAAGCTGAAGGTATTTTAACTTATTGATAACATCTACTCCTCAGGGCTAAAAATAACTACCATAAACTTTTCATTTCAGCATATAATATAAATTAACTAAACTTTACTGTTTAGATTGAACTAAAAGTATATGGAAAAGTGCAAGACAAATGAAATGAGTATCTGAGCCGTCTCAAGTGTTTGGAATGCAAAGTGACAGGGAATAAACAAAGATTTTGCAGCAAGCATTATGTAAGCAGCACTGCGTTTCTCCTGGCGTCATTGGAGGTATGGTGAATTTGTTCGTGCCAGGGGAATATCAGCGTGGGAGGATAAGACCTACATAGGAAAAGTGAGGCAAGTTGACTGGAGGTATACTAAATATCGAGGTGCTGAATAAATGCTCCGAGGTTTGAATAGCTCAAGGACGATGCCAGTTTAAAAAACGAGCTCTGCATGCAAATTTCTTTGTATCACTGGTAATGTCACTAGCTTGTTTAAATTATTTTGCTTTAAATATCTGAGGTATTAGGATTTTTTACTGCTAACATTTTATACCGTGAAAATGAATTAATAGTGTTTTACTTTCAGATTGATGATGCAGTGTTTACATGACAAGCACATCCAGGAATACTTCTTTAACGTTTTTTTTTGTTGTTGTTAAAATTTGAAGGTTTTAGTTGCTGTTTAATGAAGGTGTGTTTTGACAATGTTTAACTTGGTGAGGCTTTGCTACCAGTCAAACTAGCAGGAAGGTAAGAGAAATTACTGAAACATATATCAAATACTCAGTCACAGAAAATAGGAGTAATGTGGGACTGGACAGGGATTCTCAATTTAAAAATCACGTCCGTTTCTTGCTTTAGTTTCCACAGTTTTGAGTAAAACCTAGGGTTGCTGTAACTGAGGTTAAGTAATAATGTATGTTTTTCATGTTTTTATTGAAAATAGTTTCATCTGTGTTGAGAAAAGCATAAGATCTCGTACTTAATATTCTCCCTACTTGCATTAATATTTTAAGGTTCGCTGACAAAAAATAAGTGTAATACATGCCAGAGTAGAAAATAGCATTGTAACAGAATAGCTTAGAGGAAGGGAAGGAGACTTGGATTTAAGAACAAGGTTATTTTACTCAGCTTCACTCCCGTGCGTGCATACTCACATGCACCGAGACGACAGAGATGTGTGTCCAGTGAGTAGTCCCTCCATCTTCTGCCACCTCGGTCCTTTGTCTCTGAATCTGTGTGTACTGAAAAACTGCACATCCATGTATTCAAGGGTCTTGATGACCTCCTAATCGGACTTCCACCAGCACACGCTGCTCTAACCAGCCCTCGTATTGCCATTTGTTCTTTCTCGTGCTTCTATGCCTCTGTGTACCCATACCCTATGTATAGGTACATAGTCGTGCCAATCTTAACACTTTTGTGACACTTACCTGTACTGGCTGCTGCTGTTGTAACACAGCAGTCCTGAAAGGAAAAATGTTTTTGTGAATATCAAAATATCTGAACAGGACTTTGAGAAATATCTTAAATGTAATTCTGCAAGCCATTGGATTAAATGCAAGACTGTAACTGCAAGACAGGTTGGGATTATGAAGTCCTCTAGCAAGTTTGTGTAATAATATAGATAGAACTACAGTAAGACAGAGAAGACCTCAAGATCTTAGAAGTGAAATGAGGAAGAATAAAATCCAAGTGGTTGTTGGTTTTTTGGTTGTTTTTTGTTTTGTTTTGGGTTTTGTTTTTTTTTACATTATTCTTGTCTGGTGGCAGGCTTGGGGAAGTGGGAGACCTGAGTAGCCAGGAGGAGTGTGTAGTTGGCTTGAAGCAAACTGAAATGGTTGTTTTCATCACATACCGAGGTGAGATACAAGGGAGATACCAAGGAAGGCTAGGCAAATGGGGCAGTGTTGTATCTGTGAAGCAATGGAGGTAACATCCCTGATTTGCATACTAGTATAAGGTTACACTACAAGGGAAAGTGCTAAAGAAAAAAAATATCTCCAATCATATGTTGTTCATAAATGGAAGTTTGTCGAGTTTTGCCACACACACTGTCTTTAACACCAAATTCAGTGCTTTATATGTCAATGACTACAAAATGATTACCTAAGATTTTCATTGAAAATAAATTTGATAAAAGCAGCATGATTGAAACCTTTTGAGATAATTGTACTTAGGAATCTAAAACTAGGTAGCTATTTGTGTTTGGGAAGGATGAATAGATGAGACAGAACTGAACTGTGATCGTTACTTGTTGTAGAGTTTTAAGTAACTTAGACCTGTGAGTTATTGAGTGTTTATAAGGGCAAGTAGGGATAGGACAAGGGGTAATAGCTTCAAACTGAAAGAGGGTAGATTTAGATTAGACATTAGGAAGAAATTCTCTACTGTGAGAGTGGTGAGGCACTGGCACAGGTTGCCCAGAGAAGCTGTGGATGCCCCCTCCATGGAAGTGTTCAAGGCCAGGTTGGATGGGGCTTTGGGCAATCTGGTCTAGTGGAGGGTGTCCCCCCCCATGGCAGGGGGGCTGGAATTAGGTGATCTTTAAGGTCTCTTCCAACCCAAACCATTCTATGTTGATTCTATGATTCTGTGAAGTGGGGATCATAATGCTAACAGTGAAATGTAGGGTTTGGATCTAGTGCAGTTCCATTGGAAACCACTGGAGCAAATGTTGATGTGTTTGATTTCCTCTTAAGCATATGTCTAAAGGTATTTTGAGGATTTTGTTTGGGATGTTTTACATGTACAGTTCTGACATGAAGGGTGCTTTTACCGTGATATTTTAATTTTGGATCTTCTTTGGCTTATGGGATATGCTTATGATACAGACATTAATTACAAGACTGGAAGTTGTTAATAGACTAAGTGACCCCATGATCATGATGGGTTTAACATCAGCATAAACAAATAGTGTCTTAAGTGTTAATAGATGTATTTGATGTTTCACGAGGAATTCACTAGGACAAACTCACTTCCTAAAAGCTGAAGAAGGGGATAATGAGCAGCAGTTCTTGAAAACAGGCAG
>VXBL01000268.1:272883-319386 GCA_013400195.1 Aramus guarauna | reverse complement strand
TTTTTTTAAATGAAAACCAAACAAAGCAAAATACCATCACCATCCCCCAAACCACCACCCCCCCCCAAACCGAAACAACCTAACCAACCAAAAAAAAAACCAAACCCAAAACCCAACCAAAACAACCCCTGAAATACTGCAGTCTAGAATGAGGATGAACTTAGAGGGAAGGGCCCAGTCCAGTGCCTAGCAAAGTAAATGTACATGTTCACATTCTCCTAGGTTATTTAATCAGTCATATTTCATAACAAATATGAAGAGATGAAGGGAAATGACTTCAGAAATTGTGTGTATAAAATATTGATAATAAAAGCAAAACTAAAGGGATGGATGACTTTGCAGAAAGGAGGAGAGACTAAAAATGGGAGCCAGTCAATCCTCAGTGATTAAAGGGGAGGTCTGTGAAGAAGCGTTGATTTGAGTAGAAAGTGCTTTTTTGGGGGTTGTTTGTTTTCAGATGTGCTAAGTCAGAGCCAGGCATCCAGTGTCTGTTAAGTCTCAGAAGTATGAAGGCAATGCCACGTTTGTTCTGAAAGCACGAGAACCCATGTTCTACCTTGCCATATGGCTTTGGAGATCCACATAGAAAGACGTTAGCAGAAACCTCTGTCCTGAGCAGTCTGTTAAGTGCAGGCAAAGATGGGGATGTCTCAATCGTTCAGAGAATTCTGCAGTTCTGCCTAATGTTCTCTGCCCTGTGCTGGTTGGTGACTGCCTCAAATCCCTCCTCCTGTTTCTGTTCATCTGTTTACTTGATGCCTGTCAGCTTGTTCTTGTACCCTGCTGCATGTCCCTTATCCCCCTTGCCTTTCTGTTTAATGTCTCCTAAATAACCCTTTCCAAAAGAGCAGTAAAGCCATGAAGTGTAATGCTCGTTGCTATCACTGTGTTTGCTCTGCCTGTGTGTTTCAAGTGTAATGAATTTAAATAAAATGTTACGAGGATAATAACTCCTCAAGCTGGTGAGCCTGGAGTTCTTCTCCAAGTCTAGGGGGTTAAGTGAGTGTTTCCCTGACCTGGTAATGTTAACTTTTAATAGTCCTAGAAGGAGAAAAGCGTTGAGCTGTACCAACATTTGTAACAACCAAGCACTGTTAAATTATATGACAGTTAACCTAACATCCATTATTGTAATGGAGTAATTCATAAAATATTTATCCATTACAAATTAAAAGCTAGAGGTATAATAAGTGACAATTGACAAGGTTTTATGGAAAATATCACCATTCAAACAAACCTGATAATTTGTTGATGAAAGAAGCTGTGTGAATGTATTGTTAAAGCACTCATTAAATAGAGGAATTGGCTAATTGGTAATCAGCAATGAATCCGTATGTCTCTACTCTGATTTCCCGGAGCTTTCCATCCTGTGTTTCTCCATGGCAGTGTTGAACTCTGTTGCTAGTCTAAAATAGCAGTTTAATGTTTAGATACCTGATGTTAATTGTTGTGAATTTTTGTATCGTTTCAGCTCTGGTGCTACTATAACAAGGCTTGTCAGTCTAGGTGAATTCACTGTATCCAGTATGAAAACAACAAATAAGTGCTTGGTGTTTGATTAAACTGACTTGACAAGCTAAAATAGATTCTGAAGAGAGATGACAAGAGTTAGACAAAAACAGTGGAAGACTAGATTTGAAGGCCATACTTGGGAGAACCCTGTGGCTCTGGGGTTTAAGTCTCCCCTTTCATGTCTCAGTCCCTCTCTTTGTTTCTGTTTGCGTAGGCTGATATAAATGTTGGATGTTAGGGACCTCTGAAGGTCGTCTACTCCAGGCTCCCAAGTGAAGTGCCAGTATCCCCAACACTAGATCAGGTCAGTCAACCTTTCAGGTGACTCTTGGAAACCTCCAGGGATGGAGATGCCACCCTGGACTCTCCTTTCCCTTCTGTGTTGCATAGGATCTGCATAATCAAACTAAGGCTGTGTAATGTGCAAGATGAATGTAATGAAGAAAGGTGATGAAGAATGGCAAGTATGACTTGAGTGAGTAATGGAAAAATAAGGAAGGGAGAAGGTTTGAAAACTTGGATCCATTTGAAGATGGACTTGAATTCCCATGCTACTGTTAATGGCATTGAGGAATGCCTTCCTGAATGTGTCTGCTTTTAAGATCAGCCTTTATTTCATCCTAAGGTTCAGCAGGAGCAAAATCTTGGGAAGGCTAATACCTGTTTAGTTGTAGCAATAGGAGTTTTTGTGCAAGCAGGAGCCTCATGTCTCTCTGGCATTTCTATTGTATTAGTTAAATCCAAGAAGTAATACTAACTTTGCAGTGAAAGTGTCAGAACCTAAAGCTGCTCTGTCTGCAAGAAGTTTTTTGTAGGATAGAACTGGTAATAGAGCAGATCAGAATATTTATGATGAGAAACTAATTCATAGTGTCTCACAAGTAGCTGTGTTATTCTATGAAGTAACAAGGGGAGCTGATTGCAGCCCATAGGAACTTAGTTTTTTCTGCTGGAGAAACTATTCAAATAAAGTGTAACAAAATCACTGCAAATGTGTGGGGGTTTTTTTCCTATTCAATATCAAACTTAAAAGCCTCATGATTGATTTACAGTTTGAAAGTTATCTTTGCAATAAAAAGGGACATAAGCTTATGTGTTTTTGATTAAAGCTTGGATTAGATATAATAGAGCTTGAATTTCTGTCACAAGATCTTTGACAGAAGGTATAAATTCATTCAGAGACCATCAAAATTTTAAAATTTTGGATACTTTGTCTTCTGAGATCTTAAATTTTTATAATTCAAATTAGCCATGTGAAATAATCCTTAGAAATCTGTATTCTAGAACAGCTACAAAGTGTTGACTTTGACTTATTTGTTAATGAAAGGAGTGAGATGTCTCTCTGAAAGTCTTAAAATACTTATCCTGAATATTTAATCCATTTCAAAATATTTGTTTAACCTCATTTTCACATTTGCAGATTTTTCTGAGATAAATAGGAAATTATTGGTGGAAACTTGCAGGCCATTGTCAAAATTGGCTTTGGGGACTGTTCAAAAGCATTTCAAACATTATCTGTGTTGTTTGCTCTATGGTCTCAGAGTAAATGGCAGGAAGGAAGCATGTTCCAACTTTCTAAACCCGAACAGAATTTTCAGGACTAATATTAGTTTAATAAAAAGCCCTCTCTGTACCATTCTCACCCCCGATTATTCTTTTGCAATTCATTTTCAAGGTAGAATTGCTTTTTAAGGCTGCTTTAGTGACATTAGCCTCCTTATGCCATGTATAGCATTATATAGGCTTCTGTGTTTCTTAAAATGTATGTAGTCAAATATTCCTTTGTACAAAACACTGTATAATTCTAGGTTATGTTCAGTAGCAAGTTAATGTTGATGAAATAGCCTTGACTTTCAGACTACCTTTGGTTTTTTGAATATTGCTCTCTAACTCAACACCTAATTGGTTTGGTCTCTTCTGGATTTGTACAGATTTGATTCAGAATTAACTTCTTCAGAGTGGTTATGATTAATTTACTTTACCCTAATCATGTTTTCTGTTAGTTAACTGAGGTGACATAAGAGCTGTGGTTTGTAGGCTTTTCATTGTTGAAAGGAACTCTTTCCTAGTTTACATGCTTAAGGTTTTGACAGTATTCAGACTCTTACCTGAAAGTACGTTTATTTTTCGCTTAAAATGTGTTTTTTACAGGTTCTTGAAAGTTTGTGGCTCTGAATTAGTACGTCTTGAGTTGTCGTGTGGCCATTTCCTCAATGAAACGTGCTTGGAGGTCATTACCGAAACGTGTCCAAATCTTCAGGAATTAAATCTCTCATCATGTGATAAAATACCACCTCAGGCATTCAACCACATAGCCAAAGTGGGCAGCCTAAAGCGTCTTATTCTCTACCGAACAAAAGTGGAGGTAGGAACAAGTCTTTTTAACCTTCGCAATAAATATTTTCATTCCCGGTAAAGTTGTATTTTTTTTCACTAATGAAGGAGTGAATTAGAAGTTTGCATGTAAATTCAAAGGTAAATTCAGAAAATGCAAAGGTAGTTTCAAAAACCATAGGACCTTTTTATTTTCAAAATAGCTTTTGGATTTAACAAACACAAATAAAAAGCCTGCATGTTTTAACTTGCCTGGGAGTTTGGTGATTTTTTTTACCAGCTGTTTGCAGTAATGTAGTGAAATCACAAATGTGAAAGCTTTTCTTTTGTTTTGAAGGGAACGCCAGTCAGACTGTATTTGGCAATATAATTGGGAAATTATCCTGTTTACTAACTTACTGTAATTATCAACATTCTCTCCTTTGGAATGACTTGCTAATTACTAGATTCCTACTGTGATTGTATGTTAGCAGTATTTGAGACATGGCACTCAAAATTTTTTAAAATACTTTTCACTTAGAGTGTAAAAATTACTTCTTTATACAGTTACTCAACTGCCCGAATCAGGGTTGTTACCATTTGCTGCAATGTATTTCCTATCTAAGGTGGAATTGTTTACATGTTACAGTTGAGAAGGCTGTCGTAGTTTACTACATTTCACAAATGTTGTATCCTAGTAAATGCAGCAATTTGGTTTGGAAGCAATTCCATTCCTATGTTACTAACGTATTACAACCTTGCTACTCTGTTTTACATGGAAGCTCTCATACTTGTGCTTTTCTTGTTGCAAAAGCTATTGCTTAGTAGAGCTCTGAAATGGAGGAAAAACATGTCTCTGCAGTTCAGGTTCTAGGTTAAAGATTTTAAGAAGGGTTAGCTGTTATTTGTTACTTCTGCTTGTGCTTTTGGTACACAGAAAGGAGGTTATGATGCTGGATTGTGAATAGAAGAACTGAAGCTGGAACAGTAGGTTCTGTCTACTTGTATGTCTAAGGGGAAGCTGAATTTATAGCATCTTATTTATAAGCAGTTCACACCTGACACACCTGCTACAAAGTTAGTTGAATCTTAGTGTCCTTTTTTTGGTAAATCATATGTACGTTTGTGTCCAAGGCCTAGCTAGCTAGCTGGACAGGGACTGGGTAATGCTGGATAGCTGGATGGAAGGGTAGGCTGCCTGGAATGACTGGCATTTGCTGGGGGGTATGCAGGCAGTCCCCATGAAGCCAGTGCCCCTCAGTAACTTGTTACTCTGTGGTAGTTGCTCTGTGTATTGAAGCAATTATGATTTTCTTCAAACTGAAAAATAAGTCGGTGAGCCCTGCTTTGAAGTGCCTTTTGTATAGAGTTCTGAATCAGTACCTTGGGTGTATCTGCTCTGTTTCTATCTCACTAGACTTTATGCAAATCTTGGGTAAATCTCCCTACCTCACTTTGAGCACGGGCTGTGTACTTCACAAGGCTTTTTCAGATGTGAAAAAGGTCATTGTATCAGAGATAAAGATTGTGTAACTTTTTTTTTTTTTTCTGCTGTTGATTGATTATAATCTTCTTGATTCTACTCAGGTAACTTCTAAGGTTTGAGATTTCGTGTTTGTAATAGTGCAGGAGCTGAGGTATATTCTGAAAATCATTGGTAACTGTCATTTGTCAGCTGTCACTTTGCTGAACAGAACTTGAAATTAGATTGAACGTAGATGGTAAAGATTTCCTGACTTTGAAGCCCTTAAATTGTGAAGATTCATTTTTTCCTTTCATGTGTATGGACATGCATCTGCTTGTAGCTGACAAGAACATTCATTCATAATCAAGCTTACTTAAGGTTGTGCTTCTATTTTATATGTAAGTGTAAACAAAAGGCACTGTTCCTAACAAACCATGGAAGAGAAATTTCTAGAAATTTAAATAGGTAAATTGGAGAGGATACTTTTCTGCTACTTGTTAATATGAAGCCACCTAACAATATGCATTGTGCATTGCAGGTGGAAAAGTAAAAGGGGAAGAGTGAAGATGTAGCATAGGATTTGAATTAGAGGATTAGTTACAAAAGTCACAGATTTGTAGAAGCAACGTTACCTTTCTCGCCATTAGCTTCTCTTAATGCAAATTGTTGGTTTTCCATATGAAGTAGGCTGCTTTTCCTTCCATAGTCTGGCTGGTGCGGAGATGCTACACAGTAACTGGTGTCTAGATGCAAAAAAGAGAGGATAGATTGATCAAGCATGCTCTCATGTAATTTAGACTTCTCTAAAACTTGCCAAAGAACAAGTAGTGTTCTTGAGTTTTGTGAAATTTTTACTACTGCTGCTTCTTTATTGTTGGAGCTTCTAGGGAGCAAACAATGGAACAATGCTAATGTTTAATCAAGAGCTTGGCAATGTATTGTTGCCAGCTGGACCTGCTCAGAGAAAAGAATCTGAGGCCATGAATCCACTAAGAAAAACTGCTAACTGATAAGAAGTATGTGATTATTAAGAGAAAGTAAGAAAGAAGTCGAGAAGAACAAAGTGTGTGTGTGTGTTACGGTCCTCTAGAAAAGTTCTGTCTCAAAATAATAATTAAAAAAAAAAAAAAAAAACCAACCCAAAAAAACACAAAAAAACAAAACCAAACCCAGTTTAACCCACTGTTTTCTAAATAAATCAGTGGTTCACTTGCTTTTGTTCTTAAAAATAAACCAAAGAACAAACAAAATAAAGCACCAGGTCTTTTGATCTCAATTTTCTTCTCGTACTGTATTCTAGAATGGCAAAGGTACAGGTCCTACCATAATTATCAGTATCTTGTCATCTTTTTGTGACAGCATCCCTGTCAGGGGATGGCATCCCTGTTCATCTTGTGTTAACCTCCTCGATGTAAAATTGGGGTGATGTGCTTCTGATACTACTGGACATTTTGACGTAGTTGCCAAAATGTGAAGAGGGAATGAATATGCAGAGAACATGTAGGTAAAAAGTTGACCAAAATGAGTTTTCCAATGTGGTATCATTTTCTTTGTGTGTATCTTACTGCACAATTAGAGGCAGTCACTGGAATTGGAGCATAGTAAAATTAGATCAAATGAGGAGGAGGACTGCTTTTTATGCTTGTAAACACTCTCATGAGTTTATTGTTATGGCCGATCAAGGTAAACACTTAAGTTGAATTATTTAAGGGAAGTGCTCGTATTTTTAAAAAAGGGCAACACTAAAGGGAACAAGAAAAGCAAAATAGGACTTAATGCTCTAATTGACTTTTAAAGGAGGGCCCCTCTCTGCATGTTATTTCTGATGTCAGTGAAAAAGGGGTTGTTTTCCTACTCCACAGTTGTCAAGTCTCTATTGAAAATGCAGTGTTGTGTTAGAGCACATCTGAGTAACTGGTACAACTTGTTCTTTTGATTGTGATGTTGGGTGTGTAATTAAATAGCATAGGATATGGGAAAAAGATTCTCCATCCTATTGATAGTGTGTGATAAAGCTGTTTCTGGTTTTGCATGATGCTTTATAAAGTACAGTATTAACATTTTAATAAAATAAATGGTATTTTGATTAAATGAAAACAAAGTCCCATGTACCTGTCCAGGTGTAGGATCTCCTTTACTCAGACTGTGTCTTGCATGTCTGCACGTCTTTCCTTTTCTTTTTTCTTTTTTTTTTTTAATTCTAAAAAAAGAGAGATAAATTGCTTTTAATTGCTTAAAGTATTTGTTGTACTTTTCTATTTGTGTAACTACTGTGACACTAATGGACGAGTTCTGAGAAAATAGTCTGCAGAAAATTGACTACTGTTAATAGTTTTTATTTTTTAGGTACAGAAAACAGATTTTGAGGAAAACAGAAACTTAATAAAATTGAAAACATGTGATGTAATCATCTGAGCAGCTGTTATGACAGTTTTTTGTTATTTTACCTATTTTCTTTGAATAGGTTTTGTATTTAAAAGTATTACCATTGTCTCTGTAATCAAAGCTCCATTTTTTTAAGCGTATGTTTTTAGTGAAATGGGCAGTTCTGGTGTTCTGCTACTTTCTGCACTGCTGTTTTGGAAGATAGCTGTACTGTCTGGAGGAGTTCATGGTCTTTGGTCCTAACCCTGCTGATTCTTAAGGCCATATATAATGTTGTTTCCTTGACTTACTGAGTGCAAGTTTCTGTGTACAGTATTGATTTTGAACCTCTGAAGTGAAGCTTCCAACACCCTCGAATTATTCCAACCTCTCTGTTACAAGAAGGGAAGTTCAGTGACTTTCAGTAACTTCTTCCAGGCCAAACAAATAAAATTTGTCCTGCATCTCTATACTTCTGCCCACTAAATAGAGCTCATTTTTCCACACTTTAAGGTCATTATTAAAGATTTCATTCTTAAAGGTTGTTTGATTTTATATATATATATATGAAATAATTTGTAACTTGCTTTGAGAAACTAATCCCAACATTTTATAAATGTAATTTCTGCTCGCTCAAGACCACTTTTATTCTTGTGGGATTTTTGTGCTGGTGGTTTTTGGTATTTGCTGATACATGACTCCTTGCTTTATTCATTGAGAACATATTCACAGCATGATTTAAACACTTCTTGTCATTGATACATTTAAAGAATACAATGAACAATGAAGATATTATTGTATACAGTAATTGGCAATGCACTTCTTTATGGTTTGAGCATGAATATTATCTTGATTTAATGCTTATCATGAAGTATTGCATCCATATAAATAATGCAGCCAAAACTGTATTTAAAAGAAACCAAAGCCACAATTACAGTAGGATAACTTGACCTTATTAATGTTGGGTGTAAATTTTAATGTAAGATTATATATTTCATGTTGCATGATATTCTGGATTCTTTATAATGCATGAAGAAACAGTTTTTAAAACTTGTGTTACAATTATAATTGAAATACAAAATTAACAAAATTAAATCAAGTTACAGTGGACAAAGGACTTTATTTTGCACACATTTTAGAGTGGTATATTTATGAATTATATTTCTGATATATTTGACCAAGAACAAATTTGGAACTTGAGCAGCTGTAAGAGAGGACTTTGGAAATCTTAGATTCTTTTTTCAGACATAAGAATCTTAGCAATAAATGTAACAGCTCTTACTTTCTTATGCCATGAGCAATGAAAGTGAAAGCTGCCATAAAATCATTCTACAGAGTTTTCAGAATTAACTTCTGTGTTGTGTTATACTTCTGAGAGCTATTGTCTGAGGTTTTTCAGCCTGGATGAAACTTCATTGACCTAGGTACAAATCTTTAGGATTAAGAGTTGCAAACAAATAGTGAGGGGAAAAAGTGAAAGGCTTTAACTAGAAAGTGGATTCTTGGGGTGACAAATAATTGCACAATACAAGGCCTTAATGGTTCCTTCTGGTCCCATGTCAGGCTTACAGGGCTGAATTTGGGCATTTAAGCCTGTAATGTGAAGAGTGAAGGGGAAGAATGAAGGTGTAAAACAGATTTGCAGACATAAGGGAGGGCATAATTTAACCAAATTAAGCAAAACCAAAATACAGTAATTGAATTAACTACAGAGACTATTACTTTTGTTGAATTAATTCAGCAATTGCAGTGTTGCTGTGTCACAGTCCCTGCTGTGTCTCTGGCACTGCCAAGTAGCTGTAGAGAACAAAAAAGTCCTCCTGTACATCCTGAATCCTATCCTGCAAGTGACACTGCACCTATTTTCAAGGAGGCAAGTGCTTTGAGTTTTGAAAGGCAACATCTGCACTCAATAATAATGTTCATTCCACCTTCATTTCCATGTACTCTCGTTCTTCTCTTACCTGGTGCTCATACAGCGTTCATATTGCATCTGTTTTTAAACCTCTGTCATAAAGTTTTGGAGGTAAAAGTTTTATCACTGTCCAGGTCTTCATCTCAAAAATGGGCCAGTAATTCAAGTACATTGAGGGGGAGGGAAGAGCTGATCTGTAGCAAATGTATTCCAATTCTCACCCTCTTCATATTTCTTTCCGTGTTATGTCTTCCAAGGTGATAGCTGATGAACACTCGAGGAAGACTAGACTTCTTTCTAATGTCAGCTTATACTGCAGAAGAAAATGTTTTTGCTGCCGTACTTACTTTGAATCTATAAATGAAAATAGCCTATGTTAATGTCTCTATCCAGAAGGCATCGCTTAAATACACTTACGATTGTGGAAATAAAGGGCAGGATGGGGGGTTATCCCCTTCTGCAAACACCAGTTGAGAAGGTGTGAAAGGGACTGGCTCCTCCATCTGTCTTTTTCAGTCTGGTTGAAGTCAGGTGAGCAGGGTTAGAGAGTCTCCAGAGGTCCCTTCCAACACTCAGCTCTTCTGTGGTTCTGTCACTTGGTGCCAGTGGCACTAATTGAGGACTTAACCCAGGAGCTTTCTTCTCCTGATCTGTGACCAAGCCAACAGCCAACTGTGAGATGCACTGTTTCTGTATGCCACACTTTTCCCATCAGTAAAATTTGTGTAATAGCAACTTTCTCATTTTGTAGCTGTGGTATGAGGATGGATATGCAGAAGACTTTGAGATTCTCTGATCTGTATGTTACTATATAGGGCACTCTACATAGGGATGTGTATAAGAACTTGGAATACCCAACCTTGATAACGTGCTTTTCTAAGTTGCAGGAAGTTCGGTTAGTTACAAAACTCAGCCTTTTTCCTCTGGAAGAATTGAGAAAGGGATTGTTAAAGAAAGTTTCCTTAAGAGGTATAAGCATTTCTGTGAACTAAATGGTTGGAGGCTTTCAGTGGTTATCTCTGGGACTACATGAGTATCTTGTTCTTCCCAAGGCCACAAAAACTGCCTGGTAAAGGATGGGGTGACCTCTTCTATTTGCTTCCTCATGAAATGGCACCAGTTAGCTCAGGGGACCGCAGGACTTAAGCATAAAACAAATTTAGCCACCATTTAGTTCTAACTTGGCATATGATTCCCTGCCATCTTCTGTAACATTAATTTATCTGAAAACTAACATACAGAAAAGTGAAAATCGATGAAACCAAAAGAAGGTGAACAACTTGAATAGCTTTGTAGACATCTAAATCCAATTTTAGTTTCCAGAAACAGTATATTACATGTTTCATGTGTTATTGAATGTTCATGTACTATTCCAAGACATGTTTGTTCTGTCAAAAATAAGATCCTGAGAATAAGTATTTACCCTTAGAACTCAAAATCTTAGAAGCAGTCTGAAAGCGAGTGCTTTCAGGAAAGCCGACAGGTATGAAAACTTTTCCTGAAAACTAAAGCTAGCACTGTATAAGTATTTAAAATTCATTTTGTGTTCTTTTTTAACTGGTTAAACCATTGACTTTCAGGTGTTTATAAGCACTCCCATATATATCATCTCATCTCTCTAAAACTCTCAAATTCCCTTGTCTCTTTAACATAGTTGTTTCAAAGTATCACAGCACCAGCAAGTACGTAACTGAAATTATCCTGATACCTTAAAATACTGTTTGTGGGCAGGGGAGGAGACAAAAAAAAAAAAAAAAAAAAAAAAAAAAAAAAAAAAAAAAAAAAAAAAAAAAAAAAAAATTTTNAAAAAAAGACCAGAACCATATTTTACAGTTTCTTTGCTGGAGCAGATTTAGATAGGACTTGTATTTCACCATTGCTATAGCTTTTGTTTCTGCATTATTAATGTATTACATTCTGCTTTCTCTGAGAATTGCTTTTTGGGACTATTGTAGGTTGATTGTAGGTTGGTTTTTAGATGCCGAGGT
Source organism: Aramus guarauna (assembly GCA_013400195.1). Taxonomy (NCBI): domain Eukaryota; kingdom Metazoa; phylum Chordata; class Aves; order Gruiformes; family Aramidae; genus Aramus; species Aramus guarauna. The sequence goes on along the minus strand of VXBL01000268.1, from coordinate 307,829 downwards.
ACATCTAGAAATTCATGAAGTAGATTTTTTTTTTTTACCTTTTTATAGGCAATATTGATTTGCTCTGTTGTACCTTTCAAAATGAACGGTTTAATAGAAGCTTACAGAATTCTGGCTTTGCATCTGATGTGTTTTTTAATTACTGTATTAGAATAGCAGATGCCAAGTAATTTCTGACATAGTTTTTTCATAGAGTATGCCAAAAAAAAAAACAACCCTTACCCAAAAAGTTGATTTTTGGCTTTCTTCTTGTGCTATATAATGCCAAAGGGAGGTGGGGGGGAAGTATTCTGAATTTATATAGATTTTGAATTACTTTTGACAGTCTTAACAAAATTACCTTTTACATTTGCATGAGATGTTTGTAATTACAAATTTTTATAGCAATAGTAGCACTCAGATTGAAATAAAATTGTCTGCTTTCATCTGAGGCTTTTCTTGATGGGCTGGTTGGGTTTTTTTTTTTACCAAAGATAGTTCTAGTACGGTAAAACTTCTGGTGTGATACTTATGAAATAGAACTTCACTAGCTTAAGATAAAGACTGTGATAAATTATAATTGTATATTTTCAAATAGTTGATGGAAATCACTGATAACAATGTTTCTGCAGTATTTTTGCTGCTAGAAGTCAAAATTGGAGGGAAGAACTTTCTGCTCAGCTGTGTTACTGGGGGAGGAGAGGATTGGTTATTAGTGTTTTATTTTTAAAGGAGTCTTACTAGAACCTCCTTTTATCCAGTTTTACATATGGAAATCAATTACCATTCCAAAGATACCTTAGTCACATATAGTAATAGCTGTAGTCTTAAAAAAATGAACCCAGGGATGTGCTGCCATCAAGATGCCTTGTCTCCGCTTTACTCAGGAGCACATAGTAGTTGCTGTTCACTAAGGTATTTCTGGAAGTCCTAAAGCGGACTTTACATTTAATTAAGTGTTTCAATGCTTTCCTCTGAAATTAGAAGTAATTTGGTTCATTTTCTGAAATATTTTGGAAAAAGTTGCATACATCATTTTGTACTAAAGAGAGAGGAAGCTGCCATGGCAAAGAGGACGGTTCAGGATGTTTCCTTTGGTTGCCCTTTTGAGGAAGGGCTTTCTCTCCAGAGGCTCACAGCAGCCTTTTTCTGTCTGAAGGGTTCATGTTGAGAGACGTGGCTCTCGACAGGAAAACTCCTGCCAGCCCTTGTGTGAGAGTGCCTGCCCCAAGGGAGGTGAACAGGCTTGAGGCAAACTTGCTTTCTGGGTGGTGGGGTCATGCCTGGCTGCAGCGATGCTCTGCTATCCATCACGCTCTGGCTGTTGCTCAAGCTCTGCTGCTGGTCACCCGGTATTTTGCTCTGCTAGTCGTCATTATTACCCTGTTTTTCCATCATTTTCCTTTGATTGGTTTGTCTGACTTTGAGTAATCTGAGGAGGATAGTGATGATGATGGAGATGTAACTGCCCTGAAAGAGGCAGTGAGGGTGTTCCCCTTAGGAGGTTTCTGTCAGTTGTTCAGTCTTGCAGATGAAGCAGCTGAACTTGGTTGGTGATAAAGCGATATTTCTTGTAAGAATTCAGAGTGGGTGAATGTACGTAGGGGCTTTATGCACACCATTGAAATATCCAGAGGCCATATATGACGTGGATGATGTTTTAAAGCCAACTTAAAAGCCGTCACATCCTCAGGTGATAATCACATAATGTGTGTGACCTGTGTGTATTAAACCAGCATGTATTTCTTAGGTCTCTGCATGTGTCCCCTCTGTTACATTAATTCTTACAAGGGAAAACTACTTTGCTGCCCACATAATCACTAACCATTGCATTCTTCAGAAACACATCCGTGGTGAAAAACAAGGTATGGCAGTCATTAAGTCCTCTTACCAAAGGAGGTTTGAGCTGTTGGTGGGAAATTGGGAAGGGGATAAACTTGTAGTCACTAGTCTGCCCTTCCAAAAAGTTTGGTCTTTATTCCGGTAGTCAGGCCGTTCTGTAAAAACTTCCAGATACCCTTTTGATTCAGATTACTTGGTCCCAATAAATAACCCATGTGAGACCATTATCTCAATGTCAAGTGTAAGTACCACATGCCTGAGTTCTCTTCTTGATTTGCCAAGAGCTTGTTTGTAGTTTTCTTAAAGCAAGCGGTGATTTCCGTGCTCTCGGCTTTCCGAGCGACTTGATAGTCAGCTTTTTGTTTCACCATGGGCTGCTTCATACGTTTGTGTTCAGCATTAAGAGGTTTGGTTTTACTTGTGACAGCTTGGCAGATCTTTTTTATTATTTTAAGGAAGGAGTTCTTAACTTATTTGGTATGTTAACTTGCTACTTTCTGGATCTTCTTTACTTTGTGACTGCGTGCAGAAGGATGTGATTGAGACTTCACATGTCTTTTCTATGTGTGGTATGTCTCACTTGCTTCTCCAGCAGGATGATTCTAGTCTGTGGAGTGCTGGAGGCCTTGTGTTACCTTTAAGGTGAATTCCAAAAGTCATTTTGTACACAGTAACGTGTAGGCTGTAATACTTGTGTGTAGGGCAAGGCGGTTGCGCAAGGAGGGTGTTTCTATCTGCAGCGGTAGAAGTAGCATTCGTGATGTGTGTGCTGAAGTTTGAGATGCTTTGGTCTAATCTGTTCCCACGTTTGTATGGCTGAGTCGGCTGGTCCCCACCTCCCTTGCTGTAAATTTGAACCTTTAGGGAACAAAAGAGAAGCTCCTGCCCAGATCATGAACAGAGGAACCTTTCTGTGCAGTTCTGAGAATATTTTGATTTCTCTGCTGAGGGATCAGCTTCTTAGAATACGGATGTGATTGATGGGCTGAGAGAGACCTGGAAGATTTCGTTGGCCTGGCTTTGGTCTGTAGTTCTCCAGTTCTCCTTTCTCTCTGCTTCTCAGGTTCCAAGAATTTTAGGGAATTCATCCAAAAGCCATTGACTATGACTTTTATTAGGAAGACAGAATACTTAGAGTACCCTGCAGAGTTACTTCCTCGTTACCACATTTATCCCTCCTCATTCAGGCAAGGTTGAATTTCCTGTCTTGGATTTTCACTCAGATTATTAGTTGTTACTAAATGGAATAATATTGCCAGGTATTCTGTCAGATAAATAGGCTCCCAAAATATAACTGCATAGTATCAAACATATACTAACTGTTTGATGTCCTATAGTAATTGCCTAATTGCTGTATCAACTTTTAGCTAAATATGTTGAGAAATGTAAATCTGATTTGTATACAAACAGCATGTGACAGCTAGTGATTTGATACTGGATATTCAGGGTTCCCCAATTCTTTACTAGTTGGCTTATCAAATCTTTTGATGCTTTCCTGTTTGTCTTATGAAAAGTTGATTGTGGAATAAGCTTGTCCAAATATGTTATCCAGTACAATTGGTTAATATAGTAAAGACCCTGATTCTAAACTAAAAGCAAATATTTTTTACAATATTTTAACACAGATCTGTAAAGTAAGATGAAATTGCTACCTAGAAACATGGGTAAATACTGTGATAGAACATGTTATTAAATATAACAACCTCATAAATTTATATGCAAGGGCAATTTACCGCAAAGACTCTTCAAGATGCATTTTTTGATGGATAGATAACTGAAATACGAAAAAAAAATGTCATCTTTAGGAATGTTGTTATATTAATTCTTTGATGTTGTGGAAAAATGCAATATTCTTGTGGTGAGCTTGCAAATGTAGGCATGTTATTTGATATCTGCCTGCAACTAATGTTTTATAAGTATTTGAATGTAAGTGGAGACAACAGCGTTTGGGGGGGGGATAGGGCAGGGAGGACTAGAGATGAAGTTGTCATTTGGAAATTGTAAGAAAAAGATAATACAACTTTGGTTGTCCTCTTATATAATGCAGTTGGGGGGGGGGGTTAAAGGAATTTTTTTTTCTACCCCTAACTTAAATTTTTAATGTTAAAACCCCCGAAATTTAAGTCTTGCATAATTCACTTTTTTCTTGGACAAAATGTTTAGCTGGAGAATTAGTAACTCTGTGACTAAAAAGCATAGCAAGCAAGGGAAACCATATTTAAAGAAAGGAGGAAGCAGTCTTTAATGAGATTTAAAGATTACTTTCAGTATTCACTTCACTGAAAAATTTGAAGAAAAAATTGCAGGAGAATAAAAGTCTTGTAAAAGATTTAGGCTCTCAAGTTGTTTCACTGAGGGGCTGGAAGAATTCCCAAGCTATGTCAGACACAGTTCTTCTGAAAAGGGAAAAAAACAGCCCGTTGTTTGTTCCTAGAATAAAAAGTAACAATTTTTAAAGTAGTTTTTTAGGATTTCTCTATAAAAAGAAAGTTTATAAAAAGGTGCAGGCTGTTTCTTCCCTATCCCAACCCTAAAAGTAAAATGTTGTTGTTTTTCTTAAGCTCTTCCTTTAATCTTCCAAAGGCAGACTGTGGTGTGCTTATTTTCATGCCTTTTATTATGGTGCAGCCATTATGTGATAGCTATATTATAGTGCATCGTTTGTATTTTTTAAAACCTGTTGTTGCTTGATTGTTGTTTGGGTTTTGGTTTTGTTTTTTTTTTTTAATTGTGGACTACTTGACAGTGAAACTGCAATGAGTAAATGGTCAAATATTCAAAGTGTATCTTTCACAGGTGAGCCAAATCTGCCACAGACAGAAGGGTTTTGACCTCAGGCTATTTGTTGGATGCTTTCCTTATCATACTAACAGCAGAAATGATTTGCACTTCCCGCCAGATCATGAATGCAAAAAATCCTGAAAAAAGTCAAACAGGATTCAGCCTTGCCAAGTGTATTACTCTGGCACCAGTATTTGATTTCTCCACTGGTGGGTTGTCAGTTCAAACCAGGAATGTCCGAATCAAAACTTAAGTGTGATGTCTAATGTCTTTACAGAGACAGGTGGGATAGAAGTTAATCCAGTATCAGCTCTTCAGTTGAAGTATACACAACACATAAATGACTTCCAGGCTGGCCTCTATTACAGACTGGAGGGCTATCATGTTTGGGCAGATGTCTCACCTGTCTTGTGTAGAGCAAGTTAGGTTTTCAAGCAGTAATCTCTTCTCTTGTCCGAGGCAAGATCAACTCTGTTGATGTCCTTTCTGACAGATGTTTGTCTGACCTGTTCATAAAGACTTCGGAGACTCTTCTGGCAGTCTGCTTCCCTTTCCTGAGGTTTAGGACTAAATGCTGTGGCCTAAAATATTTCTGTAATCTGCTCTGTAAAGTTGTGTTTAGCAGCAGTATCATATCCTTCTGATCAATTTGACATCAAAAGTCTTCTCTCTTAAAGCAGCTCCTGCGCAGTCTCAGCTATGTGTTTTCCTCATCTGAAAATACCTTTCCTGGGAATGAAGGATAGGGTAGGCCATTTTATTTGGCCCCTTTGGACTCTTCCTGTTGTCTGTGCCATCTTATAAAAATTGATTATTTTAGTAGTTTTTATTTTGGCTTGGATGGCAGAAGAAATTTACATCACTGAAGCTATGCCATAAATTAGTCCACAAAGAAAAAGTAATTCTTACCTTACGTTTGTTTCCAGGGTGGTGGGGGTTTTTTTGTTTGGTTTTGTGGTTTCTTTTTAAATCACCACTCTTTTCTTTTCTCAATCTGTGTACAGGAGAGCGGTTACAAAGCCAAACCTTACCTTTGGTTCAGGGAAAACTCAAAAAAATCTGCAAACTGTACATGTCTTGGCTACTAGGCTCAAGAATAGTATTTCATGGGTAGTCTTTGATTTGACTGAGTGAAATTAGACTCTCTCTGGGTTAAAGCTCGCTGAATCAGAATTTAGGTGGCCTCTTAGCTCCTCTTGCAAAGCCCTCTAATATCAGAAGTTTGGCTTGTGTTACAGCTTCAGAGTCAGGTGATTGCCTTGCTCTTCTCCTTTGCTTAAATAGGAGTCTTATCACTCATCTTGTACCGCAAGTAAGAGAGATGAATTGTACAGACAGATGGCTTGAAACAGACAGGTTATTACAATGATAGTCCTCCTATATGTAGTGCATATGGATTCTGTGAGCTGCCATTCTCTCCTGCTATTTTCATGTCCTTTGCCACCTGGATTCTCAATTGACTGAGGCACAACTAGGCATGCACAAAGGGTTTTTTCTTCTCTCTTGACATATGCAAACCCTACCTCGGTTGCAGAAGAACAGGCACTGCTTCTGAAAGAAATCTGATTTGTTGTGTGGGGGCATGTATGCACCCCAGAAGAGGAATTAATATACCCAGTATAATTAATGTTGAGTAAGTAGTTATTTACTATTGGGCTTGGCATGATTTGTGATGTTACGACATGGTGTTCTACCAAGCTCCCTTCTATTACCCACATTCCTAGTGTTTTTTTTAAATTTGTTTGGTTTTTTGAATTGATTAAAGAAATACTGTAAAAACTTTTTATAGGTTGTAAAAAGACCTTTGAAAATGTGGACTCAGTACACATCAATAAATGAAGGATTGTCTTAGAGAAGGACTAAAAAAGGTATTCTGAGAGATGCATCAAATTCCTGTTCAAGATAACAAAAGTAGCTTGGTTAGCTAATCAAGATAACTATGAATATTAGTCTTCCTACCTGTTTCAGCCCTCTCTGAGCAGGAGGAAATATGGAATTGATCTCACACCCTACAAGCTGTTCAGAGTGACCATTTGCTTTTGCACTGTTTGTGTCAATTAAGGAGAAGATATTGCTGCTTCCCGTTCTTTCAGGCCTATCTTTAAATTCCAGTCTGGAAACCCTTACTAAAAACCATGGTGGAATGCAGTGAGGTATTCAGCTTTCCTGTGGAGTCACCTGAATACCTGCAGAAACCCCATTTAGAACTGTGTGTGCTGTCAGAGACTGATTTATTTAGCTCTGATATTTAAGGTTTGTAGAGAGGGGTTTGGGGATTTTGCTTCTAATTTGTGCACCTGAGTAGGTTCTAAAGCTCATAGCTTTCACTGAGTTAAATAGGAAAGATTATGGCTCATTCTCTTGGAGTTACTCATTTATTCACGTTTAATGATCCAAATGAAGCATTTGCTTAATAAATACGTTACTTAAAACGTACTGGATATTTACACATTTACTAGCTTTAAAGTGTTCTTAAATGTTACCTCTTTAATAACGACTTTTTAATGCTCTTGTGTTTAATTCCCTTGCTACCTTTTACTTTAAAAACATGAATGAAAGTAAAGCAACGCAAGCAGACAGTGGCTTTGTAAGACCTCTGCAAAGATATATGTGAAGAAGGCTTATTCAGCCTACTTTCAGGCTGCCTTTGGGAAATCAAATCTTAGATGGCCAAGTTGGAAGCTGATGTTCCATACGTGTCAAGTGTTGGGTGTTTCTAATTGATCCCCGAAGACACCTAAATTAGATGTCTGAAACGATCCCCATGAGTACCCCACACTATGTCCCTGCTCTGTGTCTGCCAGCCTTTCAGTGCAAGGGATCAGGTATTTCTTCATGGTGGCGTGACAGAAGATCATGTTCCTGCCAAGTTTCATTAGAATATAACAAACTAGGGAAACTAAGTATTTTACCATAAACTTTCTGAAAGCAAGTAAATTTATATTTAAAAAATTTACATTAAAAAATTATAGTACCCATGCATACAAATATTGTTGACTAATGTTCTTGTAGGAGTTCCACTTACTAGCAGTAGATTATTTTGTCCCTTATATTTTGCTTGGGTTTTTTCATTAGAAACTGTTGTATCTGCTGTAGACATCCACAGACTTCTATCGTTAATACGTTGTGAAACTTATTCCCATTTTCAAACGCATGCAGGTCACAAAATCCTAATGAAGTGGTGAATGTTTTACATATGATGCACAGCTATTTGTGATGTGAATCCCAGGCTACGTTCTTTTTTGCACTATGTGCATATTTCCAGCCATAAAACAAAATACAGCTACAAACAATGCAGAAGGGTCTTTTCTGTGTCTTAGAAACACAAATAAAAACCTGTGAAGTTGCCCTCCTTGTGGAACAGAACAGCCACGTACTTCACATTTTGTAAGATGCGTCTGATGTTCCAGTCCAGTTTCAGGCTGAGCAATGTGCAGTACTTTCTGAAAAGAACGGCCGTGTTAAATGGCAGGAGCGCGACTGTAAAATACACATTATATCTGTTTCGGTCTGCATGCAAGTAGTGACAGGTGCTCAATGGTTGTCAGCATCCTTGTCAGCACGGAGACTCCTTTGACATTAAAGTCACCAGCTCGGTCCTGATGCTGCGCGGCTCTATTGGCAGTTCCATCAGGCTGCAGCCGATGAGCGAATGTCAGAGCCTCCGCCGTTCTTCTGGTGGGTCGCCAGACCTCTGCGTTTTCGGGCTGGACTTGCCTGTTACTTGAACTTGCCACGCTTCTTTGGCAGCTTTCCTATGGGAAATGAGCGGATAGGTCATGGGTGTGTAGGTTTTTCTTCAGGGCAATGCAAAACCACATCCAAAGTGACTCGCATAAAGGTTTGTAACGATTACCATTGCTTTAAGCCAATCAATGGGTAGAGTACCCAGGGACTCATTAAGTGGCATTTGTGGTGTCTGTAACAGAGTTTTGAGCTGTATTTCAGGAAATGTGGTGACAGCCTTTAATGTCTAATTGACCTCTTCTCTTTGTTTCACTTTCCATATTTCCTTCTGATGTGTTCCCCCGTGGCAGCAAACAGCCCTGCTCAGTATTCTGAACTTCTGCTCGGAGCTGCAGCACCTCAGCCTGGGCAGCTGCGTCATGGTGAGTACTTACACCGTGCCAGGGGGGTGTGCGTATGTGTGCACGCTTGCTTTGGAACTAGACCTAGGTTTATGTTTCACAAAGACATGTTAAATGCTAAGTTGACGTTATACAGTACTCTCTTGAAAGGTCCAAGATGAATGCAGCTTAGTCATATACTTAAAAGTTACATACTAGTTCAGTAGGCCTAAAGCATAGCTTGTAGGCTTTCTCATAGTTCTGCAGCCTCCTCCTAAATTTTGGGACATTCTTTATATGCATAATCACTTTTTCTTTCCCAAACTAATCAAGGCTTAGTTCTTTTTATTCGGACCAAATCATCGTTCCCAGCAGACTAATGCTTGTGTCTGACCCTACAGTAATAACCACGAATGAAGTATTTTCAGCAAAAGCCGTTTGAGTCATAGACTTGCTGGACACCCTCGTTGATTTAACGAAAGAGAATACAGGGACAGCAGCAATTCCTGCAGGTCATTCATTGAGCTGTATCGCATGCGCATGCCAGAGCTGTGTGTAGTGGGGCTCTGGCTTGCTGCTGTCCCTGATGGGGCACGCCAGATCACTCATCAGGGAGACTCACCTGACCTTCCTTGTAGTTCAAGAAGCAAGTGACAAAGCAGAATTGGCTGAGCCTTCCCTGCTTTGACTCATGGACAGAAGAGGAGGGCGGCGTGCTTATGTTTTTCCAACGGTCCTTGTCTTCCTATGGTTTTTGATAGTGGATTTCATTCCTTCTGCTTGTCTAGCAGGACCCTATTTCCGTCCCTTTGGCTCACCCAAAGTAATTAATAAGACTTCAATAAGGAGATGCAGCAACTGATCAACCTGGAATGGAAATAAGCACATTCTTCAACCTGCATGTGCTCATGGTGGCAGTGCCTATGGTCTTAAAAAACGTTTTAGTCATCTTTTGAAGGAAAAACAACCGTGCAATAAAAAGGAGTTTTCAAAGAAATTGAACTTTTCACTGCATTTTCACTGATCATTAGGATTAAGTGAATTTTAAGAAAACTGTCTGGGGGTTGATAGGAAATTTATTTTTTTCTTTTGTAAAAGTAGACCTCACTGTACTCTATAATGAATAATTTTCAGAGCTCTTTAGAAATGACAAATGCTTAAGACAGATCCGTAGGTGTGTTAGCAAGCATATCTTGAAACACCTATGTATGTCTGGGAAGATGATATACATGACAAAGTGTTTGCTTTCCTTGCAGATTGAAGACTATGATCTTATAGCAAGCATGATGGGAGCAAAATGCAAAAAGCTTCGCAGCCTGGATTTGTGGAGATGTAAAAACATAACTGAAAGTGGAATAGCAGAATTGGCTTCAGGCTGCCAGCTTTTGGAAGAACTTGATCTTGGCTGGTGCCCTACGTTACAGAGCAGTACGGGCTGCTTCACAAACCTTGCACGCAAACTCCCAAACTTGCAAAAGCTCTTTCTTACGGCCAACAGGTCTGTGTGCGACACAGACATTGAGGAGCTTGCTGCTAACTGTACGCGTTTACGGCAGCTGGATATATTGGGTAAGAAAATGCAGGACTATTGGTATATTTCTTACTGCATCTCAGAAGCCTTGCAGTTAAAAAGAAGCCCTTAAGACAAAACTGTCTTCTAGACGTATTTTTAAATAAATAGTTCTTTAAATTATGGTTTATCATGTGAAAAAAATAACAGAGCAGAGTTTTACTCACTGCAATGAGTTTCTGACTCAAACTCCAGTGGATTTATACCAACCATGTAATTTGACTGCTTAGTATGAATTGCTTAAACTGAGATTTAAGTGTGAGATTTTTCCAATAACTTCTAGTTTCATGGCCATTAGGGTTTTTTTAACTGAAATCTTTCTCTTTTGACTATCAGAAGATCCAATTTCTTCTCTTTCTTTCTGCTTTTGTTTGTTGTTTTACTTCTGTGAAGTGTGACAAAGTGTATTTATGGTGTGAGTCTGGGATCAATGAACGGATTTATGCTTTTGCGCAATACAGATACACCAAGCAGTATTGAATTTCTTTGTCACTTTTACCAGGAAATGAATTTAACTCATTAAAGAGGAAAAGGTAATTAACAACAAAAATTAAAATTAACTTTCTACTAAGATGAGAAGGAAGTGATGAGGGGCAAAAAACATAGCAAATCTTAAATTTCTAATCCTCTGCAGCTTCTATAGTTAAAAATATTTTTTAGGAATCTAAAATAAATATACTTTGAACTCTTGAGTACGGGCTTTGAGAAATGTGGTTTTGCATGATACTGAATTTATTCTTTTTATAGTGGAATATGAGGTTTTCTTTTTAAAATCATGTAGGACAGCAGGGGTATTTGTGACATCAAGGTGGGAGAAATTTCGTCATGCTTTTACTGACTTATTTTCACAGGGTTAGTTGAAAAAGGAAGATTTAAAGGGAAGACAGTAGCTGCACTGCGTATTTTTAATATTTAATAGTTTTAATGAAAATGCTAGATTTAGGTTGAGATAGGTGCTGGAAAAAACTGAGAGCCCTCAGCTTCAATAACATTCCAAGCAAGTTTAAGGCTATCAGCATTTCTCATTGCAAAAATTTTACCATATGGCTTCAGATTGTCGCTCCAGTATAGCTAGTACACACTTCTACCATGAAATATGGTTTTACTCATCTCTGACTGAGAAAGTTGCCTTCTGACCAACAAGGGAAAGGAGGATGAACAGTTAAAAACTTACCTCCACCTAGTACAAATTGTAAAGACTTGATGTATATGTCCACAGGAGGTAATGTGGTTTGCGCATCCTTAAGGAAATCTGTTTTGTCGGGCACGTTTCCCTATTCAGACATGAAAAATTTCCAAACGGCGTAGTGAATGAAGTCTTTCAGAAACACATATGTTCTCCTGACCACCCACTTCCATGCATTTCTGTTACAATGGCATTGTGTTTGCCCACGGAGTGGTCTAACCTTTTCACTACACCGGAGGCTGCCCAGTGAATAGTTGGGCTGTGTTAAGCCTACGGGTAGTCTGCTGCTTCTGTTGCCTCTCTGCTGGCAGTGAAGGTTTGTGGCCATGCTTCTCCTTTAGCATTTGAATTCAGTCTAACATCGTACTGATGTTTTTGTGCAAAAATAATGTGTGAATGTGGAAAAGGAATTTGTTCTGTTCCCTGGGTGCTTACCAGTATTCCTGAGTCAAGTGGATTTGCAGTCGACCTTTCCCAGTGAGACGGTGTGTTTGTTTCAGATAGGTGCTCTCCAGAGGATATCCAGTTGAATTATCTGCAAGATGTTACCAAAAACCTTAATATGTACCTTCCAGACTTTGCTTTCTTCCTTCAGAGGAATGCTTAGTAGTAAGAGGCAGGGGTGGTTGTCTCCTGCTGTAAACGAGTCAGTACAAGGTGATCCGATGTACGTGAAGGAGTTACTCAGCTTTTTTGGCAACAGCAAGGGTAACTGTGGTCATTTCTTTGTCTGAATACGAGAACCATTACAGTCTGTGGTTAAAAGAAAGAGTTGTCAAGTAGAACCACATCCGGACATCTGGAGGTAGAGTTGCCAGGTGTTCCCATGTAAGTGCAGAAGTCGCTGTTGTCGGAACTAAAGAGCTAGCCTCTCACAGTGCAGGAGTACCAAAGAAGTCATAAATCTCTGTATGTGCTCTAACTTTTGGCAGCAGATGTAGGGCCATCCTGTTACTATAAGCTGTATAAATGCTTAATATGTTTTTGTCCTTTTGAAGAAGTGTGACAACAGGTCTGAAGCTGTTAGAGGCCTGAGGTCAGTGCTCAGCTTTGCAAGAGTAACCTTGAACAGTGGGTCTTCTCTATGATGTGAATGAACGAGAGGTAGTCTCATTATATCCTTTGTCATCTCCCGAGTACAGAAATGCCTGGCTTGTACATGCATTGTGAAGGGTGTAGAAGTATTGCTGCTAGGTTAGCAATGCATGCTGTAGGGGAACTTCTTTTGCTTCAACAAAGCTGTGTAAAAGCTTGAGGTTTTTTGCTACATACAGGCCCTTACCTAAGTAGGGGTCAGAATGTCTTACCTTGCTCTGCAGTCACCAGTGCTGACAATACTATACCGGTTTGTCTCTGCAGTTGTTAGAACTAACGAATTTGTCAGGGAAAATTTCTTGTTTCAGTTAAAGATTGTTTAGCACCACAATAGCTTCAGGACTGGAGGAGTCTAAGCCTCTGAGAGAAACCTTGTTGAACTGTATGTCATTCATTTAAGTGTTACAAAATGGGTGTTATATATACCCTGGGTGCTGTTTTCAGGTAGTTGGTCCTGCAGCTTGCTACCCATCTGTCCTTTCCTTAGTCTCCCTGTTACTGTTTGGCAATTCACTTGTTATAGAATCAGAAGACTCCATAGAGGATGAAAATCACCAGTTTTCAAGGGCTGCATAAAATTCTTGGTCTGTGGTTGATGGGTGACTGTGTTTGTAGTGTGTAAAACATACTTCAGAAAGTAAATTTCTGTTTAAAAAAATATATCACGTGTTGGATCCATATCTGCTGTATTATAATACAATTATAATTGGGAGGAAGCATGATGTAAGTGTGTCACCTGAGGATGTGTTTCTTCAGGTTCAGTTCTGAGCTTTCTTTTTCCCACAATATACTGAGCTGCCTGCTTACAAGTATCATTGCCTTCTCTGCCCACATCCTTTCCACTGACTGACGTGGTGGGTTTCCATCTTGCAGTAGAATGATCCGGCTGTTTGATCATCTGACAGTTTTGTAGTGATGGAGTACATCATCCAGTGCTACCAAAAGTTAAGTGGACACCTCTAGACCTGTAGTTAAGAAACTAGTCGTCAAATTGTGATCGGCGTTGAGCAATGTGACGAGACAGATGACAACCTGAATTGGCAGTGCCGAAAGCTTTTCTTGTACATCATATCAGCCGCTTATGTTATGGGGCTACCAGCTGTTGTCACAAATGAAGAATAAGTCATCTTAACCTCACTCCCCAAAAGTCCTGACTGCCTCTGTCCTGCACAAAAAGAGTAACAAAAAGTAGACACCCTTGTTACCGCAAAATTCATGTATTCCTATCTACATCCCAACACCTCCCACACCTTCCTGAGCAACAGAAAACCCAACTGCCCCCTTGCCAGCTGTCAAAATTTTCAGCTTTATCTTGAGAGCATCAACACGTAGCTAGTCAATTCAAACATGAAAATGTGTAGCACATTGAAATTTAGAAATTGAGTTGTGCGCAATAGTTTGAATAAAATGTAAAGAATAAAAGGCTAGTCTGGCTGGACTAGGGGAGGAAAGGAAAAGTAAGAACATTTGAAGGAATTGTGCTAATTATTTTCAGGGTCTCTACTCTTAGTTGGTGTGTAGTAGTATCTCTTGCCCTAGAAATTGGGGCTCTGGCAATTTTTATTGTTACCATACACAGATCTCCTGAACAGTTCTAGAATTTAAAGACTTGGAGATATGATATATATATATAAATGAAATATTTTGTAGCTAATAAAAATAATTGTTCTAGCAAAGAAGTCGTTACTCAGAAGTGCCTTTTACAAAGGCAATACCAGAGAATTTTTCCAGGGAATAAGCTGAACAACAAAATTAAATAGCAGATTTTAATATACCAGTTATGTATGTATTCTGAAAAAAGGCTGATTAGTCCATGGAGGAAAAGTTGTTGTAAGTAACAAAGCCTCCAAACTCTAGAAGAATGTGCTACATAGGTAACTAGCAGGGTATGTTGTCAGTCTTTCAAAGGCAAAGGAAAATGTGCTGTATTACACTTCTGAAGTGCTTTTAAGAAATATATATCACTAATTGTACATTGTATAAATAAAAGTGAGGCTGTGGGTGATGTTTGCTTATCCCCTGGTGGGAATAACCAAACCCCAACTAGATTACTGGCTTTTTTAGCTTTTAGAAAAAGATATTTCCTAACAAAAAAAAATAATTTTTAGTTCAGGATGATCTATTTAGTTACAAATCCATTAAAAATCTTAGATGAAATGGTAGGACAACTGTCAAAGTTCAGGTACGAACGAATGAAGAACATCCTACACAAAAAAATCTGTGGTTAGGAGTCTAGATCTAGCATTTTTGTAGAAACGCACATTTGGATCTTGAAGCTTAAAAGCTGTGATGTGTAAACAAGACTGGTTTTAAATGAAGGTGCTGATGCAATAGCAATTTGAAGGCTTGGTAGAAAAAAGATAAGAAGCATAACATGATGTTGCTGGAGTCTCGGTTGGAATGGTAGAGCAGATTGTGCTGGTAGGACAGTGGTACTATGGTAAAATTATGGTCAGGTGAAGTAAGTAACTAAAGCATATTACAGTATTTTTGTGTGTGGCTATAGGGACTGTTACATCAACCACCGGATGGTGGTTGTATCATATAATGATAAGGGAGTTAAAAATCACAATAATAATGACAAGCTTTGGTTACCTTTGCATGAATGAGGTAAAATTTGGGGGTATGATAGCAAAGACTGTTTTCAGGTGATGTTAAATGATGTCTCAAAGCAACTAATCCAAGAGCTGACCATAGAAGAAATGAAGACCACACTTAGCTACCCCCTTGCTTACAAAGACAAGTACAGGAGACTACTCAAAACAGAAGCATCTTTCTGGAAATGAATCCTGTTCAGAGAAGAAAAATAGGAAGATGAACTCTAGAAAGTGAAACAAAATCACAGTAAGGCAGAATGAGCTATTAAGGAACCATTGGCTGAAGGTAAATGCCAAAATTTTATTTCAGATACATTAGAAAAAGTTTACAGGAGAGTTGCTGAGGTTGGTAGATACTCCAGATG
Organism: Aramus guarauna; assembly: GCA_013400195.1. NCBI lineage: Eukaryota > Metazoa > Chordata > Aves > Gruiformes > Aramidae > Aramus > Aramus guarauna. The sequence goes on along the minus strand of VXBL01000268.1, from coordinate 292,347 downwards.
CAAAGGATCACTCAAATAAAGAAGGCCGTTGCAGGAGAATGGTTGTCTGTCCATTAGTGTTCATGGCAAGGGGGATCAAGTAGGGTGCTACATCAGAGCCATTCTTTCCAGGAGATTAGCCTGGGAAGCTGCCTTAAATTGGAATGCCAATACAGAAAGCTTTTGAACAAATCAATACATTGAACAATAATAAATTGTTAGGACTAAATGGTATTTATGCAGCCGTTCTAAATGAGCTCAAATACAGGGCTGTGGAAATCTTACTTCTGGTATGTGATCTGTCACTGAAATCAGCCTCGGCGCTAGAAGGGTTCCAAACATGGCACAGTCTTCTGTAAAGGGTTAGAAGCTGCAAAACCGTGAGATTGCCTTGTGCTCCATGTAAAATGGTTGCAATAGTAAGAAAGAAAGAGTCAGTGGACGTGAAAGCCATTAGACATTTTGAAGGAGAGCTGCATCCCCATCAGGATAGTTATGCCTCTCCAATCTTTTAGAATTCCTTGAAATTCTTGGTGAAGGTGAGCACTTTATCCAGTCCATAGGGGACTGGATTTTCAAAACCTTTAGCCAAGGTTGTTCTGCTTTGGTAACTTAGCTGTCTTCTCCTGGGTTGTAATGAGTGTTTCAAAGATAGACAGCGGAGGACAAGAACGTGTCATGTCTTATCACAATGTAGTTACGGCATTACTGTGGTCATCAAGGGTCTGTACTGATCTGTTTATAAGTAATCCAGGCAAAGGGGTGAATAATGCGATACCAGAGGGTAATGCACAGATATTCAGGGTAGAAAAATCTTAAGCTGAAGAACTTAACACTGAAAAATTGCAGAATGATCCTATGATACTTAGTAAACAGATGATAAAGCAGAAGGAAAACTGTTCCATCAAGTGCAAAGTAATCACATGAGGCAAAATAACATTAACTAAACATATGGGGGGTGGTTTTGCATTAGTTACTGTTTTGTAGGACAGAGATTCCGTGGTCAGTTTTTGGAAAACATCAGTTCATTACTCAGCAGGATTCTAGCAAACAGAAGATTGGGATTTCTTAGGAAAGAAATGGAGAAACCACCATAAGACCTCATTATACAGTTACTGACTTTGTGCTCAGACTACTGTATAGTTCTGGTCATCCAACTACAAAAGAACTAAATTAGTTCAGAAACAAGACAACAGGGGTCATCTGAGATACAAAAGACTCTGGAAAACAGACGGACTTGAGGGAGCAGAAGACGTGTCGTAGGATTATGAACGATGTGGAAATAATGAACTGGGAATGATCTCTCACTGCTTCTTTATGATTTATTGCTTCTTAATTATCGTAATTAATAGGCAGTGGGGTTAAGGCTGATTTTTTTTCTTTTTTTTTTCTTTTTTAGCATTATATAGTTAAACTGTAGAAATTGTGTGAAGGGGCCATAGGTTTAAAGAAGTTCAGAAAAGCAGTAGCATTCATGAAAGGTAGCTTCAGAAATCCCTAAACTGATAATTTTTGGCAGTTGAGAAGATCCACCAGTGAAAAGCTGCTTTAAAAATCTACTCTTGCTTTTTTGGTAAGCATTATTGGTCCTGGCCATAGTCAAGATCCCGGATTAGATGACTTTTTGGGGTGCAGTTCAGTTCAAGATGGAGCTGAGTAAATTGAAGTGTCTGCCAGCAGGTGTCTGCAGTCGTGTTGGATGTATAAACTCAGTAGAGCCAGGAGAGCTTGATGAGCAATTTAGCCCACTGTGGATGCGTGCTTATAAACACCTATTTATTTGATTTCTGACTCAGTCCCGTGCTTGGTGCCAGCCTGTGTGACACTTAAGAGTTTAGGGAGTTTAGTTGCTGTGGTCAAATTTTTAGCAGAAGTAAACAGTGGGTTTTCTGTTACAGGTAGTGTATATGTAGATATGATTGGTAGTCCCTTGCACAACTGTCCCTGCATGTGCATAATACCCATATTCGCTCTGGAGTCCTAGAAACCTTGCTGATTTATTTGGAATTGGAGTAGCCTGTAATAGCTCGTGTGCTGTGCTGGTCATTGCAGTCAGCAGGAGAGTCGTGAGAGCATGAGCGTTGCTTGTTGCCAAAGCCCATCATCTGGTCACTGGGAGGTCTTGTAGCTGCGGGTACCTCAGCTCAGCTTCTGTAGTTAGAAATTCCTCTTGAAGTTGTAAAGTTGTCCCCCATTATCATTAGGAAATGATGGAGTTACTTAAGCAGCTGGGTTAGGAAAGGGCTTCTTAAAGGCAAAAATTCTGCACCGTCTCTGAGAAGCTTTTAATTTTAAATCTAATTGAAATAATCTAAATAAAAATTGCATTATAGTAACTTTTTTTTCATAGTAGCTTTAAAAAAAAACCCAACCAACTATTGTCCATGACCTTACAATTTGTTTTGTTTCTTTTTTGAACAGGGACGAGGATGGTAAGCCCTGCGTCTTTAAGAAAACTGCTGGAGTCTTGTAAAGATCTTTCTTTACTCGATGTGTCCTTCTGTTCACAGATTGATAATAGAGTTGTCCTAGAACTGAATGCCAACTTTCCTAATGTGTTCATAAAAAAGAGTTTCACCCAGTGACTCACTACATATGCTGCTGTGGAATTTGTTTGACAGAGTTGTTTCCTGTGAATTTGTGCTGACTTTTTTTTTTTTTTAAGAAGAATATAAATCCCCTATGAAATAGTGGAAAGTATTAATTATCTACACAAATGGGTAAAATACATTTAAATATATTATGCATTTCTTAAAGAGTTGATATTGTACCTAACAGTTGTTTTACTCTGTGTTAATTTGTGGCACTGCATGTTTTTAAATACCAGCCATATGTGTGGCTTCAATGAGAAGAAAATGAATAATGTCATTTAACTGTCCCTTGATAGGGTGTGTGAGACACAATAAACTATGTTAATATCCAGGTGAAAGCAGAAGTTCAATATTTAGCAGTAAGCAAAAGATGGGTGCTTCCTCTTTATGTATATGTGTTTGTGTGTGTATATATAAATGTATACAGATGTATTTGTATATACATACACACTTATTGTAGCATTCTAGTTTGGCCTGCAGCGTAAGTTGTTATGATCTGGCCTATAATTAGTTGTTTGAAAACTCGTTGAAGCTTGTGTAAAATGGATTGAAAAGACACTTGGTCTTCGTGTTTTTGGCATTGAATTGTATCTGATACTTTTTTTTTTTTTTCTCCCTTCCTCCACCTGAATCAGATGTAGTGCTGTTTTACAGACCAGCCTAAGCGACACAGCAGATAAATGCAAGAATCTTCCACCTGAACTTAGAGCAGAAACGAAAGAGAAAATTGCCAGCTGCTTCTTGGTATTGGAGATAAAGTTTGAGCCAGGTACTTAGTGTCATAACTGGTAATGTGTAGAAAACTCCAGAGCAATTTTCTTTTGAAATTTCTGTCATTGTCAAGACTTGATTTGTGATACATCTGGTTATCATGCAAAGTACCATAAAAAATAGGACTTAGGATAATGCGTTAGCAACTGTCCCTTACACTGGCATCCAATCTACTGTCAAGTGTAAAAACAAACTTTTTGTTCGGTAAAACAGCAATGAAAATATAGTGAGTTTGAAACAAGGGCAATATAATTTGGTGGTTTAATAATCACCAAACCTTAGTATTGGATTTGTTGTGGGTTTGGGCTTCGGTTTTTCATTTGTTTTCCAAGAGGCGATTGCTCAAAGTACTATTGCACTCTTTCTCTTTAATACTGTTTAGCTTCTGGAGAAGGAAACCTGTGTCGATGGACAAATTTTAGAGGTTTTTTCCTTTTGCGCTTCCTTGGATGAAGTTGGGTTTGTTTTTTTTCTTGAATACCACTGCTAGAGTATGTTGCTATGTACAGCTTGAGTTTTGAATTTTACCTTTTTAGCCATAGTTGATGAATATGAACCATGAAATACTGCCTGTCATTTGCTATTGGCTCCACTATTCTTGTATCGATGGCACTTGCTATCTGCTGAAATAAGAAGGAAAATATTTGTCTGGCAGAAGTACATTATTGCACCGACGATCATTGGCAAAGAATACTTCCGTTTATGCAGTAAATAACCGACTGCTACTAGAGGACTGCTACGAATCATTAAGGATTTGACGATCCCTGTGACTCCTGAATGAACGCTTTGAACTCTTTTTGCTGGTGCCAATGCTTTATAAACCATGTCATGAAAAAGCTACAGAACATTTATCTGATTTTATAAAAAGACCTTTTTCTTCAGATTTTTAAATTTTACAGAATCTTTTGGGAATTCCAGATCCAAAGAAGGGCATGCACAGTTGGCTTTTTGATTTTTTTCCTCCACACAGATGGCACTATGGGATTTCCAACTAGATTATGCCATTCCTTTTTTTTTTTTTTGTAGAAAACTGGACATTGTCAGAGATCTTTAGATTCAGATTTAGGTTTTTTTTTTTTTCCACACTGACAGATCTCAGCTTTGGTATGATTCTGTGTGAAACCTCATTTCTTTCTACCAGGTTTGGGTTGGTTTATTTTTCTGGGAGCTTAACTTTTAACTTTTTTTTTTATCAACAAGTAATATTTTTTCATTGTAATTGAGTATTAAACATTATTGTCCTAGTTCTAGGAGAACACAGGTTCAGATAATGGGAGTTTACAAAGAACAGTATTTCAGAACAAATGTTTTTGTTGTGAAATTTCACTTCTCAGGGTGCATCTGTGTTTATCTCCTTTTTTTTCTTAGAGATCCTTCTTGTTTGTTTTTCACTGTAAATAGAATGGGATGTGGATGAAGTGATAGCCATTGTGCCTTCAAACTGGTAAACTTGGTAAATAATACAGTTTCACTTCTACAGCATCAGTGAATCAAATAAGTGTTTTTGTAATCATGTATATGTAAAGGATTTCATGCTCTGTTGCTTTTTTTGGTAGTATAAAGGAGTTTTGAATTGACATGATGGTCATACTAAAGGATTTTTTTTCTTACGTTGTGCTTTCTGTTTGAAATTGATTTTGTCAAAAAAATCTCTGTTGTCACTTGAAAGATAAATTGAAGTCTCTTTTTTATTTGGGCTATTTAAAATTTAGCTATCACTAACACATAATTAATTTAAATGGCAGAGGAATAATTGGGAAAGACTTCCATCTATAGCTGTAGACTTTATCCTTCAATCAGTGAGTAAGCTCTTTTAGCCGTGGCTTTGTACCTCCAAGAAGTCTTCCAGCAAAGAGACATTTCTAATATTTCCAGGATAAAGAAAACAATATGCTTTCAAACCTTCCTTATACATCACAAAGCAGCAAGAATAGATCTCTGTCTTTAGTTCTGTTATTTTATACTTATGTGTGTATATCTTTTTATACATTTGTATGTAGAACATGTATATATGCACACATATGTTTGTGTGTGTATATTTTTTGTATGTGTGTACATATTTACACACATATATATATATAAATCTCAAAGTTCTTCATGTAGGAATTACTTGTGTGCAGTGAATGTAATAGCAAAAGGTGTTTGATAGCAGTTCTGTTTTCAGCTGTTGTTTTACTGTAACTGGAGATGGAGTTCCTCTCCACCCATGCCGCGGGAAAAGCCTGGGCAGGAGGCGTGCTGGATTTCCTGTGTTGCTTTGCCAAAGTGCCTTTTGGTTTGTCTACACGTGAAAGGTGTTACAGGGTATGCCAGAGCGCGAATGCAGAGTCCGATAACTACTGCAGACTGTCTCCTTGTGAAGCGGTCATATAGAGGGAAATTTGTTCTAGTTTCATTTAATCCAAAATGAATGATGCCAATTCCTTCGTTGGAGGAATTTTAATTTTTCTGGAATTGGATCGTCATCTCTAACACTGGACCATCCCTCAGTCACATTATCTAAATTCTGCTTTTAAGGATATTCCATTTTTTTGAATCTTGTACTTTGATCTTGTCTGTCTCTCAGAAGCATTGTAAAAGATGTACTTTGGCAACAGATGTTAAAAAACCACTGCTAACATAAAAAAAAAGAGGGGCTTGCTCTGAAGCGCTCCTGTTGCTAAACTAAAGGAGGGCTTCCATACTATATGTATGAAATTGGTGTGGGATTGCATGTAGGCAGATATGTCATTCTTTCGGTCATTTTAAAAATTAATATGATAATTTTACCATTGAAAGCATTGAAAGCCCAACTCTTGAAGGCTTTAATTGAACAGTCTACGTACTTGTATTCATAATTCTGAGCTGTCTGGCTAGATAACTCTATGGAAATTTGATGGGGCTTGTCATTTAAATTATGCGCATGATTAAGTACATTAGTGAGCAGGACTTATATGGAAAGACAGGTTTGCATAAGAGTTTGGACTTTAGAATCCCCGTGTACTTGGAGGTCCAAATTTCAGACAAAAAAAAAAAAAGACCTTTGTATTTTCTGCCTGATTTTTTTCCTTGGGGCTCTCATGCCAACTTCTCCAGATACGAGATGTCCAGTAATCGTGGTACACAGTGAGCAGAATTCATCTCACTGAATTTTAGCTCTCTCAAAGTTAGACATCTAGTTTAAGGGAGGAATCTGGGCACGTCTAGAGAGCTATTAATCTCCTCCTAAGATAGCTATTTAAAGAAAGTGGAATGAATCATGTTCTGGAGAGCCTCTCTGGAGACTGTGGAAGCTCTGATTTAGCTCAGGTTAGGTACCTGGCTTTAGAATACTAAAGTGATATTAATTCCATCCAGTGCTGTACTACCTGTTTTGGAATAGCAAAAAACAAGACTGGAACAACATCCATCCCCAAACTTCAAAATCTGCCAAAATCCATCCACAAAGAAGCAAATTAACTTAAAACGTCAATGTTTTAAATGCCAGGATCTGCTTCTGCTCCTGAGTCCCTTGCCAATGCTGGTGGTATGTCTTTTTTTTTTTTTTTCTTTTTAATTTTTTGGTGGAAACACATCCTCTTTTCCTATTCTGAAATCTCTGGCTATATGTACACTTCTGTAAATGCATGAAATTAATGGGAAAATGTAATTAATGTATTGCAGTTATTTTGATAATCTTTCACATTGCTATAATTAAGACTATGACTAGGTTACCTGCTCTCCTGTCATCCCAAATGTTACCCACTGTGCATTTGCAAATATTGTGTGTTTAATCCTGGTTCTTACCGTCTGTACTTACTGCATCTTACGGGTTATGTTTCCCATGTCACATCTGCAGGACTACTAAATTTACAAGATCTGGATAAAATGTAGCATTTTACTGTATGGAGTACGGGGGTGACTTTATTGATTTACATGTTCATTATTACTCTTTTGCAATGATTCTGTAAGCTGTAGCTTTTGAAATTACTAGGCTAGAAATTCCTGGTTTAATGCATCTGTACATGCTGTGTTGGATACAGTCAAGATTTTTCCCAAATGAAGGCATTTGTCCTTCACTGAGATGACAATTTGTGTGATTTTAGATTTCTGACTTGATAATGAAATCCACAAAGGGCTCTTTACTAAATATTGCCAGGCGTGGGGACAGGTTGTGAGAACTGACATGAGGAAGAGCTGAAACATGAGGCTTGTGTGTTACAGATCCTCATGATCATCAAAGAAGGACCTTGGCAAGAGGTGGCTCTTCTTAAGAAGATTCAGCCTCAGTAATAGCAGGCAGTGGTGAGATTTTCATTTTTAGCTAAAGGACTGAGTATTGTTATTTTAGTTTGAGTTATGTAGCTCTAGTTTTCCCCTGTCTTGTTTTCATTTAAGAATCATAAATGGCATGGTTAGGACAGACATCCTAAATTGGAGAGGATCCTTTGTGAGGAATGAATTTTTTCTCTTGCATGTTTTGTTCCCCTTTTCTAAAAACAAACAAATAAAAAAAGCCTCAACTGTTTGAAAGCTCTCTCTTTTTCCTTGGATACTGAAGAAATGCAAATGTCAAGAAAGTTGAGAAAGGAAACAATGGGAACTTATTCACATTTATCTGGAAACTCATGAAGGGGTGGCCAAAGCTATTTATAGATGTGAGGAAAGTAAGCGCATTGTTCTAGATCCACTGTCATCTTTCCCAGAAATTTAGTTTCCTATATAATTTCACATGCTCATACTTCTAAGTCAAGATTTAGCATTTAGATGCTTTTAATACTGACCTTTCAGATACGTGCTTGTGCAGTAATTCCTGATGTTTCTTTGTTTTGTTTTTATGAACTACATAAAAATATTTTTTTCTTCACCTACCGCTGCCCATCTGCATTTTTTGTTAAACTCAGAAATGATTTTGTGCATGCTCACACAGACACATCTAAGACTTAATTGCTTAGGATTTTTGCAATTGGTCCTTCTATGAGGACAAATAAATGGCAGTTTTGAGGTAAAAATGGTGAAGAAAAGGCTGTTGTGGGGAAATCTTATCAATGTATAGGAATACCTGATGGAGAGGGCGATGAAGAAGAGGAAAACAGATCCCACGCACAGGACAAGAGGCAGTGGGCACAAACTGAAACACAGGAGACTCCGTTTGAACACAAGACGACACGTTTTATGGCAAGGGTGACCAAGAAAGGCTGTGGAGTCTCCATCCTTGGAGATACTCAAAAGCTGCCTGGACATGGTCCTTGGCAGCCAGCTCCAGGTGGCCCTGCTTGAGCAGGGGCCCAGACCAGATGAGCTCCAGAGGTCCCTTCCAACCTCAACCGTTCTGTGGTTCTGCGATCTGAGACTTGCCCTTTGGTTGTTCTGTTTGCTTCAGTGTTCTGATTGCTGAAGATGGAAGTGGTCAGAAAGGAAATAGTACCTATTTCAAGAAACTTGAAATGCCGAGAACAGTCACAAGAATCTTGTTGGGTTTTTAATTTCCTGCATTTTTTAAAGAAAGGGCTTTTTTTTTTCTTGGTTTAAGTTAGTAATAAAATCTAAATGTAACTTACTAAAATAAAATTTTGGTAATGTTTTCGACATACAGTTCCATAATGTACAAAACAATTACTTTACAGGAGTATTATTCTCACTCTGAAGTCTGAAAGTTAGACCAAGGACTAAGATAAATATCCCTGTTCTTGGGTACTGACAATAGCTTCTGTTTAGAAAATTAGTTGTCTGTCATATATTAGGAACAGTTTAGTTTACATATTTTTTGTATTTGTTTACGTAGATGTTATAATAAATTGGGATTACCGTGGCTTAGGTGCCAAACATTTCTGCTTACTGAGTATAGCGGTTAGCTGTTCATAGTGCCAAAACACGACAGTTTGAATTCAGATGAAGAAGACGACAAAGTTTACGAAACAATGAACTGTCTGAGCATTTTAGGGAGATACTGTATAATTGTGGTGAATTACCATCTTCTGTGCACTTAGCATTATACCATTGTCCAGAGCTGTTGGGTAGTACTGCTCACCATCAGGAAATGGGTTCCTTCTATCAGACCTTGGTCTCTTTAGTTTTTTTTTCTTCAGGGCAGTGCCACAGATTTCTGCACATATAAGCTATTCTGGAACTAATAGAGGCAAATTAAAAACAGCTGGTTTAGTTATGATTTGGACACTAATGGCTAGTCTATGCTTGGAGTTATTTTGGAAGAGTTACTGAAAATGAATTAAAATAACAAGGAATTGGTGTGTTCGCAGGGATGCCATGCACTTTTTGATTTAACTTTCAGATACAGACAAGTCCTAATTACCAGCTGTCCCTAGAGCTATCTTAGCAAAATCAGTGCGATGGTCTCACTCCAGTTATTCCTAGTGAGCATAAAGCCACTGCAGCTCTTCAGCATCTTGTGGCTTTTTGCATTCCTCGCTTTACCAGGCGGAGAGTGGAGCTGGGGTGTCTTGAGACTGGCCTGAGCTCCACAAGTGAGGTGCGCAAATTGCCTGGGGAAATTTCCTGCTCACGTTTGTTCCTATGTGCGGATAAGAAGGAATGGCATCTCCGGGCCTTCAAATTTAAATACCTGAACCCAGCACCTGGATTCATTTAAAAATAATAAGTCTCTCCTTGCCTCCCCTCCCTCACCCCCAATAACCAGCAACAACATACTTGGGCTGTGTTTCTGATTTAATAATATGCTCCACTTTCTGCTGCAACTATGGGAGTTTGAGTAATGTTACAGTGAACTCCTACTGCGTTACCTTTTAAAGGGACTAATTTATATAAAAGGTGGAAGAGCAGCAATAGAGGGAAGAGTTCTGGACGCTATCTGTAAATAGCTCTGCTATGCCATAAGCATAATTAATAATAAGCATAATTAATAACAAGTCAAGAGGGGAAAAAGGGATAGTTGCCTCTAAGCACATTTTCTGTAGCTGCATATTTTCTATAGTGGTCCACACAGACCACTTCTGTTGGAAACCAGCTTCCTGAACTACGCAGGCTGTCCTAGCACGTGTGGATTCAGAGCAAGGTGCTCCCTATTAGCCCCTTCCATCAAAGGTCGCTGCTTTCTTTGCTCTGTTGCTCCCTATAAAATGTCTTGGCTAAAGCTAGAAAACTTTTTGTTTTCTGGTAGCTGAGTGTTTAGAAGTACTTCGTTTTTTCTTTTTTTTTCCCCTCGCAAGTTGGGCATTAAAACCTGAAGAAGGAAGATGATGGTAAACTTCAGTGAAAAGAATTAAAAAGCAACGGATGGGAGCATGTTGGTTGTGCAAATGTCTTAATTCAAGTTAGCATACATGAGGATGGCCACTTTTGATAGTGTTCCAAGGCTCCTTAGCTTTTAGGTAACTTCACCTCGCTACTGCGTTCAAAAGATGTCCAAACTGAGGTGGTTTATTTTCACTTCATAGTGGTGGTTCAAGCCCTGAAGTGTAAAATCAACATCTGAGAACCGGGGAGTTCTACCTGGCTTCAGTAACTTTCCGAACTAAGGTCCTTTGAGCAACAGATGTTGGAAGGTTTAGATCAGAAGGGCTAGCAAGAGCATATTTAAAGCGTGGTGAAGGCAGCGGTTAGCAAAACCAAAAGTGGGAGGTGGGGGCAGTGGTTTGTGGACATGTTTTTCACAACTGTTTCCTGATGTGAAGCTACATGGGCCCACAAAGCTAACATCCACTACTTTGCGCTATTGCAGTCCTAAATATAGTCAATATTCCAAGAGCTGTGGCTGCATGTGCAATCTTAGATCCCAAATTTGTTGTTTGTGCTGTCATTCAGGAAGTTGTATGCATTCAGCGTTAACCCCATTTTTCATTTTGTGCTCCTCTTACTATGATGGCAGTGTTTACCTTAGCATCTTCTGTATATTTGTTTTTAATATTCCCCTCTGTATTTGGTTCGCATGGCAAGGTTTTGGCAGCGGGGAGGCCACAGGAGCAGCTTCTGTGAGAAGCTGCCAGAAGCTTCCCCCATGTCCGATAGAGCCAATGCCAGCCAGCTCCAAGACGGACCTGCCGCTGGCCAAGGCTGAACCCATCCGTGACAATGGTAGTGCCTCTGGGGTAGTGCCTCTATTTAAAAAGNTCACATTGGAGAAGGTGGAGGACTGTCTCCTGTGGGAGGGACCCCATGCTGGAGCAAGGGAAGAGTGTGAGGAGTCCTCCTCCTGAGGAGGAAGGAGCAGCAGAGACAACGTGTGATGAACTGACCACAACCCCCATTCCCTGTCCCCCTGTGCTGCTGGGTGGCAGGAGGGAGAGAAATGGGGAGTGAAGTTGAGCCCGGGAAGAAGGGAGGAGTGGAGGGAGGTGTTTTGATATTTGGTTTTATTCCTCATTACTCTACTCTTATTTGAATGGTAATAAATTAAATTAATTTTCCCAAGTTGAGTCTATTTTGCCCATGACAGTAATTGGTGAGTGATCTCTCCCTGTCCTTATCTGCACCCACAAGCCTTTCGTTACATTTTCCCTCCCCTGCCCAGCTGAGGATGGACAGTGACAGAATGGCTTTGGGGGGCACCTGGTGCCCAGCCAGGGTCAACCCACCACAGCCCTCGAGGCTTGTGCTTTTTTTTTTTTATATTTATGCAAGTACTTAATTACATTTCAAAACGATGGGCTTTTCCCCTCCGAGTACTCTGCTTGACCGATAGTAAGTGGTCAAGCGAACGTTACTAGTGTGTTACTTGTGTTCATGTTTGACTACTGCATCTTCTCTCTCCGTGTAAGCCCGCAGGTCTCTGTGCGTGCGCAGGCACAGCTCAGGCACGGATACCTGCCGGCTCCTCCTTTGGATGCCTTTGGCTCCTGCCGCTTAATATCTGTTTCTGGTATGAGGTAAGGGTTTACCTGAGCACGCCTAAACCAGAGGTGTTAGCCCTATATTTATAAATGATGGAATTTATTATGGAGAAATCATCTAATGCCTTATATTGCTAACTCAAAGGTAGTTTCTTTTTATCTTAAAAAGTTAATTACGTATTTGCACACCAGTTATTTCCATTTAGTGAATTAAGCCTTTTTGTTCTGGTGGGTTGGATCATTTAAAATGTCACAATACTGTGTTGTACAGTTTTGTTCTGTTACTGCCAGTATAAAGAAGTTAATGTCCTCACTGAGTTGTCAGTGTCTGCTAATTCAGAGATGACAGGAATGTGTTAAAATATATTCAACCTATAATATTTATTTTGCTTTGCACTTTTTTTTTCCCTTTGACTGTGTTGAAAACTACCAAGTGTACATAAAATAATGAATAAATAAAACAAAAATAAATGATTTGTCTACATGTGTTGACCTTTTGTGCATTCATTTTAAAAAAGCAGTGAAATCGAACACAAAATAGGATGCATTCAGAGGAAGAGTTTGGGCATATTTTTTATCCCTGTTCATTTTGAAATAAGCTCCCCTGGCTGGTTTTAGATACAAATTTTTTTTAAAGTGTATTATTGTTTAATGTTTAGCTTACTGTAGCCCTGTGAAAGCACACGGAGCTAGGTGCATTACACAAAATAAATGCTTGAAACGGTTTGTGATCTAGGTACAGCGCAAAAGACAACAGATGGGTATAGACAGACGGGATATAAAGCGGAATATGGAGATTACCAAGAAAAAAAATAATTGTTGAATTTTTTTCAAGCATAGTTTCCTACCCTGATGTAAATCATGTTACCGTAACGTACGAATCCCTTTAATTATATAGGTAGTGGTACAGTTGTGTTTGGATGTTGTTGAACTCAAGTAATACGATAAACTCTAAATTTAGCAAAGATTTTACCGAGTTCCGCAGCTTTGAAAATGGGAACCAGGTTGGGCTCGACTTGTCCAGCACAACTCAAGTACTGAACTGGAAATCAGTAACTGCTTTGCTAGACTTGGTCCTTCTCTTTTTGTGAATTATCTAGAAAGTTTGTTTATTAGTTCAGAATTACTTGCCAAATCGGTATTATTTACCAAATCGATATTGGTCTGACTAGTGCCCATTTTCTTCCAGACAGAGTTCTAACAAGCGTTAGATTTGCCCAATGCTGTTAATTGTTCAAGACAATGCTTCTACTAAAAGAACTACTAAGTTTTGAGTTGTTTTCTTTCATCTCAATAAAACTTTTCTTAAGACTTTTTTTGTTTGTTTGTTTTTTAATCTCCAGCACCTACAGAAGCGTTTGGCTTCATTTATGTGCTTTTTTTTTTGTATCGCGACTTTGCCTCGGGCCAGTATCGTTCAGACGTGGTGAAACCACCTCCGAGCACCAACGTAGAGCTGCTCTTGCTCCTGCTTCTCAGGGAGCGTGAGGACAAGACTGGTCCCGGCTTCTGCGCATCCCGGACAAAATGCAGCTGGCTTTTGACGTGTGCTAAGTACAGTTTCAGGCACCGTTTTTGACGGATACCTGTTTTCTCGGCGCTGCTTTCACAGTATTGAAAATTCACACGTATAACTGAAAATTGTCGAGTGTTTCCGTTCCTGTGTGTGGCACTTCTGATCATGCAAATGGTTTAAAAACCACACAGATAAAAGCCGATTTTAAAATAGTTCAGGATTTCCAGACTTCAATGCCTGAGAGCCTATAATACACCTTACTACATTATTATTTGGCAGGAGTGCATTTTCATTTGGGGAAGTGAAAGCAGTTATGTGTACTCCTGTGGTTTTACATGTTCTATGTCCACAGGGACGGAGGAAAGTTTAGTGTTATGTGAAAATGTTTAAAGATGTGAACTTCTCTCTGTTACTTTAACATGCAATTGGCAATCTTCACTGAATTTAAAGAGAGAACGCTGTGGATGTGATACCATGTGTTCTGCAATTCTTCATTCACTGGTAATAGCAAATGTCATCATATACAATGCAGGCATTTATTTTATTTTTTTTTTTTTAACATTAACAGATTTTAACATAATGCTTTCCCTCAGTTTTGAAGAGCTAGAAATTAAAAAAAAAAAGCTCTAACGCAATGACCAGGCAGTTTTGTACTGCCAGATATCTTTAGGAATTGAAATAAGTACTGCGGCATTTTTGTAACAAGGTCATGTCCATTTCTCTGGATGCAAATGCACAAACAATTTAAGTTCAAACTTCAAGCCAGTAGGTCTCCGAGTGCTGTTGCAGCCCAGTGATACAGTCCACATAGTTTCTTTGGAAAAAAGGATAAATTTTGCTCAGAATTAGCCTTATTAACTGACTGCAAGGTCAGGGCTCAAAGAAAGTCCACCACAGGGGGGGAAAAAAAAAAAATAGACATTAAGTAGTCTATATTTAAAAGCTAGACGGAATGTCCCAGAAAAATACAATTGGCAATCCACTCAGGATGTTTAGGTTATTTTTTTCTAGTACCTGTATCCAATAGTAAAAGTAACAGCATGGGCAGCTCTTAGTCCAGTACAGGAAGTCTCTTACAGAAGAATCAAGAGCACCTCGTCTAAATTAGTCATTTTAACGGTCGCTAAAAATTAAGCTCAGAGTTAATGAAAGCTGGAATGGGAATTAACAGAAAAAGTTGCGTTACATCTAAGAAAGTGTGATTGATGCGAGCAATTCTCAGTCCCGTTTCGAGATACTGCTGAAGGAGGTTGGGTCTGGCGTCTGCTCTCGCTTCCCCCCACCCGTCCCCGGGATGCCGCTGCTGGGAGCAGCTGTTCCCTTGCAGTGCCTACAGGAAAATGTCCGAGGGCTGAACTGCTTAATTGGGCATTTTGAAAATAGGTAAAAGGAGCGTGCTTTGGGATGAGCTTTACAGGCCTTACTATGTGGTGTCTCTCTTTAGAGTAATCTTTACTGTGTTTTTGCAGTCGCTTCTGGTTAGTAGTTGCAAAATGCTTGTGTGCAAATTATCTGACCCGTATGGCGAGTTCATTGAAGGTGATGGCAAGCTGTTTTCAGCATTTGTATATATATTTTTTTTCCATTCAATGCATTGATACACTTGACAGTGTGCTTTGCAGTAACTTTCATTCCTCCAGAAGACATCCTTTCTTTGAGGTCTGCAACTACCTGGTGTTGAGGTCAAGATACTCATCTATTTTAAGTGATTGGGGGAAAAAAAAAAAAAAAAAAGTGGTGGGTGGGTATGGAGACTTCAGGTGTGTGTCCTGGGCTGTAGTCTTGTCAGTGCTGTGCCTTCCGATTGACCTGGGACAAGTTACTAAACTTGTCATTCACTTTCCTTCTCTGTGTGGTCAGGTAAAATTTACTGTATCTTGTACGAATGAGATTCGTGGGGAACTTAAATGTTATGCAAGAGTAAATCATTAAGTTTGAACCGGCTAAGAGAAAGGATTTGTAAGAGCGAAATACAGTGGGTACCGATCAAACCTGGAGATCTACAGGGCCGGTCTGATTTTTTTTTTTTTTTTTTTTTTTTTTTTTTTTTTTTTTTTTTTTTTATATATGCTTTTAAATAATTCAGTCTCTTCAGAGAATGACAGCAGCTTTCAAGTTAAAGTATTGATCCACGGGTGTTCTGCTGCTCTCCAAAAGGCGCAGAGGCTTTAGCATCTGTGCCTCTGCCGCTCAAAGTGGCAGATCTTCGGAAAGGAGGCGCGGATCGACATTAATGATCTTCAGCTAATGATCAGGTGCTATCTGCCACCTGATAGCAAGAAGTCAGGTGCGAGGGGGTGCGGTCACGACCCACCTTTTTTCATTTGCCTACATGCACAGTCCTTAGGCTGGTTTTACGTCTTTCAGTTGGCAGGAGCTGAGTCTGAACATCTTCAGCTGTGGCTCTGGAGTGGAGGAGCTAGTGCCACGCATCGGTAGGTGGGTCACCTTCACGCGTGCAGGCGATCTCTGGCAAGTATCGTACTGTACTTTCAATGTTACCCCAATTTATCGTGTGAAGTCGTTGAATGCAGCTTTATTAACAGATTGTTTCCTTAAATGCTGTAAGAGACCAAGTGAAAAAGTACACTCTCCTCTTTGCAAGAAAGCAAGCACACTACCGTGCTCGCTAGCATATCTTTTTTATCAGAACACCACCGTCTCCTTATAAAAATACTTTTTCCCAGAAGTCTCCTACAGATGCTGAGTTTAAATTCGGAAGAGTGAGGGAACTGCAGCTCCTTCTTGCATCTTTCCGTCTGCTGGACGGTGAGTACCTGGCATGGCCCCGTGCTCACAGAACAGCAGGATCAGCCCAGGGAGGGCAGAGAGGCCGTTCCCTCTGGTCGAGAAATAGCAGTGCTGTATTTTGTCTCCGAAGTAACAGAAATGAGAAAAGGGGACATATCCGCTTGGGATGCTTTTCTGTATTAGGTTGGGATTGTGACATTTGGATGAGGCTGTTAGCCGTGTTTTACAGCGCTCGCTGCTGGCACAGCCGCAGCCTCTAAGGACTCCTGCAAACTCCACAGCGTGTCCTTCTTACCCCAGGCTCTCTGGACACTGCTGAATTTGATCTTAAATAAATAAATTTAAAAAAAGAACCCAAACCAACCAAAACCCCAACATTTGGGACATCTAAACAACAGGGCTTCCCACTGTCTGTAGCAGCCTGTGGCCGCGTGTGTCGGCTGTGTGGTTAGGACTGGTAGGTGCTGAACGCCTACTGCAGCTAACCTGATTTGACCCGGTGGGTGTTAGGTCCGGGTCTGGTGGTGGAGCACCAGCAGGATGTGGGAAGCCTTGGGTTCAGGCCAAGGGGAACTGAAGGTGCAGCTGAGGCTTAGCTGCCGGGTTACACGGCGATACTCCGGGCGAGCCCCCTTCTGCCCTTTCACCGGAGATGTAGAGGCAGGAGAGCAAGAGTCACGGTGCTGGGCTGGGCAGCAAGAGGGAGATTGATTTCAGCCTTGTAGGTAGGGTAGAAGTGAAATCTAACCGGCCCCTATAGGTACGTAGCTCTATATAGATGTGCAGTGGCCTGGCCCTGCCGCCTGTATTTCTGCACGGCCAGCTGGAGAGGTGGCAGCACCGAAGCCGAATGGACCGGCCGCCCCTCCCCAGATCCTCTGCAACGCATCCCTCCCTTCGGCAGCTACGGAAGGCGTGGAGGCAGGCTGGGTTGTCCGTCCTTTTTCTTGCCCAACTCAAAGGGCCGGGCATTCATAATTTTAATAAGGGACTGCTTAAGTTAAGGGCCTAGATTCTACCCAAAATTAAAATTGTCTGGTTTGGGGTATGATTTATACACTGAGGGTGGTCAGCAAAATTAGTATGCAAAAGGTCAATGTTATCCAGCTCCCCAAACCTATTAGCAAATAAATCAATCCTCACTTATCTGCCGGTTTAGGAAAGGCCCCTGAAACAAAGCCAGCTTTTCCCTTTAGTGGCTGAACGTCCGCCGTGACTCTCTGCCGACTGCAAACGGAGCTATCTCCACAGCTAAGACTGGCACGGGCCTGGTCTATGGTGGAAGGTGCAGCCACTGCTTACCTTTCCGGTTCCAGCCGTGCGCATAGCATCTTATTTCTGTTGTCTGAACAGCTCCACGGTTGATGTTCATCTGGAAAACAGGTCATTTTCTCCCATGTCCGCTCAGTGCTACAGTATTGGCTGTCTGTAGAGTGATCAGCTGTGTGCAGAACGCTCATTCCTTTCTGAAACTTAATCTTTCTTGGGTTTTTTCTTTTGTTTTGTTTTATTTTGTTTCAGCTCCATTTGCTTGTTGAGTTAGCAAGAGACTCTGAGATCGCGATATGTCACTTATCTGTTTTCAGTGCCCTAAAGCCTGCTGTAGCAGAATGTCTGAATAGCTTGGGTTCTTGATATTCACAATAGTTTAACATTTTCAGCACCTACTTACGCAGCGTGGCAAGTGGTAGTTACGAAACAGGTAGCACTGAAATAAACACAAGATGTAAACCTCTATGGTCTCACCAGCGCGTGCTGCCGCTGGGTCTGGGTGCCATAAAGAGCCAAGTCAGGTGGCTTGGGGAGGGTGTCGCGGTTGTGCCGCGAGGTGGGTGACGAGAGCACCCAGCCAGCACCAAACGGCCCCACGGGAGACTGGGGCTGCCTGGTTCTCTATTCCTGGAAAATGGGGGTGTCACCCAAAGGGGTGGCAGGGGGCTGGGGTTTGTTGGTTGGGGTTTTTTGGAGGCCTTTACTCATGGTCTGGCATCTGCAGTGATTCCACTGCATCAAGGCAGAAGCCATTTGGTGAAACGGCGAGATTTGAGACACACACACGCACAGAGCCCCCAGAAGAAGGGAGCCGGGTAGGGAAGGCACTGGCTGGGGTGTGGGGGTGCTGCAGCCGCAGGAGCCGCAGGGACCTGCCCCGCTCCCCCCGGCTGTGCCCTGGCTTGCCGGGCAGGATGGAGAGCAGCTCCCACGGGCTGCAGGGTACCTGGAGCTGGGGTTAGACCTGGCAGCAAACTTGAGGGCAGCAGCAGGAATGACACCGCTCCCACGCAACATGGCCGGAACGGCCGAGCCTCACAAGCGTCCCACTCCACGGGTGATGGGGTGGAATGAGGCTCCGCGGGCACGGGCGCCACGCGGGACTGTTTCCACGCTGCGGAGGGGAGGTGGCATGCGTTTGTCCGGTTATCCAACACGGCGTTGCTGAGCTGGAAGAGAGGTTGCGTCTCAGCGGGGCAGGACATGTCCCCAGCCCTGCGTCTGCAGGGGGGCAGGTGAATCACATCCTCTCTCCCAGACTTTGGGGATTTGCAAATGAACCGGGGTTTTGCTAGGTTTTTTGGTTGGGTGGGTTTTGTTTGGATTTTTGGTTGGGGTTTTTTGTTGTTTTTTTTTTAACCCTAGCCAGACGGCGGGAGAAGCAGCGCATCTAATTGATTTTGCTGCTGCTGTGTGTATATCGAAAGAAAAAAAACCAAAAAAAACCAAAAAAACAAACAACAAAAAAAATTCAACACCAACAAAAAGGTAAAAACAAGGGGGAAACACAACAACAAGCGTACTCNGGGTGGGGGGGGTGGGGGGGAAACTCGGTCCCCAGCCACACCAGCGGCGGAGTCGTTTGTCAGAGGCAACGGGAAGCCGTCTCGCCCCTTTGTGCATCTTGCGGGATTTCTCGCTGCATAGGCAATTGGCAAAGGTTAGGAAGGCGTCTTTAGATCCTCTATAATCCCAGTTTAAATATTAAAAGTATAAGCAGCCTAGGCCCTGTATTTACCTATGTAACTCCATAGATTTCCCCCCAGACCTGGACTTCTAAGAATTTACGGGACGGTTTGCATTTCTTTTTTCTTTCTTT
>VXBL01000268.1:203622-249328 GCA_013400195.1 Aramus guarauna | reverse complement strand
TTTTTATCTTCAGCGTGTCAGTAAAGCATTTTCTGAGCTGACAGTAGCTTTTGCATTTGGCACCGATAATCCTGGGGGACCTTGTGTCAGTCTGCTTTCCCTGCCGTGGCTTCACAACAACTCGCTCTCCTCTTGAAAGTGAAGGTCTTTATGCAGCCAAAAGGGTCTCTGAGTTAGTTCTTTGCTCCAGAGTTTTGGCATTGCTGGTTCAAACCTCTTTGGCTGGTCCATCACGGTTAGGCTGGACTACTCTAGGGTTGGACCAGATGATCTTCACAGGTCCCTTCCAACCCCTACCATTCTGTATTTCTGTGCATTCGGTGGCTTTAGTGTCTTCTACCAGCCCTCAAATGTTTCTTGTGGGGCTTCTTGTGCTCCTCCATCATTGTTTCCTTTCTTTATCTTATAGCCATCTTTTACACTAAGCCAACATGCATATCCAGTAAATATCCAATAAAATCTGATCAACATCCAGTGTTCATACATTATTTTGGAAAAGGCTCTTATTCACTGCTGCTGCTAAAGAAATACATCTAAAAATCCGCATGTTTTGGTTTTAAGGCTAGGAGATGAAGACCTCACTCTCTCCTTTGCCCTCTATCTGAATGCATGCCGATTATTAGAGGTGGGAACAGGAGAGATGCCTCTTGCTGTAGCTGCCTGATAACTTTCAGTTAAAAAGTTGTGGTTACAATGTTGCTAGATTGCATCAACGAGGCCAAATTTTTCTGTTGTCACCCAGAGCTTTAGGAATGAGAAGAAAGATCACGGCACTGAAGTTCCAGGCTGCAAGAAAAACTTGTTATGCCAACTGTGTCAAGTTAAAAAGTGTTTGGAAAAAACCCCCTCCAACCAAACTGGTTGTATGCATGCAGCAAAGCAGCAGCAGGCGTCTTTGAAGATTCTCTCTTCCCTTAAATGCCTTCATTCACTCACCCCTCTGAAAGCATGCATACACCCTCTTCAACTGAGTGCAATGCCACCGGAGATGCACAAGCTGCACCTTCCCATCCTGGCTGCTCTGCGCCGCTCCCTGAGAGACTCGTTATTGCCAGGCACAAAGGCCAGACAGCAAAGCTCCCTGGCACGGAGGCGGAGGGGAAGGAACGGCGTGAAAAAGGAAGAAGAAGAGAAGATGGAGACGTAGATTCGGGTTTGTGTCTGGAAGTTGGAAGGGGGAGAGAAACTATGACTTGGTCTTCAGATTAGGAGTGAGAGCCGAAAATGAGAAAAGTGGAGTGGGAATGGTTTGGTCAAGAAATTAGAGCTGGGTGAAGAAGGAACCTGGGTCTGAGGATTGGGAGGAGGATCCTGCTGTCTGAAAGACAAAAGGAAAGCTTACTGAGGGCACTCCGAGTAAGCAAGAAGCTATGTGGAGAGCTGGAGTACCTACGGCTGGGTGGGTAAAAGAGTCTCGGACTTCTTGGGCCACGCAGGGAGGATTGGGACACAGTGAAAGCAGGCACATGCAGAATTTTCATCTACAGTGGAACGAAGAGAAAAGTCCAAGGAGTGGGGAGCAGATTGAGAGGGACTGGATGGAGTAAGTACCATGGCAGAATGAGCTCTTCCAGACATAGCTGAGCTCCTTGAGTGTGATGCTGTATGTCCTGCAGACATGTTGAGGGTAGAAATTGGGGCCATTTGGCAACTACATACCTTCAGATTGTAATGAATAGAAATGATTGTTCCTCTTTTCTGGAAATGTAACTCTCCTGGACCTTGCATTGGACTATATTTATTGTCTTAGGTTAGACTGCAAAAGACAAGACCAAAGGTAGGGCTTTTTGATTTTCTTGCTATTATGCCCATAAATAAAAGGGCACATGCTATGTATGTATAAATATATATATATATTTATTCAGAGACATGCAAAGATGGTAACTGCATGCCAGGTGTTAGGTGTGGTAAAATTACTACTTTAATTGCTTAGGATAGCTACAAGCCCTCTTTCCTCCCTCGTGTTTGCTGAAGGTGCAGAAAAGAGACTAGAAACACAGTTTAGGCCAGATGCCCATGAGGGGGCTGCAGCTCAGTGTTTCAATGCCTAATTTTTAGATACCCCACTTTCCAAAGGAATTCTAAGTCTGGAACTGGACTCCAGGCTATCCTAATTACAATCATGACAAGTGGGCACCTTGGAAGGGGCATGTTGGCTGGCCTCAACCTGCTGATAGAAAATGGTAAGCAGAGGCAGTTGTTCTCTTACCGAGAATTGTTTTCTTCTCCTCTTCTCTTCTCTTCTCTTCTCTTCTCTTCTCTTCTCTTCTCTTCTCTTCTCTTCTCTTCTCTTCTCTTCTCTTCTCTTCTCCTCTCTTCTCTTCTCTTCTTCTCTTCTCTTCTCTTCTCTTCTCATCCCCGGGTAGTTTTGGAGAGAAGGATGCAGGCAGCAAGGGTGAAGATTGTGTCATCTAACTTCAGATGTCTGCAATGCAGGGGCCATATGCAGTCAAGGGGAGGCACAGCTCATCTGCTGTGTTTAAGTGTCTGCTCTGGGATGAAATGCAGTGCCTAGGGTAAGTAACTCAGATATAGCTGACTACACCATGGATGCTAAAGTTAAGCAAAATTAATGTGACACCCTAGTTAAAAAGCTAGGCATTTCCAGTGATAAACAACAAGCTTTGAAGATGCAAATTTTGAGTGTGGTCATCTCCAGGGACAATCCAGTGCCCAGCCATGTGCATCTAGAAAGTTGCGGCAGTGTAGTTTTCCTTCATATCTGGTTCTGTTGACGTAAAAGATCAGAGCTCCTATTTGTGTTTTCATTGTGTTTCTGCATGTGTGTCGGGGTTGGTAAGTAACCATAGGCTGCTCTGTTGAAAACCTTGAAGCAGACAGTGTGTCCAGTTATTTTTGAATAATATTTCTGAATTCAAGCACCAGAGCAAAGTGGCAGTATTCTGTGGGTTTGTCTTTGGTGAGGCAGGAGGAAACTACCTTTCTTGCTGTTGACTTATTTGAATGGGACCTTGCGAAATGTCTGCCAAAAGGCAATGTTCACACGATTGGGATAGTTAAAGTGGATTTTGATGAGAGGTAAATGAAGGAATACGTATGCATATACATAGGAATATGTCTCCCACACCTGAGATATTTTTCTCTATTAGTTATTGGTGAGATGTCTTTTCTGCTTGACATTGCTGTCACTTCAGAACATTTTTGGGCAATGGGTCTGTGAGGCATACGGATAAAAAAAAAAAAAGCCTTTTACAGCTAAATTAAGTGTTGGCATCTCTCGCAGGACTTTATCACAATTTTTTTTCTCCTTAAATCTCCTACTCCTGGATTTATGTAATTAAATGACAATCTCAGCTCTTGTGAAAAATAAAAAATACGGTTTCTATACATCATGATTCTAGAGGGATAGTTTAAAAAGTGATTTGAAGGTACCCTGAATGTGCAGCAGCCAACAGAGAAATAAAATGAAATCCACATTTATTATTAGGAAAAATCTTGAAACTTTTAACCGTACTTGTCATTTTTAAAGTTGACTTATGATTTAGATTAGACATTAAGAACAGCTTTCTAACTTTCGGTTGGAAAGCACAAGAATAGATTGCCTAGAGTGGCAGTGGGAGGATTTTGAAAATAGATTGGGCGAATGTCTGCCGGGAATGGTTCAGCTACAGCCGATCCCAGTGCAAAAGGATGCACAAGTGACCTCTAATTCTTCCCAGGTGCAGCACGCTATGCTCTCTGGAAGCTGCCAGTGGCCCCCTCCGCCGGCGCAGGAGCCCGGCCGGGTTACGCGGAGGTGCGGTGGTGGGCAGGGGCAGGCGGACAGGCTGCCGTCCTTCCCGGGACACGTGCGGCGGCGGGGAGCACCAGCGCTGACGGAAGGGCTGTCACGGCTGGGATTCGCACCCTGCCCCGCCTGACCTTTCCGCTTGACTTCTCCAAGCATATTTTTGGTTATAAGCAGTTCCTCTTGGCAGCCAGGAGCGAGGTAGAGAGTCACCTTCTCTGCAAATGTTATACATGAATAAACACCTTCCTAGGCTTACTTAACCCGCGTCCGCTGTGTGTCTGTTTCCCTGCTGACACACCATTAGCATCTGAAGCATCTATATTTCCTGAATCGCAGCAGAGATAACTTATCATTCCAGCTGCTTATCTCAGACCTGCCCTGTGGATCTGGTGGAAAGATTTCCCCTTAGCACGTAACAACAGGTGCCTGATACTCGCTTTGAAATGTTCCCCTTTTTTAAAAAAGAAGATTTGGGATTCTTGCCCTGTACATTTTGCATCTCTCTTTCCATTTCTATGCCCATATAGCTCGGTTTATTATTATCAGACCACTGGTCCTTATCTTGCTGGCAGTGATATCAGTTCCATGCAATATATGCCCTGGGAAGTTTCGGATGCGTCAGGAGCATCCTTGCGTTGCAGTTGCCAAAGTTGGTATGCCATTTAGAAAGGGGGCCGGGATGGGATTAGGTACATATTGAGGAAGCTTTTTGGGAAGCTGCGGGAATATAGGAGTACAGGAACAATTGTCCATCTAATTATCTTTTTCATGTCTCTTTTTTCTCTTAACAAATCCTCTGGATATCAAGTCAGCACGTATTATGTTCTGCATAGGTTCACTTTCTGGGAAAAGAGTCAGCAGAGGCAAAAGTGCCTGTCGCAGCTAGCGTGATGGCCCTGGAGAGCAGGAGGGTGAGACTGGAGAGGTGCATACCTGGGGGACACCCCTTTGTGGTACCTCTTCCACGGAGTTTCACTCCACTCCCCCGGGCACCCAGGTGCAGCATCGCTGGAAGCAGCTTGTCCGGTGCCTTTTCTTGCAAACATGGTGGACTGGAGTGTGCTTCTTGTCCCCACCAGCAAACCCCTGGTGTGCTCGGGGCTGCACATAGGTGTGCTTGTCGCTGTATGCATCTCTGCGGAGCCTGGCCCCAAAAAGGTGTGACCCCTCTCAGGGGTTGCTCACGTAAGCTGCTGGCTCAGCCTTGATCCCCGTGTCTGTGCGCACCCCTACAGACTTCGCTGGGACTTGTTAGGGAGGCTGCTGGTTTAGAAACATTGCGACTTTTTTATCGTACTTTTAGGTAAGAAAATAGACACAGTCAAAGGGAGGAAGAAGATCAGGGCAAGAAGCAGAACTTTATTCTTGTTATACCGAGTACTGCTACCCCCAAATCACGTGCTTTGTCATGCCATGAAATCTTACCCGAAGTGGTGGAAAGGAGCACATAACTAACCACGGAGTCGAGATTCACTGGCTGGAATTTTATTGTGAGATACGAGGAGCATGATAGACACACTGGTGCTATCACCTATAGATACATTCCTTGATGCTTTTCATCATAAGAAGCTGCTTCCTCTTGCTTGTATAGTTTTGTCATCTGTCTTGATTTGAGTGTTTCAATGCTTGATGTTTTCATCCAGATCAAGATCCAGGAGACAAGTGAAAATATAAGCAGCCCATCTTTCACTTCAAACAAAATGCTTCTCGAGTTTGCAAAGTTGCAAAGTTTGCAACGGAAGCCTTGCAAATGCAATGGGAAAGCCAAACCACCTCAACTGCAGGTGCCTGCTTTTACTGCTATTTGAAAAAGTCATGGTTTTACAGCCGATCTATGAGGCGTTTTGTGCATGGCCTGATTTGTAGTTTCTTAACGCTCAGGACTAGCAGTATTGTTTATAGCTTTGCCAAACTTATAACAATGAAAGAACTTTTTTTCCAGCTAGTCTCTGACTCAAGACAAAGTATCCTGGAAGCAGTCAGTTTTGTGGTTCAGTCATTTCAGTGAATGAAATTAAGGGAAAACAACTTATCTGAACATCCTAAAAAAATATCACAGTTATTTCTTCTGGAAGATCTAGTACAATATGCTTTGGCACAGAAGCTCAGAATTTTGTAGGGCAGGGAAGTGCCTTTAACCAAACTCTGATATTTCTGAAAATGTCAGTTTACAGCTGCTTGTGTAGCCTGGGCCAGATACAGCCCTTGCAGGCTCCATATGCATTTAACTTGCTTCAGCCTCTCCCCTCACCCGGTCACAACCAGATCGTGGATGGAGAAAGGGACCCCAAGTGAGTGGGTTGGGGAGGATTTCCCTGCAACCTCTCTTTGTGGTGTCTTTATATTTCTGTGTTTCTGGGTTAGGGGAACTGCCAGTAAGGGGCACTTTCTTGTGATCTTATGTGTTTCATCTTATGAGACTGGAGAGGGGGAAAAGACCAGAAGTGCGGATAGATGGAGGGAGGATGGGGGTTCAGACAAGGGAAAAGAGGAGAAAGCAGAGCAGGAATGGGGTGAGATTAAGAGGATGAGGGAAGCATCAGGGCCTGAAGTAAGACAGAATATGGGGCCGAAAGGGGATAGAGGGAGAGAGGCCAAAGGTCTTGTAGCTCCCTAAGGGACCCGGGCAGGATCCAAGAGTGCCACCTCTCAGCATTTGTTTTCTGACTTGCAAGTTGCAGTGGACATGTTAGCCTTGGACGTGCTCCCATACACCTCTGGTGAGCACCACTTAAAAGACAGCAGCCTCTTACTGCCGTTATTTCAAGCAAGGAATGGTGCCACAGAGCTAATTGTGAGTGGAGGACTTAATTCTCCTACCCAGTGATACATTTATTTTAAAACAAGTAATAAAGTTCTCCTCCTCCTGAATTCCATCTGTCTGAGGGGTATGAAGGTTGGATAATTGAGCCTTCAAAAGTTACGGCATGCCAGAATTAAGTTTCTTCTCTTATGTATATAAATTAAAATGTGCCTGGGTGATCACGTATCTGGCCCCAGTTGACTAAGACTGGACATCCAAAGTTGAGTGATCCTTTGTGAAGAGTTTGATCAAATGACCAAATGCTTTTTAAAAGGTTTTAATTGCATATGGCAATGATACATAATAACCACGCATTGTGTGTGCATTATTTTAATCCCAAAGCCTCCCTCATAAAGTGGGTGGAACACTTCATTCATCATTGAAAATTAGCCCTCACCAGGGTAGGAAATCTGACCTGTTGTTTCCTGGAGCACAAGC
The DNA here is from genome assembly GCA_013400195.1 of Aramus guarauna. Classification (NCBI taxonomy): domain Eukaryota; kingdom Metazoa; phylum Chordata; class Aves; order Gruiformes; family Aramidae; genus Aramus; species Aramus guarauna. Next base: position 242,336 of record VXBL01000268.1, on the reverse strand, counting down.
TCGTTACACTCAGTTTTCCGATTGGAAGTGAAAGAAACCATCACCTTTTTTATTTTATTGGGGAGAACAGAGAACAGCGTTGTCAATGCAACATTGAGTTACCATCACCGGGTGCCCCAAAACTTCTCAGTGTAGATGAGCCACAGACACCAGTTAACGTTACATCGTTCCATGTCATCATGGCTGGTGCTCACCTTGACCTTCCTGGCCCTTTGAGACATGAGGTTGCTGGAATAGGCTGGAGAAGTTTCTGACGGCCCAATTTGTCCGTGCGAATGGGCACAGAGCAGCTGCAGCAGTCCTGTAGCCAGGGCCCTGGTTTGACTGCTGTTTTCCTCCTCCTTCTCAATCGCTTTTCAATCAAGCTCCAAAATGACAATTTTAGGTGGGTAGCGTGAGAGTAACTCTTGGGAACAGAGGTTTATTATTTTTCTGGCCTCATATGCTTCATAATTTTCAGTGAGGGCACAGCAAAGGCAGAAGTCTTGGTTGCACACTGAATATTCAACAGAGTGTTCTACATCTACTAATTCTTAAGTAGAGATGAGCCATTGCTGCACCGAGGAAAATTAGGTTTGTCAGTTCATTCACATTTTAAAAATAATCTTATAAATCTGCATTCTCTCCATCCTACCTACAGCTCCTCTATCTCCATCTTTGCACAGCGTAAGCCCCAGGTTACCCGAGTTCCTGCAGTACATGCAGAACACATGGTGATCTGTTCAATTTTAATGAAGAGCATTTCCAAAATTAATTACCTAGAAACAAATATTAAATGACTGTTCTGTATAACACAGGAAGAAGAATTATTGCGGAGGAATGAAGCCTGTTATGAATGTGGCTGTTGTGCTCTGGAATGCAGCCCCCATGTTCTCCCCCGGCCCCCCGCCCCAATGGAAACGAAATAGCAACGAACCCTCCGCTCCTCTCAAGCTTTAGATATCCGCCTCATTTCCACCAGGTGGATGACGCCCGTGATCTCATGTGCCCTGAATTAAGCGCGTCTGTAAGGGTTTTTTGGTTTTTTTTTGTCTGAATCGAGACTTGCAGTTGTGTTACACTGAGGCTGGCGGTAACTCCGATTAGCTCTGGATGTGACTGCAGGACCCGGATCCCCCCCGGGTCTCCAGGTCCCCCCCACGCTCCCTCGCAGGCTTTGCAGAACCGCTGCCTGAATCTGAGAGCTCTGGCGCTGGAAGAGCTCTTGTTCCTCTCCAGTAATTCTTCAGCGTGCTGTTTAGGATTTGAAGCTATAAAAAGCTAAATAGTAAGTCAGTGTTAAACATAACATTTTAACTGTTTCCAATGTTTTTTTTCTTTTAGTAAAAAGATACCCCCCGTAAAATAAAAAACAGTTCACTTTAAAATGCTTATGCAGGCAAAACAAGTTTATTATCTTTTACCCTGATGTTTTATACACCAGTTAGGGTGGGGATGGTATGTGTGAATCTAAAAAAAAAAAAATGACAAGAAAAGAAAAATCAAAAGCTGTATGCTGACAGGTGTAGACAGGCTTAGATAACAAGGATTATATTCCAAAACCTAATATGAAGATGGGTTATATCTAACCCTTGCCAAAATTAAAAAAAGAAAATCTGATCAGCAAGGTAGGCAGCTGAGTTTGACCCAGAGACTTATGGAATAAAGTGACATTTGCAACCTTTTTCTTTTCTGCAGTCTCAAAGCAGTAATAAATAGTGCAATAGAAAAGAAGTGGCAGTGGAATGCCTCATTTTAAAACTTTTTTACATTAATCTCTTTTCAAAAGGAATAAAATGAGAAACTGAAGGTAAACAGTTCTGTTTAATATATAAAAAGCATATAAAATGAGCTTTAAGATTTATGTTTTTATGTATATGTGTTTATACTTCTTTGATGACAGTAAAATACATGAGAATAAAAAAGAGATCTTCATTTTTTCCCTACACATTTTATGTGCATCTTTTTTTTTTTTATTTTCCTGAGGTATCCTGGTGTCAGAAATCACTTGCAATATACATGATACAGGGGTTTACTGTGATACACAGTTTTACCAAATAACTGAGTAAATAGGAGACTGTATCTACAGTAAATGGAACTTAAGTATTATATTATGTAGTGAAGGAAAAAGCCCCAGACAGTCCATCTCGTCCTGGCTGCAGCATTTGCCTTCCACAGCACAGCGCCCGGTTACCTTCCCTTACAGCACCCAGCACGGCCACCGAGGACAGGGGTTCAGAAGGGTTTGGCCAACCTCTTGGCATGGATGTTTCAAAATAATTTGCCTTTTTTAAATATATATATATATATATATATATATATATATATAACCTCACCCATGGGCTGGATTTTCAGAAGAGCTTAGCTGCTGGGTGCTGGGCTGGTTGGACATGCAGATGTTCCCTTTGGGTGCCTCTGCAGGAACAGGCAGGGACAGGCCTACGGAGAGCCAGAGTTCATGAAGTCATCTCTGTCCCTGGAGGCTGCTTCCAAAGCAGCGGTCCCAGCCAGGACGGTAGATGTGCACGGACGGGGCTGGATGTCCTGCTGGCTGAGCTTCCTTTGGGCACTGCTCAGGAGTGCCAGAGGTTGTCAGAAAGAAGTGGAGCACTAAAAATACATGAAAAGTGGAGGACCCACCCTTAGTGAAGGTCATGGGATTTTTTGCTGCTAATTTGTAGGAAGGAGAGACTTCTTCTGATCAAAAGAGTCAACACTCATAACTGATACCTTTGAATAAATCTTTGAATAAAGCCTCGTATGTCCACAGCTACGAGCTAGTGCATCTGTCTACTTACCGTACTTCAGTTCATATGTAAAATGATGAAAAAAGTGTGTTCTTAAGGACACTCGCAGGCTGTACAATGCTGTGCTGAAGCTTTTATTACATTGATTCAACTACTTTCTGCAGGTTATGTAAAGTAATCTTTCTGTATCTCATGGAATTTGCATCCTGGGAGTGATTGATACTCTAAGTGTGATGAAGCTGACTTCCATTCCCTACCACACAGGTGTGTGATGAATCCCGCTTTGAGGTGTGCTATTATTTACTGCCAAGGTTATTTCATAAATTCACTTTCACACTTCTAATTCAGACCTGCATGCTTTCTGTGAGGAGAGCTCTTATTAACTCATCGTTCCTCAAGAAAACGAAACCAAACTAAAAGGCACCAGTATTATATTGGTTTTATTCTACTCCATAAATGTGTGAAGTATTGTTTTATTATACATTAAAAGTGTGATTATGTGATGGCGTCTTTGGATCATGTCAATGGATGAGTGCCACTTTTCATTGCTAGCTTTAATCTGGGTGTACATCACTTTTAGTTTTCTAGGAGATTTGTTAACGGGATTGTGAAAATGTTTAACACACAAACTGGAAAGTGGAAAAAATCTCTAAAGCTGCCCAAGAGGTTAGCACTAATTTTCAGACTATCTGGATGTTGGTGTATGTACATCACTTGGCATTAAAAAGCCAACCCTCCCATGCAGCAATTGTTTTCCATTCTTGGGACAGGGAAACAATGAAGCTTCTTGGAGAGCACACACTATTGCTGCTGGCTATTCAATGGCAACAACCGGATTCCCTGCCTTTTCTTTACAGGAGAAAAAGTATTTGTGGATTGTCTGGTAGTTGCAGAATTCAGCCTACCTCACCTCTGCCAGGTATGAAAATGGGGCAGAAATTTCAGAAGCAGGAAGAATGTCTGGTCTTTTTTTAGCCTAGAAGCAGGTTAGAAAGGATGAGAACATGCTTGTTGGGTAGGCTCAGTCATGAAACAGCTCTTTTTGCACATTACCTTTCAAGCTTAGCTTGGAACAGCCTGCCTACTTATTTGTTCTTGATTGATTTGGAGTCTTTCAGGCATTTGAAGAACAGAATCATCCCCATCTTTTTGTTCTCTGAGGTATAAATTATACAGTATAGTAATTTTTTTCTTTTAAACCTTTATTTAGAGCACTCAGAATGGTTTGTGCCCTGGATCTGTGCTCTGCAACAATTTTGTTGCTGTGTTCTTGTTCCTCTTGTGGCTGTCTCTGTCTACATGGGAGACAGCTGGGCAGCTCTATGGCTCCACTGTATTGGCTGGATGCTCAGGATAGGAATGGACATGAAGTTCATACATACTTTTGTCCTTCTGCTAAGTCTGGCCTCATCCAGCATATTTTATCTCTTGCTAAGCTGTATTACATACCTGTCCTGACTCCTAGGTATAACTTCCACACAGTTTATTTGTATGCTTAAGACCCTTCCTTAAATAATTGTCACACAATTTTCCATGAAAAAAAAAAATATTCCACTGCTTTAAAAGATAAGATCAATGAAGATTTCAGTTGATCTGCTGCTCTCTCTTCCCCTTTTCCTACCCCCTGCTTTAGGTCTACCTCCCGTTGAACACATCTCACCTGTTTTCCATACCACAATCAGACTGGTTTCTTTCTGTACAGGAAATGTGTATTTCCAGCAGCTATGGCTCACCGGGCATCTCTTCTCCAGAGTTAGTGTGTGGGTAACCTTTGTTAAGAGTTTCTTTCCTTCAGCAGTAGTTCTCTTGGCCCTCTTCAGTTTGGCTTTTGTCTTGTCTTTTCCAATAAACTAGGTTAACCATTTGTTCCCTCCACTACTTCCCCTTCCTTCTCATAAAACTAACAGCCGGATGACACACCTTTATACTCTTCTTGATATTCTTCTTGATATGAATCTCTATGGCCCAATTCTGTTGTTACGCTTGGCTGCTTGGGAAAATGCTACCCATGAAGCTTGGAGTATGATGGAGAACATGAGTACTATACATAATGGTCCTTCGTGTCAGAAGGAGAAGCTGTAACACAATGTGGGTGAGACAGGCCAAGCAAGGAATTTGTGGGGAACAAAAAATATCATGACTGCATAGGTGGGACAACACTGCTCCTTTTCCTCCTCTTCTCTGGTCTCCTCCTTTACAGCCTTAGGTGCATGTTTGCTTTTTCTCTTTCCATGAAATGCTGCTGTGTTTCATTGTGTCCCTTGCATGCTGTCTTCTTGAAGGATAGATGAGGTACTTGAGGACATGGTTTAGTGGTGGGATGGCAAGGTTAGGTTAGTGGTTGGACTTGATGATCTTAAAGGTCTTTTCCAACCTACATGATTCTATGATTCTATGATTCTATGATTCTTCTGGAGACAGGTAACCCAGAAAGAGAAGTGGCCAGAGATACAAAAGCATATCTTACCTGGAGCTGGTAATGGGCCATGTGAAATGTGCTGTGGGCTGCCCCTAAGTTCTTCACAAGCAACACAACTTTTTGTTGTTGTTGTACTTGGTTTGGAGGAGTGGTAGTGATAGAGCAGGCAAAGTAAGAACTTGGCTGGTACTGGGTGCGTAATCCACTGGCCCCTGCTGTACAGAATTGGTGATGAGGCATGAGAAGCAAGGAAGCCACTGAGAAGGGAAAGATCTAAGCAGGAACTAATCAGCTCACCTCTGCTACCATTTCTTTTCCTTTGAGGGAAACAAAATGATACTTCTAAAATGACTGTGTCATGGTCCTCTATGACTCGTATAATTAACTTTCCATCTGATGTATGAACAATATTTTCTTCTCTTGGCCTTTACTTTTGTAGGTTATTATCTCATGATGTGCACATCTTACTTTAGTTTCCGCCTTCTTGAGAGGGAATCTAGCAGCGTCTGAAGGCCCATTTGTCCTGATGGCAGGGACATTCAGTGCAGCTCTCCAAACTAATCTGTTTGCAGCATAGAAGCCTGAAGTCAGGAAGTGTTTGTGGTGTGAATCCAAACCAACTTCTATTGCAATAAAGTATCGTGTTCTACCTAAGTAAGAAGTAGTTTATTTTTCTCCTCGTTTGATGCAGATCTTGAACAGTTCTCCCACATCTGTCTTCAGAAGGGATAATTCATTTGGGTAATGAAGCAAAATGTGGGGTCAGATGCAGACATGCATTTTCTGTACAGATAGTAGGAAATCACATAGAAAAATCCGTGCAAAGACCACTCATTCTGAAGATGTGAACATAGCTAATTTGCTGTGCATTTTACCACTTAAAAAAAACCAAACAAACTATGTGTGGTACTTGCTTAGAATGGATGCTTGGCATTACTGTCAGAGTAGATCCATATACTTCCTTTATATTAGATCACTGTTTTATTTCAAGAGTTACATGCATACAGGATGACAGCAAGCTGATTTTCCAAATTGCTCTGCTTTGTCACTGTTAGCTTCTGGCATTAGGCCATCCAGATACTCTGTTTTTGAGATGCTCTCTGCCAGTTCCAGAGTTGTCCCTCCAACTACATCACCTTTCTGAAGGTCAGTTATGCTCCTACAGTAAGTGGTACTTTACATTTTTTCCTTTTTTTCTTTTTCTTTTTCATAAATAATAATTCCGTAGCAGTATAAAGAAATAAAAGCACCTCTTCTCCCAACATAGTGCTCTATTGAGAAACCATTGAAAACAACCAACCTATAAAGGACACAGGGCTTATCATCGCTCTCCAGTTTCTTGACTTCTGTGAATATTCTCCACCACACAGATCCTGTTAAATAAAAGGGATTTTTGGATAAAATACTTGTCAGAATCTTTTGCTTTTCAGTGTGAGCTGACTGGCATACCAGCAATCACCTATCAGGGTAAGTATTTTCCAAGCAACAGAGTAGAAGGATTGGAAGCGCTGAGGAGGCAGAAGTACCAGGGAGGGGAAAAATTGGCTTTCTGTTTTGCTAATACTTTCTCACCTGCCAATTTCCAAATAGAGCTGTAGACACTACATGGGAGTGGAAACTTTCAGATAGTGTCGCACAACTCTTGAGCTTCACTGCCACTGAAAATATAATTAGAGATCTGGTTATCCAGCTAGAGGTCAGGAAGCTGGAGTTAATTGCTAACCTGTTTATCCTACTCAAGGGATAAAGCACATAAATACGGTTGGAAACTGCTTAATGCCTAAGAGACCTCTGCTGAAAGCCTGCTGCAGGCTTAAGGTAACAATTTTGAAAGTGCCTGAGGGAATGAAAAATGTGGGATAGCATGTGGCCCCCAGCACGCCACCCGCACTGGTCCAGCCAGCTCCACACCAGCAGGCTGCAGGGGTCCTGCTTTGGCCACGGCCCCGTTAGCAGACGCTCTCCCTCATCCCTCCCCCCGCTAGCCCAGGCAAAGTCCCTCTGTTAACCAAGACTCTGCTGGAAGGGGTAGATATATCCTAAGTGACTTAAGAGGGGAAAGTCCTTTAGAAAACCAGACTTAGATACTCTTGAAAAAGGTGCCCCAGACTTTTGTTTAAGCGGTTGCAGTTTACAAGCCCAGTCCTCCAAAGCCTTACTTGTGTGAATAGTCCTTACCCTTCAGCCTAGCGTGGCTGAAATAAATGCCTCTTCACATGCCACTTTCATGCTTAAATGGCAGGAACTACAAGTTGTTTGTTTCCCATCCTTTCAGCACCTGACTTCCTACATTAAAAACCCCATGTCTATCTATTCTGAGTAGGTAATGAAATCCCTTATGCCTGTACAATGCAGCCCACTTTCAACCGGAAGATTTTTTTGTTACCCCTTGTTCTTATTAAAATAACTCCTCTGCATATAAAGACTTTGATTATCAAACCCACGTGACGCAGCCAAATCTGAACAGGACTTCCACGGGGCTGAGGAAAGCCACTCCACCACTCCCCAAAGGCAATCTTCTTCCCAAGTCTCTCCTCTCTCCTCTGGAATATTTCTGGGCTACAGCACTTGAAAGAAGCCAGAAGAATTTTTTTTATATCAGGGAAATGTCATTTTATTTTTACTCTCCTCACACTGGAAAAACCACCCTTTTTTTTTAATCGAAGTTTTCAGAAATGTTTTCCTCCACCGCAGGTTGAGCACGGTGTTTCGCTCCCCTTGTTTTCACCACCGAAAAGCGAGCATCCCAGTTAGAGCTGCTCGCCTGGGCTCCCTCAGCAGCCATTAGGTGTTCTCGGAGGGATGCTCTCTCCTGGGAGAGGTGTTGGGGACGGGGGACGCCGGCGGCTGCCAGCACTCCACTGTGCGGTGGGTGACAGGGCAGCTGGTGAGATGGGTCTCACCCGAACCACCTCCAGGATTAGGAACGATTGCAAAGAGGAAAGGTTTTGATGGCTTAAGCGGTGACCCTTCGCTGGGGCAATGCTTCTGCCCCTGCATTCAGGGTAATACTGAGGTATACATCAAACTTTTAAGTATGTGCTCATTGACTCCAAAGAAAATTAGGAATGTGCTTTGGCCTTGCCCTCTTACTGGCACACTCACCCTAATACACTATCAAGGAGTGTATTATTGCCTGTTGCTTAATACAAACATGATGGAGTAGTTGATTCATATTATTTAATAAGAAGATGACTGACTGTTCTGCATTGTCTGTTTGCATCTTAGGAGCAGTAAAATGAATCCATTAACTTATTAACTTTTATTTTGAAATCTTTCATGGAACTGTCATGTTATTTTGATTTGAGTAAGCGATTCATCTTTTTTAACAACTATTTTTTTGGTCCAGGGAGACTCATGTACTTCTGTTAATAGGTCAGAATTATGAGACGTATCACTCATGTTCAGAATCTTTTTGTAGTATATAGCTTATTAATAATAGATTTGAATATCAAAAATAATGATATGCCGTTTCAGCATTTAATTTTGGGGAAGCATTCAGAAGATTTCCCCCTTGTACTGGCACAGTCAGTGATGAAGATAGAGGGAGAAGAACTGTACTGTAGGTGGGAGCAGAGACACTGCAGCAGCTAATGTGAGGTTGAGCTTTAAATTTTTATGACAATTCATAAACTATTTTTCTAGCTGAGACCCTGGCTAATCGCAGCCTCTCCCTGACAATTTCCTTGTTCTGATTCTCATGGATTTAATAGTGTTCGTGGGGGGTGAGCCGGGTGAGATAGCTGGCTCTTGTAAGCTGCTTACGCTTGTGTACATTTTTCTTCGGGAATGTCATGTCTTCAGCAAGCTGTTTGCAGGCGAGTGATTTCTCTCCTCTTAATTCTTGTCTGTCTAATGGTTTTACTAGTGGAGGGTGGACATGTGGATTCAGAGTGATGGCTCAGAAGCCTTTATTCTCGGCAAAATTGTACTGGGGTGTTATCTTTTACATCTGATATCGTCTCCTTTCCACCCCTCCTGCCCCACCACCTTGGGGCTCTCTCCAATGCTTGCCATATTTTCCTTTTCAGATTTACTCTGTGGGCACTGCCAAAACTCTTCTCATCTCCCATCTTGACTAACGCTGTCTTTTCCTGTGTACATCCATATAGCAGCTGTCAACACCGGGCATCTCCTCACCTTGCCCTCCATCTAACATTCCCACCACACAGGGAGAAAGATAAGACACAACAAATGTGATTTAACTAGTCAGAAACTTTAATTTCTTCAGCTTGCCAGCAATAGCTCTTACACTGCAGATGAGGGCTCTTTTTGGACCCCTTTCACTGACAGGGGGCTACTGGAAACCTCCTAAGTCACTGCGCTTCCCTTTGGAAGGCAGAAGAGATCTTGCTCCTCACCACTGGAGCAGGGTTGGGTGACTCAAGGGCTTGTCTCTTCCAGGGTTAGACCATTTGCTTGGTCATTTTTGGCTCAATTTTTCCTTAAGCACACTTCCAGCTCTGCTTTATCCTGGAACTGGTGCCCTGTGAGGGAATTTGATGCTGTATCTATCCCTGGGGTTTGATCTAGCTTTCTATGCTATGCAGCAGGAATATGGAGAAGATGGTGGAGCAGAACCCCATTTTATAACCAAAATAGCTTTTTCCCCTTGTGTGACAGTGACCTCTGCCTTTGGCAATGTGTCCCAATACCACTGTTAGGATCATCTTTCCAGATGGTCGTTCACATCACGTCTCTCCCTTTCTGCTCACACCTTGAATCTCTCTACTGAAGCCCCACTCTCCACCTTATAGATTACAACTTTCCTCCCCTCCTCAGTAAGACACAGAGCATCTCCAATGTCTGCCTGACTGCTGTTGCTCCTTGCTGTAGCGACTCCTGTTTTGCCAGTGTCAGTGGTCTGACGGTCTTGTCTCTGTGCATGGGCTGTCCTTTCTGAATCAGCTAGGTCATGTGTTATCACCTCAACTCTACAATTCCCCCTCGATGCCATTTCATCTAAAAAGCTTACAAAATTGCCACCCATTCACGGCTAGGTACAGGGACAATAAATACTTTAAAAACATCTTTTCTTTGGATGTGCCTTTGGATACATCCCTGACTGACTCAGTACCATCCATCAGCATCTCTCCAGCTCCAGTTCCTGCTGCTCTCCCCTCCATCCTTCTCTCTCTCCCATCATTCATGTTGGTTTGTTGAACCTGTTAGCTGCAACCTGCATGAAACATCGGTGACCTCCAATTACTTTATTCCAGCAGGTATGGACAGTCTCTGGTGATTCACACCATGGCATGGGAAGGGAGTGTGGTCCTGCTGCCTCCTCGCAGCCACCCATTCACCAGAGGTTAGGATGCACTTTCTCTTCAGCCAGACCTGTTACAGGTGTATTCAATGGTGGGAGATGGACTGGCAGAAGTCTGTCTTAAAATGCCACAGAGTGGCATTGCCGGAGTGTGTCTGCTGGCCCTCTCACCTTCTGCAGTGCCAGGGTGAGCAGCCTCATGGAAGGAGAGCACTTTCTTCCTGGGGTTCTGGCACGGGTGGCCATCGAACTCACGCAGCCAAATAATTGTGTCCCCAGTGAACATCAGTGGTCCTGTGACTCTGGTGTGTCCACTTTGGCAGAAGTCATCTGCAATTTAAAACACCTCTTACTTGGAGGAAAGGGTTTTGGTGTGCACAGGAGTTTAGTTAGGAGCAAAACGTTTTAGTGCAGTGAATTTATGCTCTGCTCCCAATGCGGAGCTTCAGGTTTGATTGCTGCGTTGACTACATAGTATAAAACACACAAGAACAATAACTTGACGTATGTATAAAGCCCGTATAATAAATGCAGCTAGCCCTGAGGTAGCAAAGTGAATTTAAAGGCAGAGCAGCTCTTGTCCTTACAGTTTTTTCCCCACTTGCTGCCCCTTTTCTCCCACTGCAATTCTGCTGTATGCAGGCACTGTGCCCAGTACTCTCAATGCTTTCCCTCCCCGTGTTTTACATGTATTACATATATGCCTTACAGTAGGGAGCAGCTTTAAAATTTTCGTGTGGCTTACCTCACCCTCTCAACCAGGAATTTCATAAATAAATCACTGTCTTTCAAACCTTTTTTGCAGGTTGCATCTGTCTAAAGCATGTGCGCTTCAATAAATGTGCCTGACAGAGAAATTAAAAAGAAAAATCATCTCCCAAACAGAAACTGTAAGAGGCATGTTGAGCTAAACACTTGCTGCACATTATTACAAGGGGAATATGATTTGAGAAAGAGTGTTTAGCAAGTAAAGGTGACATTTTGTTTCCCTGAGCTCAGTGGGCCAGAACTTCACCTGGAGTAAATTGACATAAAGTCATTGAAATCAATAGCTGATTTGCACTCACTGGGACCAGTCCAGCTGAATTTTAGCCATCGGTTACTGAAGGGCTTATTTTTTTTGCTAAGGAACTAAATATTTCTTCATAGTATGTCTTGCTGTTGGGATTTATTCAGCTTTCTGTGAGTAATTCAAAGAGATTGTCCATTGAGACTGTTATTCAGTAGAAATGTGGATTCTTAACTAAACAGATTTTTGGAAGCAAAACATATATGCTTTTCCTTGAAAAATCTGTCATGTAAATAGATGCTTATAAAAAAAAACAGGTTGTTTTTGTTAAAATTGAAAAATTTCAGCTCAGTGTGACCCACATTTGATCTGCAAATGCTGCCAGAGTACCTGATGGGAAGTGTAGTGCGGGCAAGTAAAGCCTCCCTTCCCCCCTCTACGCCGTATTTCCCTGCTTTGCGGCTGGACCATGACCAGGACAGGAGCCTGTGGAGCTCCATGAAATACAGTCAGGTCTGAGAGGCCAGCCCTCGAGGGAGCATGGCTGCATGAGGCACTGCTATAACCCTGAGGCTTTGCAGTGATATGCTTACCTTGAAGGCTTTGGCCATTTTCCCTCTAGCTGAAGAGTCACTGACTTGAGAAATCCCACAAAAATGAATCCCACCCTAACCTATCGCTTCTTCTTTTTCATCAGCAGTTTTGAGGTGTGGGGAGTGATGGGAGGAAGAAGGAGGCAATCCCTTCCCCATCTGTCAGCCATTCTCAGAGGGACACCCCTCACTCTTTTGTTGAGTGCTCTCCTGAGAGCATTTGTGCAATGATTAAAGGTCCTGGTGGACAATATCTCTGTTGGGGAGCTGGAGACACACCATATCCAGTGGGAATATCTGAGGAGCTCCTGGGAGGGAGTTGTGGTGGTGGTGTGGGGCACGGGGAGGTGGAGGTGCCAGGGCTCCGGCGGAGGCTCTGCAACTGCACACAGAATCATAGAATGGTTTGGGTTGGAAGGAACCTTAAAGATCATCTAGCTCTAACCCTCCTGCCATGGGCAGGGACACCCTCCACTAGACCAGGTTGCCCAAAGCCCCATCCAACCTGGCCTTGAACACTTCCAGGGATGGGGCTGCCACAGCTTCTCTGGGCAACCTGTGCCAGTGCCTCACCATCCTCATAGTGAAGAATTTCTTCCTGATATCTAATCTATATCTACCCTCTTTTAGTTTAAACCCATCACCCCTTTTTCTGTCACTACTTGACTTTGTAAACAGTCCTTCATCTTTCCTGTAGGTCCCCTTCAGGTATGGGAAGGCTGCTGTAAGGTCTCCCCATATCTCAGCCATCCAGAGCTGCTCCCTTCCACTTGTGACCCCTGCCTGCCTCTGTGCCTGGGAGAGGAGGGGGCTGAGCCTGAGCGCAGCGACGTTCAGCCCGTGCCTCTCTTGGAGGAGCTCTGCGCTTTTAGGGTCAGGCATTGCCACGGCGCCCACCGCCAGCCTTGGCGTAAGGGGTGATGGGCAGGTCTTCTTCTCGCTTCCAGGTTGCTTCCTTTTTTGATTTTTGTTTTTTTTTCTGAAATCCTGTAGGAGGGTTGATTTTTCTATATACAGTTTCATGTTTGGATTGTGCTCAGAAATAGGGCTATAAATACTAAATGCATACCTAAAATGTACATACAGCCTTCTCTTTGTTTTGCCAGCAGACACAACACGGGATGGCCCTGCCCGCTTCCCGCTGGACTCGGCATCCCTCTCTGCCTCTCACCTTGCTTCAGCTGTGTGTGAAAAACTATTCACTGCAATGGCCTCGGGATCACGAGAAAAACAGCGTCTTGTAAAGAGGGCATGTTCGTACTTAGATGGAGCTTTATTGCATTTTAATCTCGATATCCTTAAACCTATAAATATAAGCTAATGCTAAAATCAATTTTGAACTTTTTAACTTGATTTTAAGGCCATCTTTTTTTCCCTTTCTTTAACTGCATTGGGAAAAAAAATACCCAAACAAAAGTCTGCATAGTGATTGTGCACTGTAAGTTGCTGTGCTCTTTTGCATAAAAGATTTTCCGTATTACAGCAGGGGGCCTTCCCCTGGTATGTCAGTAAGAAGAAAATTCATTTCTTACATCCGCCTGTCATTTGCCCTTTTATGATTGAACTGTATACCGTCAGACAACCACAAAAATGACAAAAGCTTTTGCAACTGAATACATCTGATAATTGTGGTGTTTGGCTAAATTTAGGACTACAGTGGTTGATACGGCAGTGTCCGATAGAAAAAAAAAAAGGAGAAATGGTGCGTAATCCTATTTTACAGTCTGAGAGACTTTAGTGATTACCTTACATGATCCATCACCTTAAATAGCGTTTCTATTTTGTTAATTTTCTAGATGTTAAGGATTTTTATTATTATTATTTTAAGGATTTTTTTTTTTTTTAATACGAACCAAGCTTCTAAATACTTCAGAGAAGGTACATATGGGGTTGCCTTTTCAGTTTATGAATTTTGAGGTTAAAGCAATTCACCTTTGCAGAGTGCCTGCAAAGTGTGTATAACCCCAGGGGTTCGTGCATGCTTTGGGACATTTGGGCTACAAGATCCTCCTGAGAAGCAAATTTGCTGTACTGGTACTGTAGGAAGTTATGGGAAACTCAGGGAGGTTTTGCAAGTGGAAAAGCTCCCCAGCATTTTTCTTTTATACAAGGGAGACAATGATTATGTGCTGCCTTTGGAAGCATCCTGTGCAAGCAGGTTCCAGGTGTTTGTATTAACCAAGAATATCATATTTATTCAAACATACCCAACACAGCAATTGATGAGTTTTAAAATCTAGGTGGAAGCCATATGGTCTAGATGACCTTTAAAGGTCCCTTCCAACCCAAATGATTCTATGATTCTATGGTCTGTTCCAAAGCTTATTGGTATCAATGGGAAGATTCGACCAAGGCTCTTTTTTAAAGGGTACCGGTTAAAAGCAGGTTCTAATTTTGACTTTGGCCAAATTGGGTTGAAATTTGTATTCCTAAGAATATGAGAATAGTATGAGAAATAGAATTGTAGAATAGTTCAAGGAAACATGCTTAAGATTTTGATGTATTGGTAAAACTATTTCAACCGATCAAGACAATTTAAGGCAATATAAACACTCTCTGTTAATCTATAGTAATCATTACATGACTTGATTAAACATAATCTGGAAAAATATACACCACTTGGGGGACCCTAGTCTGCACCTTGCCCAGGCAAAAGCTCCAGTGAGAGGTTTTCATCAGCTGTGCAATGCTAAGGCTTTGAAAACTTCACCAGTCTATAGTCTAACACAAATCGATATAACTAATAGTATTAGACTGATATTACAAACAAATCATTTTCTTCCAGAGCAGAAAAATCTTTCCATCAGATCATGAGAGCATACTGAAGTGAGAAATGATTTTATATGAAGTTCTTTCCAATGGTTATTATTCGTATATGTAGCTATTTAGGGTTTTCTGAGAGTAGTTTGAAGTTCTTGTTATTGATTTGATGTGTTTTAATGTATTTTCATGACCTTTCAAAACACATTGTTAAAAATTCTATATTTACTTTGTTGCTGTGTAACGACATTGATATAATTAATATTTAACCCACGTACCTCCAGTATGGATCCTCCCTTCCTCATCCACATCGTATACATAGCAGTCAGGAGCACTGTCCCCTTCCTTTCCTAATGAACTGGAGAGAAACACCATGATCAAAGAGGGCTACAGTAAATAGAGAAAGGGGTGACAGAGGTGGCAGGCACCAGTCACATTGGAGGAAGATTCTTTAAAAATATTTTTCAAGTTCCAGATGTATCTTAGTTTCATGGTTATTAATCTATCAGGAAAATTGAGCCTGGAAGACAACGAAAAGATGTCTGCATTTGTGTAGGATGGGGGCAAAGTAAATGAATCCAGAGCCCTGTGGGTGAGCAATGGGGTTTGTCTGAGTTAAATTTGGTGGCACCAAGATGGGACCAGGGATGGCTTCAGGGCATTAGTGCCAATGGGATCTGGTGGGACGTTGAGGTTTTCACACCCCCACCCCCTGCCCCAGCACTCAGCTTTTAGTTCCCTGTGAAAAGAAAAGATGAAGTGGACCAAAATGTTAACTGGAGAAAATAGAGATCTTCAGTGCATTTGTCAGGATAAAGCTATTAATGGGACTGTAACTGTGATGAAAATTCAAGTCTTTGACTTTAATAATGGCTGATGATAATATTATTAATACAGACATTTCACACTTCATTTTCATTTCAGATTATATTTTTAAATATTTAAAATGGACTTTAAAATATGATTATTATTAAAACTTATCTGATGTTATGCTAGATTGCCATGTCCGTTGGATGTAGTACATACACACAGGAGCTGTGGCATACACTCCATCAAATATCCTCCCTGGAATTCAATATGCAAATTATGGGACACTAAGATTTGAAGTATGGTGCTTTCAATGTAGAGTACGTAAAATTTATTGTATGAGCTGATACACAACTTTAATGAAGGATGGATGGTATTTGCTATTCCCATGTTGATTTTGCTGCCTCAGTACTGGAAGGCTGGGGTGCCTCTGGTTTCTAATGGGACTTAGTCCTCCTCTGTGCACCGAGAGCTCTCCTACCCGGTGCGCTATTGAGCAAAGTGCTGTGGCACAGGATGAGTCCCCATGACCAAATGCACAAGGGCTTTGCTGAACTGAAGCTTTAACCTTGCCAGAGGTGACATACATTACGGAGCAGATTGATTCCCTCCCTTGTTTGAGGTTGCGTGAAAGCATTTGTATAAAGGACCTCTAGGCGAGGACTGGGCGTGCAGTCCCAACAGGTGCCATGAGCCTGTGGGGCTGCAAGAGCTGGAGAACTGGGCTATGGAGCTGGGGGAAGAGGTGCAACGGGGCCCAGGGCACCCCAGCTCATCCTTGCAGCAGTCGCACTGTGGTTTTGCATTCCTTGTGTTCATGGGCTTGGGAAGCTGTTGGGAGCCTCATGATCCGTCTGAAGGGAGGGGAAGGCCCAGTTGCTATGAGCTGGCTGAAATGGGCCTTGTTGCAGCATCAAAGGGGGGACCAGCTGCTGTGGATTTGACAAGCTACACTCAAATTCAGCATCTCTGCAGTAGAGTCACTTATGCTTGTCTCGCAGCCAACCTGAGTGGGGCAGATGGAGGGCACTTGTCTTGCCGGAGGTCAGACAGTAAGTCAATAGCCTTACCAAGATGAGATACCGGGACCTTTTATTTTCTCAAAACCATATGCTCCTCTCTTTTACATCTTCTGGGGGTGGCAGATGGGTAGGTTACCTCCTTTCAGAGCAAAGGTGGCTGCCAACAGGGTAAATGCCACTACACCTTCCAGAGGGTGCTGTGCTGTCTGTGCCACTTACACAATAGAGAGAGATGAGAGCCGTTGGGAACAACCATTTGGCTTCTCTTCTGCTTGCAGTTCTTAGCCTAACGCAGTGCAAACTCCTGCATTTTGCACGGTGAGCTTTCCTGGAGGGCTGGTTAAAGTCAATGCATCAGTAAAACTAGTGGACACCAGCCACACTCCTGGACATCCTGGGGGATGTGCAGGGGTAACCAGAAGATTCTTATACTGTTAGATCCACAAATCTCCCAAATGTCTGGATGGACATAGTCTCTGCCCTTCTCTGGCTGACACTTAGTCCCATTGCCACAGCCATGGGACAGGGCAGTGCCAGCAGATGGTTACCCAGAAGTTCTGCCTGACTGGGGAGAGGAGTTTTGCCTTTGAACCAAAACTTTGTGCCTTATGGGCCCACTTCCCCCACCCCTTCATCTCTTTCAGGATCCTGCCGACTACCCTGCTCCCATTTCCTTCCCTGAATGCCGGCTCTGCTGCTATCACCCCTGTGCCCTCTGCAGACTCTTCCGTGCTGCCACCACCTGTGGGCTTGCAAAGCCACGGGAGCCCTGTGGGCTGATGGAGCTGGTATAGTGACTGTCCCCAGCACAGTGCTTGGAGACACCTGAACTGGCTGAAGCAGGGCCTGGAGGGGTTCTTGGGTTTGCTCGGAAACCCTCTGCTGACACACGACCTCCTGGCGTGCCCTGGCTCAGGCAGCAGACGCAAAGCGTTTGCAGAGAGAGCAGCAAGCGGGACTTTGTACTGTGGCACAACGGGGTGTCGCACCTCTGAAGAAGCGGGAACCCTCTCACCTCCTGAAAACTAACAGCAACTTTCCCTGAGTGGTTTGTGTTTTACAGGAGGCATGTCAGCTTGCTGTCCTGATTATACAGCTGCTAGCCTAGTTCTGGGAAACGAGTGCATGAAAATGAGTGCAGAAAATGAGCCTTCTAATAAGGCTCAAAGACTTTGAACTTCCCCTATTGTCACCGTAGGTCTTCCCCTACTTGCTTAGCAGAGGGAGAACTATTCAGCTACAATCAAATAATGCAAATGACCTGAAGGAAATTCATCCTAGAGACACTTGCTGGATACACTGCTAATATGGTTTCCTCTCTTTCACTATTCAACCAGAATCTAGGATGACCTTTCCAATGAAACATAAAACCTACAATGTGCACCCTTACTAATGTATTCTAATGCAATTAGTTCATACAAAAGGCTTGTTAAATTTGCAGTATCTGCTTTCACCTTTACAATAATTGCTAGTGATCCCAAACCATAAGTGTGTGTCATTCTGCAAGGCTCCTGAACTGTAAATAAAATGGAAAGTTTATTTGATAACTCTCCTGCCTGTCTCCTCAACAGTCCTGCTTTTCTCACAGAGGTGCCTACATGAAGCCTACCAGAAGCTTAAACCTGGCTCAAGAGAGAGGGTCAAAAGAAAAGACAGAAGCTGTAGTGAGGTGTTAGGGCAGGAGTGATACAGCCAGTCTACATCATTGTGCTTTTTGGGGTGCAAGAAAGGAAATGCTAAAGTTAATGAGAAATATGGAATCTTACAACATTGCGGGGTAGTGGCTCCATTTGGCTGGGGAAATAAAGGATGGCACTCATCTCTCAGTCGTGTTTATTGTGCCGCAATCCCTTCTAACTAGTTTTGTCACACAGAGAAACCCATTAATTATTACCTCCTTATACCTCTTGAATCGTGCAGGAAAGTTGCCATCCCAAATAAAGGCCCACTGTGCCATTAAGCTGCCACGTGACCAAGCTCTAAGGGCTTCTGGAGGAATGCGACACTTGGGTGGGTGGGATGGTGCCATAAGCAAGTCTGGCCCATCTACCAAAGTCAACTCATCCAGCTCACCAGGATAAAGCCAGCATCGCTGGCTGAGGCAGCCCTGGCTGGCTTCTCCATGGTGGCAGAAAATCCACCCGGAGTGGGACAACAGCAAAGTACTCTGAGCATCTGGGTGCTTCAGAAGGGTTTGAGACAATAATTTAGGCCCATAAAATGGCTGAAAGCGATGTTCGTTCAGTGATTGTGCTCCACAATTTCTTTTGTTGGTGAATGTTGCCCAAAGTGTCAGAAACAGAAACAGGTATGATCTTGCACTTTTGCTCTGAATTGTTACTATTAAATGAATTGCTGCTATTATTTTGGTAAACCTTACTTACCCTGAAGTCTTTTTTCTTCTCAGAATAACTTTGCTACAAGCAGAGTCACTGTGATGCACTGAAACAATGCCCCATTTCCAGTCCCAGACTCCAGCATGCAAAGTCATAGGAAATGAGCTTTTCTAAGTGACTGAGATGAGGTCAGGGAGAAATAAGTCTTTTCAATCTAGTAGCTTTATGTGCTCAGGTAGGGTGGAACCAGGGTCTTCCACCGCCTTCCTGTGAGAATGAAGTAGAGCACCCACAAACCTGGCTGGGAAGTTCTTTGGCACTTTTTGGAGCTAGAAAATCTGAGAGGAGGTACCTAACTCTGGGAGAGGACTCCAACAAAGGATGTAAGGTCACACAAAGATGGTTAGTGTGTGGTTGGTTCTCCTCCCCTACCTAGAAAATTTCTTAAGGAGGAACTTGGACATTTTCTATGTTTGCCTAGGATTTCTAGCCAGCTGGCAGCCCTGTCGCTGCTGGGGCTGCAAGCAGGCTGTGGGCACAAACATGTGTGCGTAAGCATCCTCTGTGGCACAGGCTCGTGGAGTCCAACGCCAGACTGGGTGACAGCTCTGCAGAGTCTGAACCTTGCCACGTGCACTGGAGACAGGCTTAGGTGCTTATTGATCACCTGCTTTTTTCTCCACATACTGAAATTACCTCATGCATACCGCTGGCAGCAGGAGTGCTCTACAGCCAAAGATGTATCCCACACACAGCAGGATGCCCAGGAATTTTGGCGATGCAGGGCTCAATATTGCCGCTGGTGTAGCCACAAAAGGATTCACCCATGGTGAATCACAGTCTCAGGTGAAGTCTGGGGCTGAGCAAGGAGCTGAGCCGAAATCCTGCTAGACCTGGGCTAGTGGTTTTGTTAGTGCTAGGCTTGTCCTACTGCAGCTGTAGGAGCTGAGGAGCAGTTGAGACCAGGGCTGACTTGGTGTGCCCATTGTGTAAATCTCATCCCTTTCCTTTGCGTTCCAGCAGATTTGGTTGAAGAACCAGAAGATTACAGCTGATATCAAGGTGTATGTTGGCTTTTTATCCCATTTATTTGTATAGGTTCTCAGTTACAGAGAAATAAATGAATCCAGTAAGCACACAAAGAAGAGTTTGTCCTTCTTTGTTATGAGTTTTTTACTATTCACATTCTCATGTGTCCTGTGTTTTTCAATGCAAAGCCTTCTCCTTACTGTCTAAACAGGGAAGTGCTGGTATTTATTTATTTTTTAACATCAATATTTAATTGTGGGCAGTTCCTAATTATCTACTGCTAATTTAAAATGGGAAAATGAAGTCCTTGATTTGACAAACTGCATTCAGAAGCCAAGGGGAAATGCTGCTGTGCAAGAACTGTGACCTGTACGTGATAAGCAATAGGTTTTCTTTGCATTTTCCTTAAGCGTAGTGTCTGCGGTGGCTGACTTGAAAATCCTTCCTCAAATATATTGTCAAACAGCAGTAAGACCAAAGCGTTTGACTTACCTTTCTTTGGTTGTTGTTATAAAAAGGGTGGGAGGAGCAGGTTTTTGGCAGGTATAGATGGGTGAAGTCAATACAGCTACACAGCTGGGGATCCGGTCCTTTGGTTTCCAATGAGGAAGAACCTAACTCTTTACTTTCTATCCCTGAGGCAGGTCAGGCACTGCCTGTTGCTACAACCTACGTTGCTTTGAAGAGTTGTGCTGTTAGTTCAGGCTCTACTTTCTTGAAACGCGTGTGCCCATGCTGACGGTGGGAACTGTGGGCATGTCATGCCCAGCCCCATGCCTGACTTTCCCTGCTTGGCACTTGATCAGCTTGTCCTAAACTAGAGCCGAGGCATTAGCCGAAATACAAGCAACCCAGGAATTTGAGCTTGAATAAAAGTCAGAGCTCGCAGGACCGTGTTGGTCGTGAAAACATCTTTATTCCTGATCCACAGGAAAGATTTCCTCGTGCAGTTTTCTGTGCAGAACTGATGGGATCGGGATTACTGTTTCTGAGACAACAAGGGAACCCGCTAGCTCGCAGAAGGTATGTGATTAGAGAGGACCCTAGGGTAAGGCGATTCCCAATGGGGCTTATAAGGGAGAGCGTACTGCTGAAGCAGCACACGTTACTGGCTTCCACTGCTGGGAAGCCGGGGCTGGCATCACTGCAGACACTCCCCACCAGTGGATGTTGCTGCAGGCACATCAGAATTTCTTAATGTAGTGAAGAAGAAAGAGGGAAGAGGACAGCAGGGAAGAGAAATCAGGGGAAAAATGTATAAAAAATTCACTACATAAATTAGCTGCGCTTCTTGCAGAAAAACTAACAGTTTCTTTTGAATGTGAATTCTGTTGCTTCTCTTAACTAAATGCCTAAAGGAATTGTATCACATAATATACAAGGGTAATTATTAAAAATGCATAAATAGTCTTGTAGGTACAAAAAGTTGCAACTTGTCTCCAGCAAAACATTAAAAGGTTTGCATATGTCAATGAATTACAGGCTGTTTGCTTTTAATCGCTGCTATTTTGGGAGTTCCTGTAAGGATGTTTTTAGAAGAAACACATTTGGTAATTGGAGGAGGCCGCTCCATTGTAATGGGCAGTTGAAACCCAAAGGAGGCCTAGTGAGGATTATTCAGGGTGTCTAACGGTTTTGGCTCTGGCTTTGGGTGTTAAGTATCGGCTAACATGTTTATGCCTGGCCTTCAGATGTCCAAACACAAAGGCTCTTTTCTTCTGCTCCTGGCAAGAATCCAGGCCAATCTTAGAATATTTGCCCATCCTCCTCTCCTGTATCCGACCCATCATTGAGGACAGTGTTTCTCTTGGAGTTTCATCTGAAAAACACTACAGCAAAGGAATGCTCACTGACCCAGAAGCCCAGTGACAAGAAGAGGGAATTATATGTGTATGAATGTCTGCCTTTGGGAAAAAAAGTGCATGGAAAGAGAACTACAACAAATCCAAAGTTTCTTTCCAAATTAAGCCACCTGGATTTTTTCTTTTTAAAAGTCAGATTTGGTGGGACATGCTTGGATAAGTTTTTTAAGGCAAAATATTATGTTGAGATAGCCTGCTTACCATTACAGTTCTGAGATTCAAGAAATAGAAAATGTATGTTTGTGTTCAAGAGCGCAGGCATCAGTTCAGATTGATACTTGGAGATTATCCTGAGCTAGAATAATGTATTTATGACTAGGGTCAAAGGGATTACCCACATGAATAAGACCTAGCAGGATCAGGCTCTGCTGCTTATAGCCAGCCAGGAATGGATAATGTGATATGAAAACAGACCCTTTTGAATTGTTTTCTTCAAGCTTATATATCTAATTTCTGTCTCTATCTTTGAAGCTATCAAAAAAATTTGATACAATCCTTAATATTGGTCAATATTTTCTTCTTGACTCTACATTTTTGATCCCAGTCCTGTTGTTTCAGCTGATGGAAAAAGATGAGTGCAAGGCAAACAGCGAGAAGCCAGTTTCTGAGGACTTGTGTTATTAGTAAGGGAAAGGATTACCAATGTGAACATTGCGGGATCAGCCCCAGAGTTTGTCATCCGAGTGCTCCAATATTTATATTAGAAAAGATCAGATAGAGAAAACCTGTATTCATCTAAGTCCTCATGTTTCTCAGTTGCTGCAGACACGCACAGTATCTGTAACATTTTCTCAGTTTAAAGTCTGATGTGCTACAAAGAATGGTGATGATAGAATACAATAAATGCATTTTACTGGCTAACAAGATGGGAAAGAAAATGAAAGGTATTCTTAAATCTTAATCATTGGCTTCTGTATTCATGCTTTGTTGCAATAAGCTCAATTCATCACCTGCTTACAAGAAGTATTTAGTTATTGAGAGTATTTGCATGCTGTGTTGATGCCCCTCTAGTGTAGTTAATGTGCTGGTTTTTATGACTCATAGAACAACTCCAAATGTTTTGATGTTCATACAACTCTATCTCTGCTGAAAAAGCCTTTCCTGTCCTTAATCCGGATCACCACTCAACGCACCCATCTCCAGATTTTTGGCAAGCAAGAGCAACGGAAGCAAAGTTAACTGACAGAGAAGAGCCGGAAGGCAGGTTGCTCTAATTATGTAGGTAGTGTTTCCAGTAGTGTTTTGCCTGCCTTCTCCCATAAAAGAGTGATTTGGATGGAAAGACTGAAGGACCAGCCATCACTAGTGCACTTACAAAAGTTGCTCCCTCTCCCTCTGCTGCTGCAGCAAAGGCAAAAACTCCAACTGATTTCAAGAGGAGCAGGATTGGGCCCTTAGGCTGTACATAAGTGTCTGTGTTGGAAAAGAGAATGTACAATGTTGGATGCTTCTTAATATAAGATTAGATCAAATCCTTTCGGTGCCCTGAAGCTTTATACCTTAACGCTGGGCTACCTGTGGCAGATAGCGAGTGAATGCCTGTCAGCATGGATCATCCTCTCAGCGTTCACTAAAAATGTACAATTCTTGTTTTGCAGCGTTTGAGATCTTTTAAAAAATGGAGCCTAGTGGGAATAGAATGTAACATCAAGACAAGCAGCTTCAATTTTTACCTGATCATTGGCATATTCAAGGTATTTTTTATATGGTGATGCCTGACAAGCAATCAATGGGCAGCCAGAAAATCAGTTAGTTGTTAGTCTTCTCATCGAGGTGCGTGAAAATTATATGTAGCTGATCTGAGGGAACGGTTTGCCAGGCAAATAAACTGGTATTTTCAACAAAGGCAAAAACATGCTGATACTTATTCAGTGAAAGGAATTTTCCCTGTCCCATCTCTAATCCGTCTGTGAAGGAAACATCCTTGCTGGAGCATGACCTTGTCTCCATGGCCACAGCTGCATGGAACTCCGTAGCGTGTCCTCTTGCCAGTGGTCTGCAGGCTGGGTGAGGGACCCTAGTGCCTCCGGCACACCTGGGAAATGGTGGGGTGGTGAGCACCCCTGGCACAGCCATGGTGGGAAACTGGGAAATATGCTGATTAGACTTGATTAGAACAGGAGACCACAGCAGCATAGCTACATGTTAGCAGTTGTTGTAG
This sequence comes from Aramus guarauna, assembly GCA_013400195.1. Classification (NCBI taxonomy): domain Eukaryota; kingdom Metazoa; phylum Chordata; class Aves; order Gruiformes; family Aramidae; genus Aramus; species Aramus guarauna. The sequence goes on along the minus strand of VXBL01000268.1, from coordinate 218,346 downwards.
GAGCTCCCCTGGAGTGTTTGGATGCCAAAATCCTACTGACTTTGGACAGCTGACTGGAGCTTCCCCAGGTGCACTTCTGTGCTTGAGGTCAGAGCTTTGCCTTTGTGTTTCACACACCATCTTACCCGAATGGCCACAACGTAGGGATCTGAGACTTCCCTCAAAGCGGGCATGCCTTCATACCAAATTCCAAGCCAAAAACCAGCACCGAGTGAGACAGGCCAAGGTGGGTGGCACAGGGTGGCTTACGAGAGCTGCACTCTCCCCCCAAAACCAGTGTGCCCTCAGCCATGCTACCTTCACGTCCTGAGCTGCCCCCAGATGCCAGGTGGAGGATGTGCTGCTGCCTGCAGAACTGGGGTGGCCTGGGGCACCGTCATGCCAGCAGCAAACACTGCAGAGAGCTGCCAGCAGCACTCGGGCTTTGCCCCTGCCTAATTTGCAGGTATAGGCACTTCACTGAATGATGCCCAGATGCCCTCACCAGCCCTTCACCCTCCAGCAGAGGACAAATCTGTGCAAGGTTGACAGCTCACAGGCTGAGGTTATGGAGGTGAACTCTGAAGACCTCTGGGTTTCTGCCCTGCAGTTTACGTAGGAGTCGGACAGAGCTGAAATGGGACAAAGCATTTCCACTCCACACTTTCATGACTGGAATTTTGGGCAATTAATTTTTTTTTTTTTAATTAAAACCTGATTTTTACATAAGTAATATACAATAAGTCTGTGAATACCAATTAAAGCATATTTCACAAAATTAGACTTTCAGTTGCCTGTTCTATTGAATATCAGTCGGTAATAAGCTTTCCTCATTTCCCTGAGCATGTAATTTTTCCCTTGAATTCTTGAGTCACTGCTTTGATCACTTCTTGATTGCTTAAAGGCTGTGAGTCAGTAATATTTCCCAGTTTCGTTGTCACATCAAAGATCTTTGAGGGGCTTTCTCCAATAGAAGGCAGCCAAGGTTCCTGGTTGACATAGTTCATCACCATGCCAAAGCTATGCTGCACAAATGAAAATAGGGAAAAATGCATCACCTTTAGCCATTCGTGTAATCATTTGAATAATATGTATCACCTCCTTAAATGGGCCAGCTGCTACACAGCATTTTTTTTTCTCGAATTTTTACACTTGAAAATACGGAGGGCAAACATTAAACAGGAAAGGTGATTTTTATCCAGACATGCTGATGAATGGAAGCAAAGGCAGTTGCTTTCCTCTGTCTACAGATTTTTGCTGTTGCTTTATTCAGGCATTTATGACATGAACAATTCTGGCATTGAAAAGCCTCACTTTTTTTTTGTTTTACAGAAACACTATTTAATATGATAATATGCAAAGTATGACAAAAGCCCTGAACAATATAAACAATTTGCACAGGATTCAGACTTTTACTTCAGTACAGCAATTCGTATCCCACAGTGGCAGTTTTGATCAGCTTAAATCATTGACGTGCCTCAACACCGCACGCCAGATCCTAACATCCTCGCTCTGCTTTGGTTCGGGCTTCTCTGGCACAACTCGGGCAGATTTCCAAAGAAGCTGGCTCTGAGCAAAATGAGGGCCAAACTACCATCAAGACCGACCCTTGGGCAGGGTTTTCCTTGGCTTTTGGGAAGGAGGAAAGTCTAACTCCCCACCAGCTGCTGTGACCCAGGTGGCCCGTGGGTCACCTAAGACTCTGGGCTTTTATCTTTGGATGCAAAACCCTGCGATGCCGAAAGAATGGCATCAGCCCCACCTGAGCCACCTAGATCTTCATTTTCTTTCCTTGGTGGGAGAGTCAGGGTGTGTCCGAGCACCCCTTTGGGATGTGAGGAGGGAACCGTCTCCCACAGAGGGAGAAATGGATGGGGGAAGAGATTTGCTTTGATATTACCTGAAAGCAAAAGGTCTCTCTGAACAAGTGGGTGAAGCTTGTGGCAAATTTAACTTCTTCAGGAGCTGCGAGTATTTCCAGTGTGAACTTAGCTGCCATTATTCCTGGAGCAAATAAATTCCAATGGGAAGGTATTTAAAGGGACACTGTCACCTTACAGCTTCTACGTTGCAAACAAACAAGTGCCTTTACCTGTGTTACAAGCCCCACCTTAACATTATTAAAAGTGAAAGAATTTTTAAAAATCCAATTTACTTGTCACTCTTTCTGCTTTGTTTACTGGTTGTGCTTTCTCACTGTGGACAATAGAAATCAATGAAGTCAGATTCTCCTGCGTTTGAGTCACTTTCACTTTCAGGTTTTCAGGTTTAGAGCAGAAAGTTCAGGGGAATGGTTATTTCATCAAATACGACTGTTTTCACTTGCAATTAAAAAAATCAATGGCAATGTTTCTATTCAGACATATGTTTTGTGAAAGTTGTCTTCTGTGAGATTTCAACTTTGGACCAACCTTGGCAGTGTCCTTTGAAAAATGTAGCTAAGTAAAACCTAGTGGCAATAAAAATAATACTTTTCTTTATCATGGCAGATGGGAGACCAGTTATGCAGCAGGACCCCATTTTTATAGGTATTGCATAAATAAGGGATAAAATATGGTCACAGCTTCTGACACAAGGGGTAGATACATCCCTAACACGAACAAGGATAATGAGATACTAACATTCAGCACGATGAGCCATGATTTCAGCAGCCCAAGAAACCACAGTTCTTGCAGATAACATGGCAAAGGCTGTTCTGCAGGGGAATATGAAAGCAGATAAAGGAGTAACTTCGCAGATATTTACATGAGATTCTCATAAGCACAAGGGGCAGCTTTTGATCAAAGGATATAAATCTGGGTGAATCTAAATGTGTTTTTTTCCTACGCTGGAGTTCCCTATTCTGTGTTACTGCAGGAGGCCTCAATTTAGGTCCTCATAATAGGATGCAAAACTTGCAAAACGTATCCCAGCTGGGGCACGCTCTCTAGGTAAGGCTTCCTTCTTGCTCCAGCAGGACTTCAATTCAGGGAGTTACTGAAAGAGTGAAACACAGAATAGCAAATGCTGTTTGCATTCTGAAAGGTAGCCCTAACCTTCTGCCAGGATTTCAGGACTGGGCCTCGGGCTTCTGTTTACTGAGAGTCTCCATTTATTTCAGGCCGGTGTGTTCTAATGAGGTATTGTCAGTAAAATCTAAATTTTAGTAAAAGTACATAATTTGAATAATTAAGAATTGGTTTATTTATTTAAAAATGTAGAGTCTGCTCAAAGAATTTGCAATCTAAAGTATTTCTTTGTTCAGAACACTTTAGTGGAAATGACATTGATTCCAAGGAATAGGTTTAGTGGTTTACTATTGACTGAGATGACTAACCGGCGTGCCCCTGGTGACTCAAAAGACTCACCCTTCTTCCTTGCTGGACACAGGACTCTCTACCCTGCATGACTAGGCACCATTAATAGGCTGGCTGGTCGTGCACCTATGTGGACTACTCATTTATCGCCTGTTTGGAGTATATTGCATAATCCTGCAAAAGGCAAAACAGCAGATGTAGTCAATCAGGGACAGGTTGGTTCATTTTCTACTTAGAGAGGTGATGAAACTCCCAAATCCAGGCTCAAAACAATGGAAAACGGTAGCTCCAGGTTTCAGATATTAAACATTGGGAGATGCCTGGATCAGAGTCCTGCTTTGTGCCTCTTCTAGACTGAGCACTAAAGGTCTTACCTGAAAGGAGCTGTTTTTTGTTTAAAAATGCTGAGAGTACAGATTTCGTCGAGTGAACACCGCTTCATCAAGTAGCTGTCTGCATGCCTTTCAGTCACTGCTCCTCCTGACGAGCTCATGTTCTTACAGGCAGCATCTAATTGCTATAAATACCTGCAATGTATCATTCACTTCTCCTCCTTAACATAAAACTTTGGCTTTAGAGGAAAATGGCATCTGTTATTCCTGACATTTCTAAATCTCCTGCTGTCGCTAGATGACACCAGGCAGGGTGGCAGGAGGAGGAGATCAGGTTACTTCCAGGTAAGCTGGCAAATTGCTCTGCGGGGCCACCAGGTCCCCTCTAAGGCTATAGGTATCAGGCAAAAAACTCCCAGACAGTGAACCCTCTTGTACTGGTGGGCTGGAGTTGTTTTTAAAGGGGGGAGAAATGGGGGATAAGAAAAGAAGACCTTGTAGGAAATTCCAGTCTCTATTCATAAGACTTGTGATAAAAATGACCTCATGTGTTTCACAGTGCAGCAAACAGAGTTGAAGAATGCGGTCTTGTGGCCAAGGGGAGGGTGTTTCAGTGACCACTTAAGAATATTTGAACCATGCAGTGGCTTATTTCACCGTTCTCTCTTATTCCTTGACAGCACAGGGGATAGCGAGGCTCTCAGAGTGGGATGGAGACACTGGGGTTTTAGTTCGGGTGACTTAGCTGCACTCTTCTGTTTGAACACCGGTTTTCTCTTTGCAGAAGGAGGGACTAGATTTTTGGCCTTCCGAGACATCTCATAATCTACCTGCAACTCTCTGTCTGTCATAGATTTAATCCTTTGAGCTACGATACTAAGAGCCCTAAAGGGCCAAACTTCTCGGGGAATGAATACAAACACAATCTTCTGCAAATAATACAAACACAGTCTTTTGCAACCAGTACTAGAAATGCTTTCAAAATACTTTTATGTCCTTAAAAGAATCTGTAGAGATGAAACCTACTCACCCTCAACATCGCTGCTATTATATGCAATTTCTACAAAGCTTAGAGACACTTTTCCTCTTTGGCCAATGTTCAGAAACTTCCCCATTCTCCCATTTTCACCATACAGCACCAGTTGCTTTGTCTTTCCAACACATCCTAAAAGCGAACGGTCATGTGAGTACCATCTGGCTTGTCCAGTTCCTCAGCCCAGCTCCCATCCAAACCTCTCCTAGCAAAAGAAGGTTATGGCTTCTTATGGTCAGTTCCAGGCTCTGAGGCATGAGATGGCCATTTCCTTGGCTTCTTATGAATCTGGAGATCCAAAACCTGTATCAACAGTGGTATGCTTAGGATATAGCAAACATAGGTTTTAGACCTGACATGTCATCAGCCACTCAATCCTCAAGGATGTTTCCAGCTCCTGCATTTCTGACTTTTTCCCCACTTGCAACTTTGCAGAGATCTGCATTGGGATGGAAGAGAGTGGGAATTGCAAAGCTGCTCTCCCATAACGAAAGCTTTTGTAACTGTCTGCTTCTGACTCTTTGTCTGTTTTTTGGAGAGGCCCTACCCTCCTGTGTAGCCACAAAAGATTTCAGTTGAAACATAGGTCTCCCCTTTGCTGTCTCCCCCCCTCTTCCTAAGACTTAAGAGGAAATCGAATGCTGCAATATAAGCATGCGGGTTACACTTATATTTAGTTCAATGGCCTCTTCTTTCTAACAGTTTACTTTGTCTCTTCTAATTCAAGCATGTCAGTAGCAAGTATCATATCTGTGACATCGATAATAAAAATCCCATTGTAAATGCCGGGGTGTCATTTTCCATTCTGCCTAAACAATCCCGAGCTTTGTACTTTCTGGAGTGGCCTCTGTCTTTCACAGGTGACATTTGCAAATGGGGATCCGCATGTGTAAACGGTGCGGCTAACCATCTCATTTCCATACGTACCGGCTGGCATAAGCGTACTTTGTGTCAATGAAGAGGCTAGTCTGCGGCAGGTGGAAATTTGGCTATATCGGATTTACCGCGAGGGAGCAGGGCCTGCTCTCTTCAGAGGGGTGTCAGCCTGGTGGAGGCGGTGGTGGAGGCACGCTGCATGGTACCCAGCAACTCCATGCTCTGTCTTTAGAAGGGAAAAATCAGGAAAACCCTCCACAAGCTTGTGTGCTTTGACTCTGAAATGGTTTTCTTGACATGCTTTGGGCCAGGGTGCCAAGGGAAGTTGATACTAGACTTGCGTGGAAAGCAGCCGATGGTGGCACTTGCAGAGATCTGGAGCAGCTGAACCTCTCTGCAGGCTCTCAGAGATGTGGAAGGCACAGCTCCCAGTTGAGCAAGGCTGGTTTTGAGCCAGCCACCGTCACCACCGTGGCTCCTTCTGCAGCTCTGCCAGCATCGCAGTGGTAATGTGGAGGGACTGTGCTCCCTTCTCAGAAGAAGTGATTCATTTTCAGAAAACATGGCCCTTGGGAAGGCTTAGTTTACTAAGAAAGGGGTCAAAACTCTGTATTTTTGTAATCTTATCCTTTTTAGAATTACACCATCATTTATATACTCTCATAAAGCACACCAATTACTCTAAATATGTACCGACATATACCAAAGTATCTAAAAAGGAACAATTACGAGACTATTTGGCATGGTTACAGCATCTGTGAAAAAGACATCTTTTATGTGTAACACAATTTGTCCAGAATTAATGAAAATATCCAGGGCTGTTTTTATGAAGCAATTTGTCACATTAAACTAAAAAAACCTAAGGTTATGTTGGACATGAAAAGAAACTCCCGAAGGTCAAAGCAATTAAACATTGGAACAACCCATCAACCCAGAGGTCACTGAGGCCTCATCTAATGAGAACGTTCAAACAGGAGGAAATCCTGCAATCGTCTCTACTCATTTCTTCGCCAGGTTAAATACCCATTTGAAGTCCTGGCACAGTGCAGCCAATGGAAAAATTCCCATGGGCTTGATTGGGACTGCTTTTTTCCCTCCTGAAATTTAATAAAACCTTTGTATTTCACACAGATCTGGAACAGTTATGAATTTGCATCTTCTATGAATTCCTGTAAACCAAAAGACCTGCAAGGAACCTAGCAGTAGCATCTTCAATAGCTTTTCCTTTCTTCCTTGGTATTATTATTAATAGCTAACATTTTGCTGTTGTGAACAGATTCACATTTAATTGTTTCTGAGGGAACGTGTGTGATCACAATCAAAAAGAGCTCCTACAGAAAGCAACTTAAGAAGAGGATGGTCCAACAGGAGGAGAGCGATTATACAAATCTGGCAAGACTATGGCATGCTTTTAGCATTCAGTCATATCTTTTTGTAGTTTGGAAATCTCAGTAATAAAAAGGATTTGTCACTAACAATCTGAGAATTTGTGGCTGCCCTAACCTTCTGGAAGTAGATATAATAAGATTTATAAATACTTCTCCTTTAAAACTGATTTAGAAAAATGCCAGGTAAGCTCACACAGATTTGTGAAAAGAACTATGTGGGTCAAGTGCTACAAATTTTTTGTGAGCCTCAAATGGGCAAACTGTTTTAGAGCTGGTAATGATAGCACAGCACAGAGCAGTTTCTTTCTTCTTCTTTCCTTTCTTCTGTGCTTTACTGCCTTGGTGTTTTCATTAACACTGCTCCCTCTGGTTTTACACTCCTCCCTTCTCTTTTTTTTTTTTTTTTTTTTTGGGTGTATGAATATCTGATGTGTTGTACAACACTAGGTTGTCAGGAAATTATGTTCTATAGGTTATAAGTTCCATATAAATTCCATTTTCTTGCTTTAGAGCAGATGCTTTTACTATAAACAGACAAAGCAAAAAAAAAAAAACAACCAAAAACAAAAAAAAGGAACCAATGTCTTTTTGAAAGATTGATATATTCAATATATTTTTCTATTAGACACAAGGATAAAAGATAAAATAAGTGCTTGGGACTATGTACCATCATCTGTCCATGTACTGAGGTCCACGTCATTCTGTGCAGGGACTCAGGTTAAAACCAATGCAACAGGTTGGAGTTCATTATGTAGTGATGAAACGTGATAGCTTTTCATTTGGAGCAGCCTAAGTCTTGATCCAGTTAGATTCGGAACATGCATCATTTATAAGGCAAAATTTCGTATTTTGTGCTTTTTTGGCTAAGTGGGATATAATGCATTCCTGTTTTCTACACTTGACTGCTCATCAACTTTTAATTCATATTGAACAATAATAGTATTCTGTAGTGCAGAGATGGTGTTGCAAGTAAAGATTGCATTAATCACTGATGCTGATGTTTTATCAGCAATCACCATATACAAATGGGAAATGGCTCAAAACACACACGGCGTAATGATTCATCCACAACCTCACTAGTAAATAATGATATCATTGCTCTAACCATGTCAGACATCATTCCTGTCTTGCTTTCCTTCCACAGTTGTTGAATTTGAGGGTTCATTTGAACGTGCTTTCTCCAGCAGAACAGCAGACACATGGAGCTGGCAGTGATGATAGGGCTGAGTTGAAAGTTCTCCCTTTCTTCTCCTGTGAAAATGCACCTTGAAATAGTATTCATGCAGAGAGGAGAAAAAGCATTTGGTTTTCTGAAATGTAGTGGTAATAGGACATGGAAGAACATTTAGGAGAAGGAAAATTCAAAATCTACATTCAGTGTTTTCCCCATGATCAGAAGCTCCACAGAAAATCAGGTTGATTCTAAAAGGAATCGGGATTTAGACATGACACAATCATTAATATTGCCAACTCATAAAACATCTCATCAGCATTTTATGTCTGAGAAGTTTTTTATGTCCTGCCAGTGCTTTTACATGATGCAAGTACATGGTTCAGCCAGGTTTCAGGCAGCATCTGCAGGGGAAGGTAGAAGTTGGGGCAGTTCTGGACAATTGTTCAGGTGTTTAGCTTTCAAATGAGTATTTTTAGGGCTAAATGGGTGCCCTTCAAAAAAGAATAAATCGGAAGGTTCCACTAGATTACAGCCAGAATTTTGAAGGTTACTTTTGAAATTATTTTAGAAGATACTAATCAACAGTTTGCAGAACATGAGCAGAGGTTGAATTCGTATTCACTCTACCAGTCAAGTTTAGAGCCCAGTGGAGCAGGACAGTGCAGAGCAGGTATATCCATCGCATGGCATTAACATCACTGTGACCATATCAGTGGTGAAAGGGCTCCTGCGTGGGAACAGGAAAAGACAATCAAGGAATGTTTCTTTTCCCCAAGAACTGTTCTCTACCCCAGATATTGCTTCTTGGAATCATGCGTCAAGAGCAGGCATCGACACTGTGTGTCATCTCGCCCTTTGATGTCTGCAAGGTATACATTTTCCTCTGAGCTAGTTTTCATTATCTGCTTCCCCTGGTAGAAGAATGCACACTTTTGGGGCAAAATTTCTCTTATCTACTGCTACTTGAGGAGAAGCATTGCCTTTTGGTTAGATAAGTCCTACTCCAAAGGAGATACGTGTTTTCTGGAACTCCCCATATTGATCCATAAGGACTTCTCCTTTTCCTCTTTCAAATCTTTTCTTCAGATCAAGGCCATACAAACCGAAAGAATAAGTTTGAAATGAACATGTAGCAACAGCTGATTGAAACCGGGTCCAGGTTCCGTGACCAAGTGGTGATTCTGCACGAACCAGAGAGGAGGAGATGCCTCATGAGCTCAGCCTCAGCCGCATAGTCCCAAGGAGAGAGCACAAGGCCTGGTGGGAAGCACCATCTTCTGGCTTTCATTTTCATTGGTTGGCTATGGAAACAAGAGTGATTTTTAACAGCTTGTTCGACCCCACCAGCACAGCCCAGTTTCTTCCACCTCTTGTCTTGTTTCCACTTGGTTGATAAAGTCCTGTGTAAAGGGTGTTGAATTTGACAGATATTTGTAGAAAGGGCTAGTAACAATCTGGGGCCTAGACAGAACGAGAGTGCAGCCCACGCGTCAGATAATGACAGACACCAGGGAGCGGTGGACACCCAGCTCTCAGGGGTTTCCAGGAGGAATGGGGGAACCTGCCTTCTTTCGAAACTCTCCCCCTCCAGCCAGGAAATGGAGGAAAGATAATGAGCTTTTGTAATAGGCATGGGACTACTCATAGAAGCTTGACACTCCTTTATTGAAATTATTACGTGTTCGATTTCATGTGAAGCAAGATTAAAACAACCGTAGAATATTACTGTTTTCTTGGAGCCAGGAATCTACACAGTGCCAGCAGAAAGACAAAAATCTAACCCAAATTCTTATCTGCAAGCTGGAGATGAGAACTATATGAGGACTATACCCATTTCCAACAGATACCATCAGACAACAGTGATCTTTGAAGAAGAAGCTGACTTTCTGTTGACAGAGATGGACACAGACATTGAATGATCTCAGGGCCAAAACTAGAAGAAGAATGTAGCTGGATCAGCAAAATGTCATGGTTAATAGTATCAAAAGCAACCAAAATAATTAAAAAGCAATAGGTCAGTCACATTGCCACACTCTGATGACTGTAATAAATAATTAAAAATTCAAAACAATGCAGCCTCAGTATTATGGAAATCAAACTGGACTTCAGGGAAATTTTTCGTGACTATATGGTCAGACACATGATCGTCTTTCCTTTCATCCTCCCGTGCAATCCTTTTCCAAGGTCTTAGGAATGGGACATGAAAGAGAAGGTGATAATTCAAGATGATTAGGAGACAATGGTAACTTATTTATGATAACTGAATAATAGCAGCACAATTCAAAACAGATAAAACATAATCACAAACAAGCTGTAGGACTACCCATGTTGAAATAAAAGGATCAAACACTCACAGAGACATTGATTGCATTTGGGGGTATTTTGGATCTGGATCATGTAAAGCTTTTGCATGAACTTAATTTACTCCCATTAGCTCTGAGAATGTCAATGGAGTGACTCCAGCACATCAAATTATATGTCTGCCTAGATTGCTGCAGTATCAGACTGTAGGAAGAGTCTGACCAAGACAAATCGAAATAATCAGCTAAGAGATGGTCAGAGAAGAGAAGCAGGATATACAAATAATTAAAAGGCAACAGAACAAGGCAGCAAAAATTTCTGCAGAAGTTTCAAAAAGGAGTTTTACTGTGTAATGAAAAGAGCTCTTGATCAACTTGAAACAACTTAATAGGACTTGAAGGCTAGCTAGGCTTTTGCTTTTTTAAAGTGACACTGTCAAACAGTTTGAGTGCAATGATATTATATTTCGTATAACAAAATCTAAATGTAATTTTGATTTATTTTCCCTTATTCTGTTCTGGAAACACAGAAATACAAGTATCCCATGAAGATGAAATACTGAGTCACTAACATCAAAGACGATGTTCTCATTGACTTGACTTCCCAGCCCCCTGGCCCCCGTGAGCAGCAGGAGCAGCCATGTCCATCCTACGGGTCAGAGCCGTTGTTGGGGCAATGCATGCTGCTTCAACAGCCTCCCGTGGCCCCCGGTGTCAGATGGGCATCCCTGGCCATTTTGCTGTCCATGGTTAATTTTACATGGTCAGGTGAAACAGCAAACCGAAATACAGAGAAAAAGTTCTTAGTCCGGTAAGGAGATTGTACCTTACAACCGGCCTTTTCAACAATTAGCAGATATGACAGAAAGCAAAAGATGCATTTTGACATGTACCTGAGCTTCTCCCACTAAGATTGTCAAAGGAAAATATATAAAAACCCTTTCTCATCTAGATGGCACATTAATCAGTACTTTTCTTGACAAATCAAACATTAAATGGAATGATCCATTTCAAGATTGGCGCATAAATCCAATTTAACAATTTGTCAGTAGAATGGAGGAATTAAAAAATCTTTTAACCAAAATCATGAGTTATACCACTATTAGTTTTGAATTAAAGTTTAAACATGGTAGAATACAGAGAGACATAGGAGCAGATTTCATGTTTGTTGCAATGGCATCCATTCCATTTATTCCACTGAATTCAACTGAGTTCCTGGCAATTCACGGTTCCTGCTGAAGCTGAATTCAGTTAATAATCTGGTTGCTGGTAGACAGCACAACGTACTATTCTTACTGAGATCTTTCACATCGCTTTTCAGCTGTAGATCCCAAAATGCATAACTGATGCTGAAGATCCTGGTTGTGACTTTGGTGTCAGCAAATCTGTAAAAACATCAAGATTCCTACAAAGATTTTGAGATGTTGGTAGAAATATGTATGTCTCAAAGCCATGAGGGACAGGAGTTGTAATAAATACAGTGGGTCAAGTTCACTGCTGATATTGAAGACGGCATAAATGGCAGCGCAGATAAGATCTCATACTGGTATAAGTGGTTCAAAAGATAATATACTGATTCTGAGCTAAAGAATCCCGTGAAGCTGAAACTAACAGCTATCGGTGGAAGAGAACAATGCACAGACATCAGCTAACCAAAACATTCCCTTCTCCAACACCTTTTTGTGTTGCAACCTCCAATGCCACCACGGGTGCAGGAAAACAGCAACTATTAACGTCAAATATAAAAATTTGCTGTTGGATTTTCTGCTGCAAAACAGAAAAAGCCCAGTAGAGAAGCAGGATGTTCTTTGTATGAAAACATCTGGAGAGGTCGTGATTCTGTTCTTCTGCATGCCTCCCTCGGTCCTCCAGTTTTCTGTAAGTTGTCACTTATATAACTTACTTTGGTACCTATATAATGCCTTATCACTTGTGTCTATCTAGCCAGTTTGCAGCTGCTGTAGAAATTATGCTGGACCTTAGATTTGGTCAGCTGCTTATATTTTTTAATTTTTGCCCAAGAAATTGATTCATAGGAAAATATCTCCACACCTTTTCCCCCAGTCTAGCAATCTTATCCACAAATCAATTCTAGTAACCTGTGATTGCATTTTATTTAAAACAAAATGATTGGTTGGAGTTTTGATTCAAGGAAAAGTAGCAAGATATGGAGAAATCTGATGTCTTGCCAATAAACATCAATTAATGTCATAAAGATATAAATAGAATCAGAAAAGAGTGGTACCACTACTTTGGTCTGTCCTGGAACAGAGGTAGCAAGATACAGTCACCCTCAAAGCAATTGGTTTTACAACTTTTTTTTTTCTTTTTTTTTTTTTTTTCTTTTTCAGAAAAGGTTTTCAGAAAAGGTACTTACTGCAAGCAAAGCTAATAAGTTCCTCTGTTAGCACTGAGATTTACAAAAATTGATTTTCTATTGTACTTTGTCTTCTGGCTGGATCCTCTGGTGTCTAGCAGGGCTCGAGCAATGAGCAGAGTGTATGCGGGGGTTGGGGTGTTTTGCCCTCTCAGGTAACTCCTCTGGCACCTCTCGGTGGGTATGTGCAGCCTGTAGCCACCTCCTCAGCTAAGGCACCAGAAAGATCTGTCTCTTCTATCATTTTCCTCTCTTCATGAAACGTGCAGGAATCAGGATGGCTTTGAACACTGTGCACTTCTGCTGGGTTGAGCTGAAAGTGCTAATGAATTCAGAAGGAAGGTGGGGTAGAGGGGAAATAGTAACTCTCTCTTTCACACACACACATACCTGCCAGTATGTGCAAAACCAGCATGACCACGCAAGCCTTATTTTCTCAAAAAGCAGGATTCAGAAATTCCCACTGAGTTTGCAGAGCTCTAAGCCAGGAGCATCACTAGGCATCACTGATGGGTCAGCTGGGTTGATACTAGAGCTACGTTGAGAGTTATGCTAGATGTGTCGAGGCCCTTCTTACACAGGGAATTATGCATGTGAATTACATGAGTGTTTCCTGGCTACGCAGGACAAACCTGCAGGGCACTGCGGGGACACGAGGGATAGCAGGGCCAGGGGAGGTGGGATGCACGAGCCTCGTGTAGAGGAGAGCATCCCGGCTGTAGTTTTGTTGTCACATTACCTCCAGTTGACACCAGGAGCGGGGAGCAAAGAATTTGACTGGGTCAGCAGGCAGAGAAAGAGTGCGCGGCTCAACGGGTTAAGTAATAGGCGAGCGCTAAGCCTGCCTACAGGGTGGTGAATGAATGAGCATCATCCCTCTCTCTATTGCAGCAGTGACCAGGATTCCTTTCCCAGCCCGCCCCCGGGATTCCTCCCGCAGGAGGAGAAGGGAGAAAAGCAAATCCTTTCTCTCCGCCGAGCGCAGCGGGGCACAGAGCAGCGATCCCCCGCCCGCGCTTCCCCTCCTCACCCCCGTGCTGGCATGTGGCTGCTGCAGAAGTTGTGAGCTGCTGTTATGAAATGCAAATATATTTGCAAGACTTCTACTTCCATTGAGGAGAAACACAGAATCCAAGTGAGGAAAGGCACACAAATGAGATTTGCTGTTGAAGAGCTCCTGTCCAAACAGAAAGACAAATTGAGATGCCTTTGAAGATGTGGTCCTTCTCCTTCTTTGAGCAGAATAAATAAGAAGGTGACTGCAGTAATACTACTTTTCTAACCCTGTCACCTGGGGATTTCAGTGCATTTTGTGAACTTTCCTCACTTACCTCTCTTAAAACCCACCTCAGCAGATCGCAAGTAGTACTCACCTCATTTTGGAGGGGGGGCTACACTAAGTGCTGGTGAAGAGTTTTGCCCAAAACCTGCAGGAGAGCTGTAGCAGAGAGGAAGCAGAATAATTTGATCAATTAATCTGCCCTTTCGCAGTTGTGCTATTGTTTCCTTTTATTCCAAATAACTTCAGAGATTTGCATTGTAACAGACATTTTCTAGGGCACTTTCTAATATCCTGAGCCCGCTGAAGTGTACCATACCTGCTGAAGTCAAAAGACCATCTTCAGACTAAGGTGCTGTGTGAAGCTGTCCTCATTTGGCTCATGATCGATAGCCCACAATAACATTTGGGCCAAGAGATTACAGACATTAATCTTGCCTCAGAACTATTTAGGATCATTAACCAACCCAACAGAAAGTCAGTGTATGTCTATAAATTGAAATAAATTTAAAAACATGATCTTCTTCTTGACATCTTTTAAAATCTCCTTTACCCTTTCTTGGGGAGGAAGAGGGCTTAGCACAGAGGACATGGTTGGAAATGCATTTCTTTCTGGTGTATTCCATCTTTGTCAGTAAATCCTGCTGTTGCACACAATTCCTGTGAAAACAGACCTTGGTTTGCCTTTTT
>VXBL01000268.1:179632-203588 GCA_013400195.1 Aramus guarauna | reverse complement strand
TTTTTTTTTTTTTCCTTCATTTGGAGGACCTTAGTAGACTCTGGCGATTGACAGTGGCACACTGGCCAACAACCAGTCATATGTAACATACTTTATTGGCTGCAGCATTGTTTCATGGGTACCCACTGATACACAATTTTAACACAAACTAGAAGGGTAAGTATGAGCAGAGTCCCAGGTTTGGTCTTTGTGGATCCAATGGTGGAAGCACAGCTATATGTAAGCATTTGTGATTTTCTCAAGAGTTTTTGGTGCTGTTGTATACACTTTCAAATTACACCTAGGTCACAGACCGACATCTTCTCAGAGGCATACCTAGGTCTTATCCGGAGATGCATTTGTGTCCCTCAGCTGGGGACAGGTTTATATGAGAACATTTTGACCCAAAATGTTCCAAAAGACCAGCTTGGACCTGCTTCTGCCTGTCAGTCAGAGAACAATTTTCTTCCTTTCCTTTCCCTTTCCCTTCCCCTTTTGCCTAGCTTATTCTGGATAAAATCCGTGCTGAGGCTTATGGGGGGGAAAAGCAAGAAAAAGGGTAAAACCAGTAATCTGGATAGTAACTGGGTAGCAGCTCCCTCTGCTGCGGGCATCCCACTGTATTGGCTGGTCTTGATCTCTCTTTCTCTTCAGCTGGTTCTGCTGAAGAAGCAGGTGTTATCAGACCTGCAGAAAACTTATCCGGGACTGCTGCGATGCCTTCTTCCTCCCATGTGGGATACCACCATCTCAGGCACATGACAGTACCAGTCAACGTGACCTACGTGGGAGGTGAGGGACCCGAGTCCTGGGGCATGGTGTCACGGCTCACTTTCTGGTCTGCGGCTTGCACCAGCAGACAAGGTCACGGCACAGAGTGGGGGAGAAGAGACCCTGGCACTGAGCTGTGGGTACGGAAGGAGGTAATTGCATGGGATGCATTCCCAAAATGTTCAGCTTGGTGTGTCTGGCTGTATGGGTGCAGCTTCATGGCAGATGTGAGAGCTGCACCTGCTTACGCCAGAGATGGGTTTGGACTAAAAGACACAAAGAAGCAAATCTCAGAGAGGCAGAAATCTAGAGACAGAATTATAGATACTACCAAATCCCCAATGTATTTTTAAACTTCATTTTAAAGGGAAAACAATGGGAAAAAAGCCTCAAAGGCACATATTTAAGTGTTAGTTTCACAGTAATACCTCCTCAGAGATCTGACTTTATCGCTACTGAAAGGAGAAAGCAGAAAATGGAATTGTTTTTGTTGTTCTATCATGTTTGTGACATGACGAAAACGTGGAGTTCTTCTGCCTTTTGCTTTTCACCTTGTTGAACTGCTGTCAGACTTCTGTAAATCGTTTGCACCATAAACAAGCTTTGTAAGTGAAAGGGCAAGTGCTGAGAAAAGCCAAAGGCAGAGATTTTATATTGAATCTTTTCTTACAGAGATAACTGACTTCAGTGTGGACCAGCTTCACCTAGATCTGGGAAGCAAAGCCAAGCATCATTGAAGACAGTAGTATAATGAAGCTGAAACAAATAAGACTCTGAAAGTGTTTCTTTTATTTTTGGGCAAAGAGTAAGATAATTGTGGATGAGGGGATTTGGTTTT
Organism: Aramus guarauna; assembly: GCA_013400195.1. Lineage (NCBI taxonomy): Eukaryota > Metazoa > Chordata > Aves > Gruiformes > Aramidae > Aramus > Aramus guarauna. Next base: position 202,000 of record VXBL01000268.1, on the reverse strand, counting down.
GAGCAAGAGCTACTGCCCTGTTTCTCCATAGCGCTTCAGCCACAGATGTGTGGCAGACAAGCTCCTGGAAAGACAGACATCCCTTACACAGGCGTACTACCTGCAAACTGCCTGCTGTTGTGAAACAGTGACTGTTACTGATGGCAATGCAAAGTTTGCAAGACTGTCTGCCCCCGTGCACCAGTGACGGGATATCAAAACAGGAAGAGAAGAGAAGGCTTTTTTCTTGCATACGTGACTATTCTGGTGTCAGTACCCAGCGCGCCAGGCAGTTCTGCTCCCTTGGCAGGGAACCAGCAATCAAGAAAAAGGCATCGGCAAGGTGCAGAGCATGGCAATGACAGGCCGGGATAACCCAGTACCTGTGGGGAATGCTGCTTGTATCAGTGCGAGAGGCTTAACGAGGGAACCCGCTCCTGTTTTGTCTTGCTACGTGTTGCTGTAGGAGCAGCGGAAGAAGACCAGAGAGGTAGGGCCACACAAATAAGTGCCTCTTTAACTCACTGAAGATTGCATAAACTCAGGTACGCCCAGTTTGTGCCCACAGTGTCCTCTTTGCAAATGTGATACACCTGATAGATGGGAAATAGTATTTAAGGAGCCTAAAAGCCATTACTGATCTTGTTTTTTTGCATAAACTCAAACCCACTTGTGCTGGTGCCCAGTAAGTCCAGGCAGCCTGATATATCTCATGGGAATACCTGCAGACTAAGGCCAACTTGTGACTCCAAAGAAGACATTTCTGTGATTGGTCTCTTCAGTAGTTCATGGTGCACAAGCCTTTCTGTCTTACACACTTAGCTCTGCTTTGGTGGTTACAACCGGGACCTTTTAGAAAGTCATGTGACACAGTCCAGTGCTAATTTTCTTTAAAGCTTTTTTTTTTTTTTAATTTTACTATTACCCTTTCACCATTGCTTCTATATCTCTACATGACTTATGCAACTGGGTTTTTAATACAACGATGAACTCCTAAAAATGTTACAGACTTCAAAAATAGACATTAAAAACCACAAATCCATATCTTAGAAAATAATAAAAAAGATGCAGAGGCTATAGGGAGTACAAAATCTTCCACAAACTTGCCCTGGAACCTCAACACGCTTTTGACCACACCTGATTTGCAACCAGCAATGATTAGTGAGAAACACGGAACCCTGTTGAGCCCTGTCCATAGTGGATGGACGCAGAGTCATCCAGAGCAGGTGTCTCTGTAATTGCGATGCACTGAAAAGAGAGGGAATGACCAGGAGCTATTAAAATTCATGCTTCTTGTGTGGTTTTGGCACCGGGTGAGGAAGGAAAAGAGAAATTTAAAGGAGTGCTGCATGACTCCTTCCCTAGTAATAAGTTTCCAAACAATACTTCCTGGGCAAGATTCTAGAGTACATACAGTAATTAATAAATGCTAGCATGTTGCACAAAAAGATGATTTACATTATGTTTTGAATTAGCCCAACTAAAGGTCTTATTTTGCCATATAGTGCTGCAGGTATTTGAAATTAGTAGGGCTGAACCTCTAGGTCCTGTTGAGAAGGTGGGAAGCAAAGCTGAGTGTAATATCCTGCAGCTCGAGTTAAATATTTCTGAATCCTTTACTAAGGTTGTCTGGAAAAGGTTAAATCTAGTGTTTGGTTTTCCTTGTGACATCCGAGAAAGTGGTTAAAGAAGGCTCTTCACTTTGGTGAAGAAGAGGTGCCTATGAAGAGCTATTTGGAGAAGCCTGAGTTTAACTGGTGCTATGAAGCCCCTGAGCACCTTGCACTGCTGGGTGCTTTTGACTGGGAATTCTGCGTATCGAGGGCTCAATGTTTTTGACACTGGGTATTCTCCATATTCATCTATTTTGAATGAGGAACACAGATGAATTATCCTTGTGGGTTTTTTCTTCCTTACTGGGGAAGAAGCTGAGGAAGGGCTAGGAGAGGCTTTTGCACCTGAGACAGGCTCATGACAGGAACTTGTCGTCTTCTGCTGACAGGGCATTCAAATGAAGTCCGTTGGGGCAAAACGATGGATTCTGCCTAGATCAAACCCATTTTTCCTACCTAGTTCAGAAAAGGGAGATAAATAAATAATAGAGATCAGCTGTGTCTGATGAAGATGATCAGAAGGTCACATAATTAAAGGACATGCATATTATAGAAGAAAGAGTTTCTCAGGAGCTGTTGGGAAAATACAGGTGACCGAGCATGTGTCATCTGCCCAGCAGCCAGCAAGGCACCATGGTCTGGAAGGTGTCATGTGCAGGAGCAGAGAGAAGGGCCAAAAGGATCCGTTTTGTAGCAGAATGTCTCTTCAAACCAATGGACAAGCTGAGGAGGAGAAAAAAAAAACAACAACAACAAAAAAAAACAGAAGAAGAGGAGAGAGGGATCATAAAGATTTGTTTTCTTTAGATCTGTACATTTCTATGTCACTAAAGACATGACAGTGTGACTTTGAAACTCCTGATTATTTCATCCCAGATGGGTATCTAAGCTAAGTGACATGAATTCCTCTTCAGAGAAGTTTGCTTCTTGCCATGGGCTATACATGCAGTCTAGGTACGCTTAGACAATTAAAGCTTGGCAGAAGGAACCTCTCCTTCAATATTTCTAATTTTTCCCTCTGACTAACAAGCCTGTAGTTTTCCTAAATGAAACTGGCAGTCTGAATCTTGTCCCCAATGTGTTTCTTAATTACACCATAGCAGTTAAACTGTAGCGATGTTCCTTGAAGAATGGTCTGAAATTAAAGCTAAGAATAAACTCAGATGCCTTGCTGAACTACAGCCTAAAGGCAAAACCCCAAACCTTTATCTGAGGTTCTAACTGGTTATGAAGAGTGTAATGATGATGAGATAGAAATAGTATGCATTTATGGGGAAAGAAGTTAAATAACGATTCGCTATAGTTATGTTTGGATCCCATGTGTCTTGAGGATGCTCTGATGCAGTGCGCTGATGTCCACTTTGTTCAAACAAGCGTCAGAAGTGCCGTTACATCATGTTTCCAGAAGTTGTGACTAACCCAAAGGGAGAGCTCAGCTCAAGCTCCGGGTCAATGCTGCAGCCACCGGTAACGCTAAGGAGGGGCTGCCAGGAGATTAGACAGAAATGTACATTCAATAAAATCAAAAGGATTTTGTCTCCCTAAAGGTTTGGAAGAAATGAGTTTATAGATAACTCGACACCTGTTTGCCCTATGGATATCATTCTTTAACTTTCACTGAGGCAACGCGTGCTGTTATCCTGTAGATGTCCGGAGAAGCAGACGTGAAGGAATAGATGATTTTCCTGGCCAGCTCTGTAGCACATTTAATACTCTTTTTTTTTTAGGACAGATCTCCTATGAAAATCCTATCAACTTGAAGGTTATTTTTAATGGTGGCTTTACCATTGCCAGCTACTAATGGTATTTCTTTGGAAGCCTCCAAAACCATCCTAAACCATCACTTTCAGCCATTCATTTAATTGTCTGTCTAAGATACTATAGCGTTGAAGACAAACTCCCACAGCTTCGAATCTTCTTGATCCTTTGACTCAGCTTGACATTTGGATTTTTCTGTCTCAACCTTTTGCAACTGAATTACATGCATTTTCTTTTAGAATCAATATCTTTGATAATTTTCTACATGGCTTAAAACTCAGAAATATATTGATTGCATAGTCTTTTTAAAGCCAAATTAAAGCTAAGGATTAAAAGTTAGAAAGATTCTTAGTGAGGAATAGAGTAATTCCTAAAATGTTTTTCCTTGCCTAGCATTGCCTTCTTCCCTTGCCTCTCCCTCTCCTAGACAAGGTGCACTGACCCTGTTTCCTTAACAGAATGATATCAGACCAGTGACTAGGTGTTTTCCATTAATTTTTTTTCTCAGAGATTTTTTGGGACTTCAATTTGAAAGTTGATCTGCAAATTGTATTTTGGGTTAGAAGTGCTGAGCAGACTTTCTGAAAATGCCCATTTGTCATTACTGAGACATTATTAGTTAACCATCTTTTGAAAAGACATTTCTTGCCCCAAAACTCTGATACTCTGCATTACTTTCAGGAATAGCCTTAATGCTCACTTTGCTGTCTGAATAGCATCTTCATTGCAGGAAAGACAGAATAAAAGACCTGCAATGAACCTTGTGTTTGGTGAATTTAGATGTCTTTTTTTTTTCCTCCTGCAAACAAAGCTATTAGAAATGAAAGAAAAAAGAAAAAAGCTTATTACTGGTTACCAGAGCCACGTGGCACCACATCTCATGGGGCCACCAGCACAAACTTTACGGTGAGTTTCTAATGGGAACAGTGGGCGATTACCCAGGTGTCTCTACTTTTCATGCGGCTGATGGGTATATCGAAGCTGCCGACAGTGCTTGTCTCTGAGGGTGTTTGGCGTGGAGGGACCAGGCAAGGCTGCTCCAAGCATCCCTCTTGCAGGTCTGTGCGTGCGCTGAACTTTGTGAACTTGTCTTCTTACTGCTGCCCACAGTCATGACGGGGCAGAATGTGGAAACCTTGTGGGAGCTGTTTCTTTGTTAAGTTGGCACAATGAAGCAGCACTTATATAGTGGAGCATCCTACTGCATGGCATTTGGGGAGCATTTCCCGAAAAACAGACAGCGGCAGGACGTAGGTGATTGATTTATGGCAGACTTGGACTGACGTGATGAAATACTGCAGCTGCTGCTCCTTGGTGGAGGCAGAGAAAATAATAGGGTGAGGTTAATTCATATCATCACACAGAGCTGGAATAGGAGCCCCAGGATTTGCAAGTGAGGAGAGGGGCCTTTGTGGCACTGCCTGGTGTGCAGAGCTTGCCCTGACTCTGTTCCCCACAAAAGCTGGCTGAAGAAATGTATGCAGCAAGATATTGGCACTTGCCTTCGTATTTGGGATCCTGAAATTGCTTATTAGCTGTATTTCACGTGCCTCTCTGCTGCCAGGAAGAAGGTTGGGCTACATGCACTCGCAGTTTTTGAGGAGGAGAGGGCACTGAAAGCAAGACGGTGTTGCTGGCAGCCATCTAACACGGCCAGTGACATACCTGTGCTTTTGATGATGTGCCCTGCATGTTTGCTAGGTTCAAGCAGAGTCTTTTTATTTGGCATGGTCTCTGAACACTGCGAGTTATTGATTTGCAGGTCTGTTACAGGTAAGCAGAACTTGTCTCCCCCCATCACTGGGGATGTGTATGGAGAGACAAGGAAAAGGAAGGACTCTGCAAGTCAGGGTAGTGTAAACACCATGTGATGCATTGAGGCGAGACCTACAGAGTTTGAACTGTTTTAATCAATTTTTAATCAGCTTTTACTACACAACAGCAATTTATTATAGGCTTACTGTGATTTTACTTGATCACTTATGATAGTTTTTATGGGCTTATGGTGATTTTAGGTTTTATGCGCTAATGACATTTTGCAAGTTTGTTAAAAGCTTATCTGTACAACTTCCCCATTCCTCCTGCCTTGGCAGAAGAGAACGTTGCTACAGGCCGGCCCATTTATTAACTAACCTGAGAAAAAATAATGTAACTGATCCATTATAGACTTCTTATAAATGCAGAATAAGTGGTGTGTGCCACAAACACTGTGCAAATTCGTGCACAGTGCTTGCATAAGAAGGTGGATACCATGACAGGACGCAGTACAGACAGAAGCTCTAAGCCCCGAGCACACGGACACTTCCTCGCCCCCGAAGCAAATCCACTGGTTTGGGTACAACTGTCTCCTCCCTGCTCCCTCCAGAGCGTGCTTAAAAGTTTTGAGGAGAGGTTGGGCGTCCCTCTGCATGCCGCAACACATGGAGAACTGGCGCTTTCATTTAAAAATGAACTTTATAATGAGACCAATCTAATCTACCTAAACCATAAAGCCTTCCACTGCCTAAGGAGAGTGTCAGTGGGAGGATGGCACGGTACGTCTGAGGACAGTTTGGAGCGGTCTCGCAATTCAGGACGTTATCTATTCCAGGCTTCCCTTGTGCTAGTCTAGATACAGGCAAAACATGCCGCGGGCTGTTGTGAGCAGCAAGGTTATCCTGGCTTTGCTGCTTGCTTCGCCTGCTTTGCAGCCCGAGAGAAGCCAGCAAGCTGCTGCTGAGCGGGAGATCAAATAGCGATGGCCACGGCGGGGGACGGCAGCAGCCAGCCCAGCTCTGCAGATCTTCCCCCAGGCTCCTTGTCCCAGCTCCATCCCTTCTTCCTTCCCTCCTTGTCCTGCGGCAAGAGCTGCCCCAGATGTCCTCTGCCCGGTAGGGAAACTCCGCTGTGCCAGCGGCGCTGCGACCCTTTGCGCCGGCTTTGGCTCTGGGTTTCTCTACACTTTGCTGGGTGGAAGGCTCCCAAAAAACAGTTCAAAGACCCTGTAAATAACCCTCAAACAAACAGATCAGCTTTACTGGTTAGCACTGCGTTTTTGTCTTCTGTTTCTCCATTCAGAATTATAAGGAAATAAAATGTGAATTAATCTCGTAAGCCAGCATTAATATGAACTCCATTATCTATTTCAGTCACTCAGACTGCTAAGGTTGCCTTTTAGGCTGATTCTTGTGTTGGAGACGAGAAATTTACACAATAGACGTTAGAGAATCACTTTTAAAAACCTCCACAATCCTGCATTGAAAGCCCATCCAGCGAGGGAGAGAACCGGCCCTGGCCTGGCTGAGAGGCAGTCACATGAGTGTCCAAAACAATGAACGCACAGTGTCGAAAGCTGAGGCCATTGAACTTTATGTCACTTCCCAACTGCAGCATTACTCATAATTTATGGCTATACTCGCCTTTCAACCTTTAAAACCTTTTCCCAAGTATTTGCAGCATTCTCACATAAATATTGCTACAATAAGTAACATCAACATTTAGTAGCTGTTTTTAAAGAATAACCGTGTGACACTATTATGGCATTCCATTAAACCAGCTGCAATGTGGGGAAGGTCTAAATCAAATCATGCCGGCTAAAAGTAACGTTTACACATATACAAGAGAACAATGGATGGGAAAAGTTTATTCTGGGTTTCAAGACTTAAATGACAGTTTTGTCTCCTTTCATGGTTATGCAAGATGTCTCTCTCTGGTGAAATGACCCAGAGTGGACACAGACTGCAGCTTACATTCCAGTGCTATTTGTTNCCCCAGTTTTTTTTTTTTTTTTTTTTTTTTTTTTTTTTTTTTTTTTTTTTTAGGAAGAAAACCTTATTTCAAAGGAACAGGGAATGTTGTCTTTTCATTAAAGCTATCAAATGTTGTGAAATGATTAGTAAAATATTCCTTGCCAGAATTGTTCACTGTCCAAAATGCATTACAATGACTAAATGTAAATGACAGATAGTTAGCTTGCATTTAGATACGTGCTTAATTGCCCTCATCCCTCCTGTCTGAAGAATGCACTTAAGCATATGCTCATTTAAACACATATGCTTCATTTCTGTTTAGGTCAACAGGATTTGAGCATGTGCTTAAACATAAGCAAATGCCTAAGTGCTCCTCTTGAATAGGGATGCTTTTCTGAGGCAAAGCCAAAGAAATAGTCTCTGGGAATATTTCTTACCCTGGCCTACCTTTTGCTCCAGCTGCACTGATGGAGCACCCCTTCTCCTCCCCAAAAACCAGCTTACCCCCTCTCCTCATCTCCCCTGGGGCTGTCAGACACATACCCCATTGCCCTGCCAGCTAACCTTGTTTCCCCTTACAGTGGGATTTGCAAAACTGCCGGTAGTGAGGAGAGACGGAGAGGAGGGAGGAAGACGTCTGAGGAGGAAGAGAAGCTACGCCAAAGAATTCGCAGCCTTCCCTGAACAAGGGAAACATCAGCAGAGCGTGAGTCTGCTGGGAGGGAGGGAGAAGCCAGCAGCAGCACCCCTCCTGCCCCCCGCCTGCCCACACGGGGAAGGAGCCCTCCGTCCCTCTGCCTCCCCAGTGCCCCTGGGCAGCGTGCGGCACTGCAGCCTGCCCCGCTCCACCCAGCACAGCTGCCTGCTTAAAAATCGCTTGGCTGGAAGTTTTGCTACGTCCTGGCCCAGGTCCTCCTCCCCACTCAGCCCCGTCCCCGTGCCAGCCTTCCCAGCTCTCCCCAGGCTGCGGCGGTGGTTGGTTTTCCTGGAGTTCTCCTGCCCGGAGGTGTAGGTGGGTGCTCCACTGCTGACACCCCAGGCTCAGCTGCGTGGCGGAGTGGGCTGCCTGTGGGAGAAACACCAAACCACGTGGCAGTGTCAAAACCTTCCCAGCAAACCACAGAGCAATGCAGGGCTTGATTTCTGCTCTCCGGATTTCTGCCTGCCCGTCTGCCCGACTGCTGCTGCAGGTGACCCCCGGCTGGGCAGGAAAAACCCTGTACAAACGCGTGCTTGCGAGAGAGCCGGCGGTGCTCAGCGACGGTTTCAGATGCACTTGGGAGCTGGATCTGTTGTGTGTTATCCGTTTAATTACAATAAAGATACGGAGTTTATGCTGTATTCCTGTAAATGACAGGGCAGGGATATGAATGATATAAATGGTATTAATTGCGAAGCACAGGTATGTCAATACGCATAAATAAAACCATCATATGAATTCAAGTAAAGGAATGGAAACACAAGATTTTTTTTTCCTTTAACTTTCCAAAATTCCCACTGTTTACAAAATAACAATACGTGCTGGCCAAAAAGTTCGAAGGGGCAGAGGCTGGACCACCTGGGCACTAATTAATGAATACATGTCCAAAGGCAACGTTGGGGAGTGCATTTGATTCAGTGAAAGAAGACTGGCTCCTCTCCCTGCCCTGCAGGTAATGCGTTTGCCTGTGACGGCAGCAGATTATTTGTTCTTTTTTTTTTTTTCCCTGACACCGAACTAAGGAATGCATTGTGGGAAAACCATCCTGACACATGACACTGTGCAAAGGAGGATCACAGCGTGAAGCAGCATCAAGGGGCTTACTTGGCCTTGATGCACTCTTGCACAGCATGGGGCTCCAGAGATGAGTGTCTCTTCCAACTGAAGCACTGGTGCAATTTGCACAACTCTCATGAGAGCGCACGGTGAAGCTGCTCTCAAAGCCCTCATGTAAACAGGGCTGGGGAAAGAAAAGGGAGAGTAAAAGAGCCTGCACCATGCACGGGAAAAGCACAAAAGGAGATGGTTCAAAAGAGGCTGGGCTAAGGAGGAGGGTAGTCGGGAGGGAAGCGGGGTGGGAAGGGGCAGAAAACGAAATCCAAATATTAGAAGCAGAAGGGAAAGTCTTAGCAATGCAGTCGGATGGTTCGCACCACTGCGACAGGAGCGGTCAGAAGAAAGGAAGTATGGGAAGACACTGGATGGCAATGCGCAACTAGAGATTTAGCTTTCAAGGCAAAACTGCAGCTGAGATGCGCTCTGAAGGCTCTGCGCCTCAGATATTCAGCCCTTAAACTTCTTCAAAACCTCCTAAGTTCAGATAATAAGTTTGCATAAAGAGAGAGAGGGAGGGGAAGAGAAGAAATAAAGCCGGCTGTAAGTGTTCCTTGCTAGCCTGTCTCTGAGCAACAGGCCCTCCTGTACTCACTCTCCCTTGTTGCTCCTGCTTATCATAATATGCCACTTTTGCGCATCAAATTTACATTTCAAAAAATGCTGTATCGCTGCTCTAAAATTAATTATTAATCTTTCATCAGTCCCTTCCATAGATACATTTTTAACTTTGATTTTGCTACCCGTTCGGGGGAGGGATGGGAGAGGGGGGCGGGGGAGAGAAGATCCTTTAATCTTGTCACTTTTCTGTGGGGTTCTCCTCTCGTGTGCTGCTACTTCCAGCCCTGCGCGTCCCCCAAGCACTCTGGAGGTACAACTTCAACTTTTCTGCTCGCTCTGAAAAGAAGTTTCTCACACTTTTGAGAGCAGGAAATTTTCGCCCTGCAGGATGCAACGCAGAGGAGTGACTGCTCCTCTTGTTCCACCTAGCATTTTAACCTCACTAAAATGAAGCTGTACCGATAAATCGAGCCCCAGGCTAAATAATTAGATGGATTATGTGCCTGTGTCTGGGAAAGAGATCTGGGTGGGATTTATATGGCCTGCCCAGAGTGCAGTATGGGCTTATTCGTCAGTCAGCTCATCACAGTGACTTGTAGGGAACAGTCCGAATATTGGCTATTTACTATTAAACGTAAGCAAGCGCTGGAAGTGCAGCCATTTGCTGTTAGTCTATGTGAAGAACAAGTCCTTCTCTTGCCTGCAGTGAAAAAAAAGAGGAGGAAGGAGAGAACCGCGTGCCAGATGGATACTGCTGGCAAACGCTGTAGCTGTCCCATCCCTGGTCTGGGTTGTGCCAAATGATACAGTCTACCCGAAGGGGCGGGGGGAAAGGGCTCCGACAAGGCACAGTTATGATAAGAGACACTCTTATGGATTAAAGAATAAACACATTCCCTTTTACCTCTATCCTGCAAACTTACCGATCACTGGCTTCATAGCCAAATGCATGTGTGTGTAGGTGTCCACCCACGCGTGCGCACACACACGTGTGTGTACTCACCCCCTTCCACCAGAAATACACAATCTGGACGTTTGCGAAACTGCAGTGCTGTGTGTAGGCTGCTTCCTTGAATTAAGGTGGAAAAACTTGCTGGACTCCATCATATTCACTGTATTCTGCTCAAAAGGAACAAAAAATTACCTTATTGGAAGACAGATGTCAACACAACATGGCATCTAGTCAAAGCGCAAAGTCTCCCAATTATAAGAACCATACTTTATGTTGCACTTTTTATCTTTCTGTTCACATGTACAGTCTATGAAATATGTACTCTTTTCAGCAGCTCCTTTGCTGTTATTTGCTGGGTGTATGTGTGGGTGAATGTCTCTCAGGATGTTGGACTTAATCAGAGGTGAATTTGGATCAATAGACTATCACTTACTAGACAATCAGATAACATACAAGGGAAAAAGAAAGCTAAAAATGCAGAGCAAAACACATCATGCTTGTTTTCCAACCCATCCCGCCTGCGTGTTTCTTCCCAAAATTGTACTTGCCCATGTTATAAATTTATTCCTGTGCTCGTTCCCTCTGGACTGCGCCCAGGTTATACATCCCTCTATTTTATCTGTAGCACCAATCAGCAGAGGCACTGCAAACAGCAAATACTGTAGCACCTTCATCTAGGCTGTGCTTCACCACCAATAAATTAGCATTTGCATGGACACAGCCAATAGCTCTCACCGCACACCTCTACAAAAACACTATTACATTTGCCTTTCACAGCTGGAGAACCTGAGCCAGGAAAGTTGGTGGAGGAGAGAGGGAGTCAGCAGCAGCCCTGGATCAAAACTGAAGCCTTGCTCAATCACAGCTTTCTTCTCCATCTTCCAGACGGCAATCTGAATACAGCCGCACATCTACGCTCTGTGTTTTATTCTGCGTGACAACACTGATTTTTTTTCAAAGCACACTTTGGTTTCAGTTTGTTGACACTAGTTGTGCACGTATGTGTAATTAGGTAGGATCACCAGTGTGCTACAGAAGGTCCACTTTGTATATTATGCCTCCACAAACCACTGGAAATGAAGTGCCATGATTATCCTTGCACATTCTCATTTGGAGGATGCAAAGTAAGAGTGAGTAACTGTAAGTGTCGGTCTTGTTTTATAAAAATAAACAATGCTTATGGGGATGTGTCACAGATGTTACACCCTGTCGAGTGCATTGAATTCCTTATAACCAAATAAAAACAGCTAGGTCACGTAGGCTTCAGAGTAAGTGTGGTTTCAGCAGGAATGCAGCTCATGTAAAAATCCAATATTGGCCTTGGGAAATGTCCCTTTTTGTTCACATAAGAGCTGAATAATGTTTGTGGTTGGAAATTCTATGGATTCTTAATCATGCACAGACTCTCCTCAATCAAAACACAGGCTCCACTTTTCAATGAGTTACCCCTTCTGCCTGCCCACTCTCCAGCTTTGCTGATGTGCCGCATGTGTCAGTAGAAATAGGTAGAAAGACTTTTCTTGCCTCTCAGAGCATTTTCTTTCATTTTGCAATGCTACAGAAGTTTTTTTTCATCCCAGAACCTTTCTAAGGGTTAATCTTAGGCAATCTTTTTCAACAGACCTAGGGTATTCCCTTGATTTTTTTTCTTTTTTCTTTGTTGCTTGGAGGTCTTTTCAGTAGAGTGGGGCCCTAAAAACACTTCTTGATGAAAAGAGGTATGGCTGGGGTGGATGGCAGAAGCAACTGAAGGCATTAGCTCCTCAGCATTGGAGTCATGATTGTCCTGAGAAAACATAAATAGCCCAGCAGCACTTATCCCATATGTCCTAGCCACACAACACCCCTCCCACTAGCTCCCACAAGAGCTGTGCTTGCTGGTCCAGAATCAGCCCTTATCCTTCCCCACCTGCGTTCCCCTTGAAGACTTTTGACCAGCACTATGTTTCCCCAGACACTGCTCTTCCTTCCAAGGTATGCTGCAAAGAAGATCTTTTAACTCCTAGCTCCTGCTCCTGTCCTTGCTGTGGAGCAAGGACCAAGGCTGCAAGTGGCTTTTCTCACCTGTGGGAGGGTCTATGGCCAACTCTGAGTCTTTGGGTAGAGGAAACATTGACCTCACGGTCAGAGGGTCCAGACTCCACTGATGGCTGTTAACCAGTCCCACAACCACTGAGCATTTTTCATCAAGAACTTGGTATTGGGGGAGCTACCCAATTTTCACATGTGAGGAAAGGGCAGTTGCCCAATGCTGGCTGCCTGAAACACCGAAACGTGCTGCCTTGCCCTGCACCCCACTGCACGGGGAGCTTGGCAGCTGCAGGAAGCCCCGTGGTGTCCCCAGCTGCCTCTCTGCAGGACAGCGGGTAGGGAAAGGCAGCATCCTTCTGCAGCTTCTTGCTGTTTCATCCTCCCCATCCTTCATCACACACTGAACTGTTCTCCGCACAGCTTCTAATTACAAAGTGAAACGATTGCAAAAAACCTGGACCGAAATAGAGCTGTGGCAGTCGCAGCAGCTGGATGTGCAAGGCCAACCGGCTCAGGAAAGGCAGAGGCACGGGGGCAAGCTCTTGGAAGTTGGAGTGCAAACTTGCGGTGTGCCTCCCTTCTCGGTGACTGCAAACGTGCACTCCCAGACAAGGTTTTCCTCCCTGATGGATGCTGGATAGCTTAAATGAAAGCCCAGTAATTTATCTAGGAGTTTTCTGTGTGGAAGTAATTTCAATATAGCTGACACATTGCAGGCTCACATCCTAGCTGATAAGGTCAGCATCTACTTTGGCTCACACACTTGCCAAGCTATTTGTAAAGGTGTGCCCATACACTGAGGTTAAACGGATATATTAATTAGAGGGCCAAATCTTGAAGCCTGAGGATGAAAGAGCATTGTCGATCTCATGTGCCCACTTTGGTGCAATCAGCTTTGGCAAATGGATCCAGAAGTGCAGATAAACTCCTTGCAGCTGACTCTCCTTTCAGGCTTGGGACTACGGTCATTATTACAGTCCAGTGTCACTGGAAAAGGCCTATGGCCTTTGCTCTCATCTTGTAAGCATCTTTTGGATTAGGGGATTTTCTGCCTCTGTGGAGAAGTGGGGAGAGGAAATGCTCCTTGATTTTGAAATTCGTATCTGTAAGTGAGTTTCTGGATGCTTGGAGAAAAGCAGAAAAGGCATCAAAGATACGTCACATCTGTAGATCCCAACCCAGTGAAAGCTCAGCCTCTCTGCATCAGAATCCTCTCTCAGTTTGGGCCCCATTTGCCCCATACTGGATGAAATGCCGCTGTGAGTCCAAACAGTTGTGAAAGCTTTCCCAGGCGTTGCTGTGCTGTTATGGGCTGTCTGCCCTGGGTGAGGGGTTGCCTGCCACACCAGTGAGCGTGGTCCTGGGAGCGCACCGTGGGGCTGGGCCACGGGGCTGCAACCTGCAGAGCATCTTGGGGTGCCATGGGCTGCCGCTGGGTCTGAGCGGTACCCGCAGACACGGGGTTACAGGAGTGGCCTGTCCTCTGGCCAGAGCACAACCTGCTCGTGCACAGCTCATCTCGCTGCAGGGGTGAGGATGGGGCCATGAAGGACCTGCAAAACTGCAGACCTGCTCCAACACAGATTTTTCACGTTATAAAACACCTGGAGGGAGAGTTCTAGTATTAGACAACATGGATCTTTATTTTGTTATGACTGACAATTTGTTTATTGATCACTCCCTCTTTTAAAAAAATATAATGTATGTTAATTAAAATATTCTCCAAAGAAGAAAAGAATTTAAAAGTTGAAGAAAACTATCAGAGCATACAAATGAGAAACATTTAATACACCACAGTGAAATAAACCAAGATGAGGAAGGGGGCAGGACAGAAAGAGAGGGAGAAGGAACGATTAAAAATAGGCTGATTGCAAAGTGTATCTAAACATTTTGTTAAGTGCTGCATTTCCCTCTTGCCCACACAGGCCTGAAGAAGATGGTTTTGTAATTCAGGCACAGCCGTACCCTGTGGGTTGGGAAGCAATGTGCTTTGGTGAATGGGAACTAGGTGGGAAGGTGGGCACCTCCTCCATGCTAAGTGCCTCTCTGCTTAGACTCTACTGATCGAGCCTAAGACCTGAAGTGACTTCCTTCCACCAGTCACCCTTTCTGAAAGCAGAAGAAGGGCGGTAGCAAACTACTCAACTTTTTATCCCTTTGCTTCCACCAGCAATGAATCGGGTATGGTGGGATTCACTTCTGAGGCTGGGCTCAGTTTGAGAGATGCCTGTCTTCCTCCACTCTTTGTAAAAGGAGGCCAGAAAGCCAAATCTTTAGAAAGCTAAACCCAAGTGAGATAAAGCCTCTCCCCCTTAGAGGCAACACCTGAAGCAGAGTAACTCAGTATAAGCCTGTTCTGGCAGTGGTGTGCGGCGGCAGAAGGAGGAGCAGACAGGCAGGCTTGCAGCGGCTCAGGAAAGACCCCCTGCACAGAGGTGACTGTGTACAAGCCACCGATGGGCGTTAATAATACAGGGACGGTAGTAAAGACCTTCACAGCAGGATACCATTTCCAGAGCTCCTCTAAGAGTAGTCTGAACATCCTTGCCAGAGTGTCTAAAAGAGGAATGTGAACTCCTCAGGGAAAAAGTTGCGTGATATTCACCAGTGGAGTCAGACCTATGTGCTGGTTAACTGCGGAAAGCACTTTGTGAATTGATATCTGCACATTTACCGATACCTGTGATGCACCTAACTAGGTGCCATCACCAAGCATGGCTGTGCTGGCACGCTGGCCATTAGGGAGTAGAGAAGAAGCCAGCAGCAAAGGCAGAGTTGGTCTTAGCACCGTATTGCAGCTGGGAACATCAACAAGGAATGAAGAGAGAAGTGCCTGGTCCGTGTGCCAGCACTGGCAAGGAATGAGCAAAATGTCATCTAACAAGGACATCTCACTTCTACTGAACAGCCCAGCAGGAGTATGCTGGCAATTAGGAAATCAAATATAATTTTAAATGTCTAAAATCAAAAGCAAACCAACTAATGTCTAAGACCAGCTGGAACTTGCCTAGACATAGGACAACGTCTCTCTATGTAGGCCACCACCACCTCCAGACTGTTTTGCTTTCTCCTGAACATGAAGACAATCTGTCTATTTGCCTTTTTTTTTTTCTTTTTTTTTTTTTTTTTTTTAAATGTGTGTTGAATGGCTTGGCCTATAGCTTTGAAACAATATTTAACTATTGGCAAAAGCAGCTTTTATTTGCTCTGGTAACTGCATTTTCATATACTGAATTTTTCTGCCTTTGTTTTTTAAGCAAGTAATCTCCCTAGGGGGTCACAATTCCCACCCGCTCAAACTCTCTAGTCCACTGCACCTGCACATGGCATGGAGATGGTCACCCTGTGAGCTGTTGGATTAAACTACACTAGCATTTTCCTCTGCAGAATAAACTTGTCTTATTCTCTTTTGTCTGTGCTCTACCATGCCATATTTGTGCTAATTACATTACTTCAGTGGTCTCAGGAGTCCTCTGGAAAACAAGAAGTGGCAATGTTAGTGGGACAAAGGCATTTATGCTGTATTGGCCACTATTTTCCACGGGCATAACGCTAGAGCTGAACAAATAGTCCAGCCCTAAATGCACACAAATCCCACCCTCAGCAGCTTAGAGCTGCCAGAATCAGTTCTGCCTCAAGCAAGTGGCAGGAGGAGGTTAGATGGGTCTCCCTGGGTGCAGTGAGAGGGCTGTTCCCCTGCATCCTGGTGCAAACCCAGATGTCTCAGAAGGGCCCTCATTTATGAACAAGCACAACCTTTGCACACTGCATGGATCAAGGGCTTTACATTAGAAATGGAGTCATCCTAGGCAAACTGTTCTCCTCCCTGTGTCCCATGACCCCTTCCTGTGAGATGGACCCTCTGGGGAGCTTTGAAACCAGCAGATGAACATTACGGTGTAAGCGTTTGCATCTGAAAGAGCATATGAGGAACACAGCTGCCTGGCACAAAGGCTTCCTTTCAGCTATGTTAGGAAAGAAATACCAAGAACCCATATTTTCCTTCAATACTGCACCTAATAAGAAATAATACTTAATTCCTATATAGCACTTCTCAGACTCCTGGGTGCTTTGCAGAAGAGATCAGTGTCAGATGGGAAAACTGAAGCAAAAAGCACTGAATGCCATCCCCTGGGTCACCGAGCCTCCCTGTGTCAGCTCTAGCCACTAGGTCCCAGTGCTTAATCAGGTTAGGAGGACTTCTGCAAGGTGGTGGGGGACCTGGTGCTCTTTCAGGTGTGCTTTTGGCTGCCCTGAATAGTCCTAGCTTGTGGCCAGTACATGGAACTGGGAAAAGACAGGGACACCGCTAATGCTGAGTTTCAAGGCATAGAAACTTTACACGAACACCTGAATTTTTAATTATCTTTAGCATCTTATGATCTTTTATGTATTTATTCCCTGACTACCCTTGTCCAGAGAATGTTATTCTTACTGTTCTACAGATGAGAAACGGCATCTTTCTCGCCTCCGGAAGGGCCCGTGATGCCGGGATAGTTTGTAGTGGAGAGAGGCTTGTGCTCACTTCCCCACACCGCAGGCAAGCAGCCGTCCTCTCTCCAGCCCTAACATTGTAAGCAAACCCATACACGGTTGCCTGCAGAAGAGCTCTCAGCGGCTATAGAACAGGCATTGCTATCTGCCCCTTTAAGTAGTAATAGAAAGCTAATTAGAATGGCAAGTAAAGTGTACAAAAGGGGAGGAAAAAAAAAAAAAAGGAGTGAAAATAGAGTTTCATTTGACCGTACAAATAGACAAAGAGGTAAAACTTTGATAGCAGCAGAGGGGTTTGAAACAGCTTTTGGTGCATTCAGTCTATTGCCTCTTCACTCTTGGTGGAAAAGATCGCATATATCATCTTACAGTGTTTATTGTGCTAAATAAAGACCTACACCGATGGAGCTCTCACACTGACTTCATACTCTATTGTATTGGCTTCTTGCTAACACTTATCAGCTGAAACAACATTATAACAGCACAGAGTCCAGAAGAGTGTATTTTATGATGGCACTAGAAGACTAGGAGGGGGGTAAATACACTTTTTTTTTTTTCTTTAAAAAAAGCTAGAAAGAAGAAGATGACAGTAGCAAAGCCAGCGGCCTCTAATAGTTTGAGCCAGACCTGCTGGTAAAACCAGAGGTAGATACTGAGACGCAATGGTTTTACAAAGGCTACAAGTTAGTAAGTTTGGACCTTTTCTACTTACAGCAAATGCCGTCCTTTTGGGACATGCAAAGGACAAAAGACACAGGAAGAATGAAAGACTTACTTCTGCATATTTTCCTTACAGTTTCTCAGGTGTATGCTCTGTGAGCAGGGGGGTGTGATTGCCTGAGCCCAAGAGAGGACGACGCCCTGGAAATCAGTGATGGATCAGAGTCTTTGCCCTTGTTTTATCACATCCTAGTAATAAAGGTAAAGCTGCATGAAAAAGCATGGAGAAATTCTGCTACTGTTCAGTCCACAAAACAATCATGACTGTCTGCTGTCAATATGAGAGGTGGTCTTCCAGTTTTCTCTGATGCTGTAACCTAAGTTACTACTCACAAGTTATGAGAGTTCAAATATCCATTGCTGATAGTGCCCGAGCAGTCAGGCTGCTTGCTCCAGGCTTCTTAATTAAGGGTGCAAAGGCTTTCCCGTAAATCCTAACCAGAGAAAAAAGTCTGGATCTGTTACAGTTCGAGCAGTGGTGCAGGAACCCATGTGTGTCATGCAGCACCTTTAGTGTTCTGCATCATCACGTATGTGATACCACGAGGCCCTAGGAAAAGACAGTTGGCGAACAGAGCACTCAGATCCTGTGAGGGCAATGAACCGAATGAAGAAGTCAGTCATGAAGCACAGAAAAAACACATAATGGTTTATTTGTACATTTCTTCTACGTGGCATAGGATCCATGACAATTGTGTAGCCTACAAACAAACTCAAAACATAAACACCTCTTAAGATGGAGTAGTTGCAGCCTAGCTGAGTTTTATTAATGCTAACCAGTAAACAGAAGCAGCTGATCAGCAGCCACAAATACATATATCCGGTACACCAGTTAGCTTGTGCTTAATTTAAAACATATGGTTAGTTTCTCATATGATAAAGCACTTTCTTGGATCAGGGTCAACATGTACGTCTAAGGCAACAATGAGAGACCCTGTAGATCTACAGAAGGGAAGGGATCTACAGAATAAAGTGGATTTACCCCAAAAGTGCCCTAAGGATCAGGATGCCTGTAAGAAAGAGAAAATTCCCTGTTATCCCTCCTTTCAGACTTACAAATGCTCAGCTTGCTGATATCAGAATACATAGCGTGGTCAGCTGAGAAAAGCAGCTATGTGAGAGCCTCTGTACACGTCACACATTACCTGCAGCAGGGAGAGCAAAGGGTGAGTTTAGAAAATCGCGAATTTGGTTCAGTTCAGAGTAAAAAGAGATGTGCTACCGATCCTTTCTAGATTCCTTTCTCTTCCAAATGTTTCCCCATTATACATAATATTTCCCAATTATATATAATTTTCCCATTAAGTACTACAATTGTTTTATTATGGGGTCTGGAAACTGACCCTAAAGGAATTACTTGACATTTTTTCCTTAAGTGAAATGAAACAAATTTTTTTTCCTGAAATGAAGCATAGGTTTCTGATGGATTCTACTCTTCCATAAACAAATCTAAGCTGATTTAATTGCTCTTGAATAAGATAATACAAACTCCGTTTCTGGTTTAGCTGTAATCAAAGTTAATAAACAAAATAAGACGGCAGAACTGGAACAGGTCTCTGAGTCACTGATCCTAGTCCTTTGCCACCGACTTTGATGTTGTGTTTTCCCTTCCATTAACTCATCAGGCTCTGACAACTGCAATGTCTTAGATAGACTTGATGGCTTTCACTCCCAAATGAAAGTCACTTCCTCAAGGTGATTCCAAGACAATGGCAAGATAAAATCCAAGTATCCTGAGTCTCAGTCACCTGCTCTGTTATAGTACTGAGAAACCAACATGTCCAAAATAATGTTGAAGGTGGATCATGCTCGTAGGCTATATAGGGGAAGAAAATAGTGGTTTCTTTTTTTCCAATTCACTAGAATTCTCATGAGAGAACAGTGACCAAGATAAAAGCTCAGCAAAGACAAATAAAGCAAGAACTCCACCTCTTCCTCTAAAGATGTGAAAATAATTTTAACTGGAGAGGGCTTTGTTTTGCTTTTGCTTTCTCTACAACACAGAGAATGTTAATGAAATACACTGTTAACTGGGACATAATCTTGTCTGTAAGGGATCCAGGGAAATTTAGATGTGAGACTATCTCAGATAATAAGAGGCAACTGGGAGTTTTTGGAAGAGCTGAGAAAATTGGCATGTGGAAATAATAATTATAGATTTTGCAGTATTTACTGAGAAACGCTATGGAAGAAACCTCTTTGGTTTTAACTGTGAACCTTGGAAAAGGGAATTAGGATACCTGGTGTTAAAATCTTCTCAAATCCCTCAAAGCTTTAGTGAAGATCTAATGCTTTGGCTGGTGCACTGGAGTTTACTTAGGTGATACAAATCATATTGCCAGGAAAATTTATATATTACAGTCCCAGATGTCAGCCAGATGATACAAGGATATTTTGGCTTGGAAGTTTCTTTCTCCTTTTCTGTTAAGCTTAAGAAGAAAAGAATTGCTTGTGTGATGTTTACAAAGATTTCAGCATGATGTCTACCATTTTAGCCACTAACACAAACAACCTTGACAATCAGAAAGTATTTTTTTCATCCTTCTTCATCCAGACAAGTAAGCAGTCATCAATTACAATCCCACACATGAAATACAAATTTAGCACTACAGAAATGAAAACTAAAGTAATTTGTACCTTTACTATTCCAAGGGGATTCATTCTTGCTCTGTTTACTATGAAATATTTCCTCTCTTGAAGTCAAAGTTATATCAATGTCACCAACCTCAAGTTGAATCATAGTAAGAAGATGATATCCTGGCATTCCTGGCATCATCTCCTCATTACTGAGCTTGCTAGTTAGCATGTGTTTTAAAACAATGCTCAAGCATTTGTTTTCCTTAGGTTGCAGTCAAGCTTGATTTATTTGTGTTGATAACACCAAATTTAACAGTAAAAAAATGCATTTTAGAAAACCTGATTTTTAACTGATGTCCAGTAAACAAATTAACTTTATCAGCAAAATAGTTTAAAATGTTCTTTGCCCACTATATAATCTTTCTTAATAAAAGCTAAGTCGTGACAGTAGCAGAAAAAAAAGCTAAAATGCAGAAGCATATGAATGTCTAGGGGAGCACAGCTTTCTGTGCACCTCATTGTGAATGGCTTGAAAAACAGAAAGACAGTTCTGATTGGAAAATCCTGTTTCATTCCAGTTCTTATCCTTCTCTTGCCATGGAATCAATCAGAATATTAATATAGGTGTTCATTCTTCTACTGCCCTGGTCTGTCATTTTCCCTATTTATATCGTCTTGATCCCCAGTAGCATTTCACACACACATACGCACATGCACACATATGTACACATACGCACACTGATCACACAGGCCCTGGTTCTCATGGAGAACTTCAACCACCCTGATATTTGGTGGAAAGGCAACACAGCCAGGCATGCACAGTTCAGGAGGTTTCTACAGAGCACTGATGATAACTTTTTGACACATGTGGTGGAGGAGTCAATGAGGAGAGGGGTGCTCCTGGACCTTGTGCTAACAAACAAAGAAGGACTGGTTGGGGATGTGAAGGTTGGGGGCAACCTTGGCTGCAGTGACTTGCTTCAGTCTTTACTGCTAAGGCCAGCCCTCAGGAATCCCAGACCCTGGAGGTAAGAGAGAAAGTCTGGAGAAAGCAAGACATTCCCTTGGTTGAGGAGGATAGGGTTAGAGATCATTTAGGAAAACTCAACACCCACAAATCCATGGGGCCTGATGGGATGCACCCATGAGTGCTCAGAGCTGGCAGATGTTATTGTTATGCCACTCTCCATCATCTTTGAAACATCATGGAGAACAGGAGAGGTACTTTAGGACTGGAGGAAAGCCAATATCAATCTGGTCTTCAAAAAGGGCAAGAAGGAGGGCCTGGGAAACTACAGGCCAGTCAGACTCACCTCCATCCCTGGAAACATGATGGAACAGCTTACTCTGGGGGTCATCAACAATCATGTGGAGGAAAACAAGGTTATTGGGAGTGGTCAGCATGGATTCACCAAGGGGAAATCATACTTGACCAATTTGATAGCCTTCTATGATGGCATGACTGGCTGGGTGGATGAAGGGAGAGCAGTGGATGTTGTCTACCTTGACTTCAGTAAGGCTTTTGACACTTTCTCCCATAACATCCTCATAGTCAAGCTTAGGAAGTGTGGGTTAGATGAGTGGACAGTGAGGTGGGTTGAGAACTGTCTGAATGGCAGAGGTCAGAGGGTTGTGATAAGCGGTGCAGAGTCTAGTTGGAGGCCTGTAGCTGGTGGTGTGCCCAAGGGGTCAGTACTGGGTCCAGTCTTGTTCAACATGTTCATCAGTGACCTGGATGAAGGGACAGAGTTACCCTCAGCAGGTTTGCTGATGACACAAAACTGGGAGGAATGGCTGATACACCAGAAGGCTGTGCTGCCATTCAGCGAGACCCAGAGAAGCTAAAGAGCTGGGCGGAGAGGGACCAAATGAAGCTCAACAAGAGCAAGTGTGGGGTCCTGCACCTAGGGAGGAATAACTGCAAGCACCAGTACAGGTTAGGGGTTGACCTGCTGGGAAGCAGCTCTGCAGAGAAGGACCTGGGAGTCCTGGTGGACAACAAGTTCTCCATGAGCCAGCAATGTGCCATCATGGCCAAGAAGGCCAATGGTATCCTGGGGTGCATTAAGAAGAGCGTGGCAAGCAGGTTGAGGGAGGTTATCCTTCCCCTCTACTCTGCCCTGGTGATGCCACATCTGGAGT
>VXBL01000268.1:102934-179568 GCA_013400195.1 Aramus guarauna | reverse complement strand
GGAGAGAGTCCAGCGGAGGGCTACAAAGATCATTAGAAGACTGGAGCATCTCTTGTATGAGGAAAGGGTGAGAGAGCTGAGTCTGTTTAGTCTGGAGAAGAGAAGACTGAGAGGGGATCTTATCAATGCGTATAAATATCTGAAGGGTAGATGTCAAGAGGATGGGGCCAGACTCTTTTCAGTGATGTGCAGTGATTGGACAAGGGACAATGGGCACAAACTGGAACATGGGAAGTTCTGTCTGAGTACAAGGAGAAGCTTCTTTCATTTGAAGGTGACAGAGCACTGGAACAGGCTGCCCAGAGAGGTTGTGGAGTCTCCTTCTCTGGAGATATTCAAAACCTGCCTGGACACGATCCTGTGCAACCTGCTTTAGGTGATCCTGCTGTAGGAGGGGTGTTGGACTAGATGATCTCCTGAGGTCCCTTCCAACCTGTACCAGTCTGTGATTCCATGATTCTGTGATCATTAGCAGGGTAAGTAGAGAAGGGAGCTCTGTGCTGTGCTGGTTCTCGCAAGAAACCATGCTACATAAAATGTAATAGAAACATTATAAATGGTACACCTCAATCCCCAACACACCCAAAGGAGTTTACGGGCACAGTTAGACTATGCCTTTCCACACTTGCCTGTGTCCAAGATCAGAAACATTATCATCCTGCTGCCTGACCCTCGTGTATGAATACAACTCTGCAACTCCAAACCAGCTCCAGTACAGTGGACAATGCTACTCCAGATTTATGCTCATTTAAATGGAGGAGGCTTTGGTTTGGCTCCTGTGCCACATGGGGCTCCTGAACCCTCTCTCCCACAAACATCTACAACACTATTCCTCTGCTCTCATCCTCCTCTTTTAAAACTCTCTTTCTAGTGGTGACAACGTAGGCAGATAACACCAGTTCTACTGACTGGTCTTGCTTCTTGTTTCACTTCTTTTCTCTCGTCTGCCCCATCTATTGCCTCTTGTCTTCCACTCACACTGTTTGCAATGGGGATCACCTTTGGCTAGTCTGGCACAGGCCAAATGCAGTGGGGCTCTGAAACATCGCTAAGCTGCCTGGGCACTAAGGGCCACATACCCTTCTTTATTTTAGGAGTAATGGAGATGCCTAATCTGGGAGCACGTCCACACTGCAATGGCTCATCTGTGCTGAGGTGAAAAAGGCCTTTTGTCAAGACGATTAAGCCTTGCTGAGGTCTGGAGAGGTTTCAAAGTGCTTATCTTGCTCCGTGGTCTAGTGAAGAAGTCTAGAGCAAATATGCCTCACAGAGCATCATAAATTAGTTGGGATACTCTGGGGCTTATGTAACAAATATAAACCCCTACACATACCATATCACCAGTCCACAATATCTACCCTCCCACAATAGCACAGCGACACTAATTTTGTGTGATGAACTGGCATGGAACCATCATCCTCATTTTCCTTGAACACGAGGCCAGAATTTGAATCCAAACTATGATGGGCTTTTCCATAAAGTATTTCAAATTGGTGTGTTTAGATGGGAAACTCAGAACCACTGCATTAATGCCCAGGATATTTGGCTGAACCTGATGTCTCTATTTTTGAGCATATGGTTTATTGAATTGTAATACTTTTCAAGACAATTCTGACTGCCCTATTCTGAAGGATTTGTATTCTCAAGTAGAACATGCACAAGAATAAAGATTTTGATTGCAGCTTTAATATCAAAGTAATATGTTTCAATTGACTAAGCAGGCCACTAACAATTTAGATAAAGGGATGCAATATAGCAATTAATGAGCTATACACAAATTCCTCATTGTTCATTAACCCTTCAGAGGCTGCATATCTGCATACAACCCATGTTTTCCCTTCTTTTTGCCAGTACTCTAAAAGATGGCAAAGTTCTCAAAATATGCTGCTAAGAGGTTGTTTTAATGTATGGTAAGTGATACGCATACACATTACGAAATAATATGTACAAAGCACTGGTAATGGTCCTAACAGAGGTAATGGAATTTACTGTAATTTCTACAGGGTGAAATTTTAGTTAATATCCATTATAAAATCAGCTATCTCAAGCAGAGCTGGGTTTGCAAGATCAGTCAGCCTGGGGCAAAACTCTACTTGAAAGAGCAGCAGGATAGGAAAGCTTTCAGGGAATGGGTTACCCAGTCCCTTATTCTCGATTTCAGCCCCAGAAAAATGAAAACAACCCAAGACCTGCTCTGTTTGTGCATGCAATATTTTTCCTTAGCAGCATGGTAAACACCTCATGCTATTGTCACACACCTTGCAGCATCTGGTAAGCTCTGGAGACGTCCAGATCTGGTAGTCACGTGATTTCATGAGAACCATCACTTTTCTCATTTAGTTCGTAGCCCTTGCAGGTTGTGGCAAGAAGGATGGAATTATGAACCCTAAAAAGTGTGAAAATATTTTTGTCATAAGAATCCAAATTTTTTCTTCCCTTTCATTTTCCTGAGTCTGCCAAGCCATCTTCCTCAGGTCTATAAGGGTGGGAGCATTAGAGTGGGTTGCCACAGTCATTTCTCTCTTTGGATGGTCTCATTCCTCCTTATTCTTTTGGCTTTATTTGTGTATTTGCTAGATTATTTGTCAAAACTTTTTAGACTGCAAATAGCAGGTATATATAGTTGTAGGGAGTAAATGGGAAAATTTCTACCGATGACAGGGGAAATATAGCACAATAGGCTATATTTCCCTTTTCAACAACTCAGAACTTTTCATCACTGAATTTGACTTTCGGGTGACCTACATACAAATGACACAAAATTATCATTTCTGTTTTACAAATGGGGAGCAGAGATATGAGGCATATTAATGCGGTTTTCACAAGGACACATCGTGAGTCTTTAACCAAGCCAGAACTCGAGTGAAGGGCTCCTGGAGGCCATCCCAGCATCCCATGCTTCTGGCAACTGAAGACACTAAAAGGCCATAAAAGTGTATGAGACAACACAGAAGATCATGTCCATAATTCATTCACTTGAGCTTTGTTTTCATTCATAAACTCATCAAAGATCAGAGCCCCTGAAGAGAATTATAGTCCCGTGTTCACTGAAAAGCTGTTTGTTAATCTCAAAAGGACCTTTGCCTTTATGGCTACACAGTGGGTGCAGTTAATATTAATTTACCTTCTTATTATTAGCTCAGATATTGATGATGTCAGCTGTATTCCCATATATATGAAGAGGGAATACCTGTACAGACCAGTACCCCACCGGCATGGTAAATGGATTACCTTTTCCTTGGTGCTCGTGCAAATGTGATTCTAAACCTGTAGGAGTCAGTAGTCAGATGCCCATAAAACTAAATGGATTTTAGATCACGTCTACTCTCCCTAGTTCTAAGCCGCCCCCCCCATGTATTGACTAGACCAGTATAACTCAATGTTCACAAAGCCATGTGAAATTGCCTCCTTTAGCTCTTCCTCCAAGCCAAAATAAGTTGGGTGTGGAGGAGCCTGAAGGGCAGGAGCTAGCTTTCTCTTCCCCACAGAATGGAGCGGCCCAAGAAGAGGTGCTCTTTGGCCTTGGTATCCTCACAGCTCATGGAACAATCCTTTTGCAAACTAAAGGTTCAGCCCAGGCAAGTTTTTGTAATTTTTCCCTAGATAAAGAAGAAAATTTCTGTGTTCGCCAGGGACCAAATTCCCTTGCCCCAAGTAGCACCTTACTCAGTGACCAGTCCCTGCTATAGTAAAGGAACAAAATATATCCTTAAAAATAAGTACTGTCTCATAAAATAGAAAATGCTTGGCATCTTGGTTTGAAAGCATTTCTAGTTGCTTTTGAAGGAAATTAATACAGTAAGACTGCATTATCACAAGAGATTGTGACTATGCAGATTCCTGTGACTTTCTGATATGAGTGCATGGTAGCTGTTTCAGTTATTTCATACAACGTTTGTATGTATGGCACATATTTCATTGTTCCTGAGGCTCACCAGTACCTTGAAATTACAAATTTTTATTTCAAAATGTTTGATACAACTAAACAAATTCAAGGTGGACAGTAGCAATATTCAAGGTGGACACAGACACAAGCAAATAAAAAAGGAGACAGAAAAAATAACCCATCATTTTAGAGCTGGGGTTCTTGACTACTTTGGAAAAAAGATTTCAGAAAAAATCCTACTCTGCATTTTTTCCCCTGGTGCATCAAAGTTAAAAATCAAATCAATACCATCTTAGTATTAGATGGTGGTGACAGCATGCGGACATCAGTGCTGTAATTAAAAAGCCATTCAGCTCAGTTGGTAAAATGTAATTTTAGCTGTAGTCACTGGCTGTTTCCAAGCAATCTATTTACCCCAAAATGTCCTCAGGCATGGACTGAAGAGTGTGAAATGATCGACTTTTAGTTATCCTCATACATAGCAAATTTCAATTATAATTCCTACTGTAAAAAATGTTATAATAATATTACACTGAAGTCCCTGTGCTAACTGGCACCGGGGATAGAAGAGGAAAAAGAAACTTTCTCTGCTTTATTGCTCCCACTAGTCTCATTTTACATGAGACTTCTTCTCTGAGCCTGCATAGGGACTAACCCCAGCTGCTGACCCAGACTGTGCTGTCTCAGTGCGTGGCCCATGCCAGAGAGTGTCCTGGAAAATCATACAATCATAGAACCATTGAATAGTTTGGGTTGGAAGGGACCTTAAAGACCATCTAGTTCCAGCGTCCCTCCATGGGCACGGACACCATCCACTAGACCAGGTTGCCCAAAGCCCCATCCAACCTGGCCTTGGACACTTCCAGGGAGGGGCATCCACAACCTCTCTGGGCAATCTGTGCCAGTGTCTCACCACTCTTATTGTGAAGAATTTCTTCCTAATATCTAATCTAAATCTATCCTTCTTCAGCGTAAAGCCATTACCCCTTGTCCTATCACTAAAGATGCTGTGAGATTTCCCTCTGCTACAAGAGGGACCATCAGAAAAATGCCCCTTGTTGCTTAAAGACTGGCAGAGCTCTGGCTTTAGATACTGCTCACAGAAAAAGCTTAGGGCCACTCATTAAAGTAACAGCTAAATTAATGGTAAGCAAAGTTAAGTAAAATGCACATAGCATTTAACTTTCTAAGATAAAACTATCAACCAATTAAATTGAATAGCATGGCTGAATTAAATATTAAACTTATTTACAGATAAGAAAACTGAGGCAGAAGATCAAAAGGCCAGTTTTGAGGATGCTACCTCAGGACTGCTCTACAATCAGCATATCTTTTGGGTTAGTTTATGTCTTTCTAGAATGCTGTGTGCCCACAAGCAATCTTGTTGCAGTTGTAAATCATCTGATACTTTACTGCGGATATGAAACCGACAGAGATGGATGTGCCCTCAGTGCTGCAGGGTGCCTACAACTCCATCCCTATCCTCGTCCCCATCCCCATCCCCAACCTCATCCCCAACCTCATCCCTATCCCCATCCCCATCTCCTGCACTGACTGCACATCTGCCCACTCCTCACACTGCTTAGCTGGCTCCTGGGGCTGTTCCTTCCCTTCTGCTGTATCGCCGTGCCATGGACTTATCCTGGTGGGAGTCACTGTGCTCGTTAAAAGCAAGTGCTGCTTTGGGACATGTGGGCTTTCCTTTTTATCAGCAGTCAAATTCACTGTGTCTCTGACTCACTCTGCAGGGGAGATAGGATACCCTTCCCTCTCAATCACAGCAAAAGTAGTTACCCCAACACATGAAAGTGAGGGTGTACAGGCTTTTGGACTGGTTTGCAAGTGTCCTCCAGAGGCTAACAAGACTTCTGCCAGTCCTCAGAAAGTCTGTTGCTGTGTTGGGTAGGTAGCCGCTCTAGCTGCCAGGGGTTTCACTGCTCACTCTCATGCATCCTGGTGGGGCTGAACATGATGCAGGCAAGGAAATTGGTTTTGAAAGCCACAGCTTATCAGGCTGATGAATGCAGAAGCTGGCAGAAACTTGGAGATCGAGCAGGTCCTGAAACCACAGCTTGAACTGGTTGGCACGGGAAATGTAAGTGCAGTAGTAAAAGCAATCATTTCTGGTAAATATGGAATACAAGTTTCTTTCTTTCAGGAAGGGCAAAAATAAAAGTAGAAGCACTGAGGTAATATATTTACTTAATTCTGTGCTAGACCTTCCAGGGAAAAGAGGAGACGTTCAGATAAAAAGACAAATCACACTGCAATATGCAGTGCAAATGTACATGCAACTTGGCATTTCCTACTCTCTACTCTTGTCGTGGTAACTTTTACTCTCTCACCTCTGCCCAGCGAGCCTGGCGCTATCAAAAGTGGTGGTGGGCAGCCAAGGATACCATATGTGTTGCAAGGCGGATGGTTTGAAGGACAGCCACTTCAACCGTAGTGTCAGATGAAAACTTTAGAACCATTTTCCTGACTCTCAGTTTCATCGGCTCCCTCAGCCCTGAGCTGATACGTGGTACAATAAGCTAAATGGGCCAGGTCTTACAGCGCAGAGGTTTCCAGAGAGATTTTAAGGCCCTTCCCTTTGGGCTGCTGTAGGATGCAGGTTATTGTACACTGCATCTTATGGTGAGCTGTCCTTGTGAAGAAGTGAGAACATAAGTTAGAGAGTGTGCCCTAATCTGGGACGCAACTGACTCCTGTTCCCACAGCAAAGAGGGGGCACCAGGCAAGGAGCAGCAAGGCAAATTTTCTTAGTTTCTCGCTGCCTTTCTCTGCAGATCCCTTCGCTCCTTTGGGGGAGATGCTGCACTGTAGCATCCCTCAGAGGAAGGTCAGCTTGCAGAAATGCACAGACAATTAGTGGCCTCCCTCTGCTGCTTTCCTTTAGCTAGCCAAGTCCCTAACAACCCTATTACACCTGGCATTTTTTTCCATCCTCAAAAGTTGCCACGGCTGCTCTGTTCCTTTTCTTTGTACGTTTCTTTCTTATGACAGCTCAGAGGGTCTACCAAAATGGGGGATCTTTTGACACCACTGTCATTGTTTACAATGGCCAAACTCACTGAAACTTGGAAAGAACAAGCATTCCCACTTGTATGAAGAAAATCACAATTTTATCATTATTTGCATGGCCAGGTTAAAACTTAGGGGCAAAGCTGCCTGGATTTTAGTACAGCTGCTGACACAGAGTGGTGACCACGGACTGGGGTGCTCACAGTCTCTGGTTGGCATCAGAGGGAAAATGACCCCAGAGGGGAGAAAACATATTCAGACAAGTCTCACACCCATCCCAAGGGAAGAGTGAAATGAGGGAGGAATATAGGGACATCTTCTGAAACATGGTAAATGGGATTGAAAGGGGTAGGGAATGGCTATAGAAGGCTCCTAAGGATGCCTGAGAGGCAAACACACTGCCCTGGTGGCTTTCAGGGAGGGCACAAAGCCTCCCTCAGCCTTTGGCTGTGGTGCAGCGTTCAGCCTGTCACACTGTCACATTTTGGGGCACACACCTCACTCTGTATTTCTGCAACTGGGCAGTCCTGGGATGCTCCAAATGGACATAAGCCCTTTTACTGCCCTCTAAGCAGAGAATGTCCATTAGCTTCCTACCTGCATTGTTTCGTGTGATCTCGAAGGCACAAACTTATCTGCGCATCATTTATTTTTAGATTTTTGAAAGATTCTAGCTTACTGTATTGACATACAGTGCTCACTATTTCTCCCTGCTGTCAATAGCTAAAACAACATTAATTGGCGTTGGATTTATATTCATGGTATGTCTCTTGAGCAATTCATTAAAATGTCCAGGCTCACTGCCATAAAATCCACCCACGGACTAAAGTAGATCTCATATACAGTCTTGCAGGAGCTCCATGCAATTCACAGGAAGAGCTCCTCACCACAAAATGACCAGTACCTTACTCATTAACCGCATGTGCCTATTTATTAAAAATTAAAAGCAAAATATGTTCCTCACTCTTTCCTAGAAGCCTTCTTCATTGCTGTGTACAACATTCAGCTGAACAAGCTGTCAAGTGGGAAAAGGTGTAGGAGGTGACCAGATTTCCCTTCATCCTTTCAACTAGTGTGCAAACCAGCACACAGTAACTATCAGGGGGAGCACATATTTTTTAGTAGCCTGCAGGCTAAACATCCCTCCTCCATCTACCTGCCTATCTTCCTAATGCACGTTGCACTATCACTGAAAGTGCTCCGAATATGCAGAAAGAGCTCCCAGGAAAGCCTGGGAAGCAGAACTCAGACTGGCTCTTCCAGAATAGTTAGATGAATACCAGTACTTCCTTTGCCCATAAATATGGGCAAAAAGGTCCTTTTATCAGTGCAGTAGACAATGTGGTATTTCTCAAGACTGAAAGGTCATGAGGTATCCAATATCTAAACTGCAGATTGCTGATATTCAGGAGAGTATAACAGGGCTTTTATACTGGTTTTATACTGCTCGCTAGATATCCTCTTCTGGCCACTGTTGGCCACAGGCTACCCAGCCAGGTGGCTCTTTGGTCTGCCTTGATGCTATGTGTTTACCTAATATCTTAAGTGATTTCCAGACTAGTGAAACATCTCAGTATTGGTGAGTTTTCTGTGATGAGCCTTGCACATTCATGAAGATATCCGCTAACTTGCTCACAGAGTCCAAAGTCTGGTGCCTGGAACACAGAATAAATGTATTAATAACCTCGGTACACTTTGGCTACATCTGTATGGGTGAATTAAACACACCCAGGACTGTTTTCTGGCCAATTGGCCTGGAACAGCTTGAGTTCGTATATACACAGGCTGCCTAATGGGAATGGTCTCTGGGCTGACCTAACTTCTGTAGCATGTCCAGGAATTGCTTGGGAGAGTGCTAGTTGGCCTGGGTCAAAACTGTGCCAAGGACCCTTCTAGCAATTTAATGGTTCAGACAATCAAGTTTCAGTGCCAGAGGATTTTCATCTAAGTTGTTTAATTTACTTGGGTAGCATTAGCCTTTGGGAATCCAAGAGTCTAAGCTCATTGATAGCCTTCTATATATCACCTACTCTTATTAGCAAGAGTAATAGCACTTTCTTGATAGCAGCACATATCTCCATTACAACAGCTTTGAAATGGTCTGCTCTGTAGCAGCAATCAGGAGTGGCAAGCTTCCAGGTAGTCTGGCTCAGCACCTCCCTGTGCTACGGGGCACTGTGCCGTTTCTGTTCCAGGATGACGTTATCCACATCTCTATCAAAGTGGGCATGAGTTTCCCCAAGTCCTGAGTCTACTGCCAGTCACTCTAGGTCTGAAGCACTGTTGTCTCATAGTCCCTGCCAGTTGGACAGACCTAAAAGCACCAAATGAAATTGTTCATAGAAAGAAATAGGTCAGCAGCCTTCACAGCTCTAGCCTCTTCCTCCTTAATACTTCGGTTCAGAGCATGGGTGTCCATATGTTTGCAGTGACCTGTTTATGGCTGGCACCCCGGTGATGTTTCCTTCAGGGTGTCTGATCCTGCCTTGGAAGCGGAGC
Source organism: Aramus guarauna (assembly GCA_013400195.1). Lineage (NCBI taxonomy): Eukaryota > Metazoa > Chordata > Aves > Gruiformes > Aramidae > Aramus > Aramus guarauna. The sequence continues at coordinate 170,159 of VXBL01000268.1, read as the reverse complement.
TGGCTGCAGAGAGCAGAGGGATGCTGGGATGAACTAGGACAGGTACAGAAGTTGAATTTTTTGACACTAGAATTCCTTTGCCTTCCGGTGAATATCTCACTAAAAGCAGCACAAAACACCCTATGAAATGGGAACTCTTACCGTGGAGCTAGCAAGAAGGTGGCTTTGCACTGTGTGTGTAGCTCTGCTCTTTAACAGCTGCCCGTGTGCTGTTTTACCATTCTTTCACCAGATGGCAAAGGCTCTTAATCTGAAATAGCAGGATTTCTCTCTAGAAGCACAAATACAAAAAATTTCCCACAGAATGCAACATGATGCATAAACGTTGGCTAGGGTGGTTTTCCAGTGATGTGCTTCCAGGCCATCTGACTAAGCAGCATTTGCAGGCACGCAGTCCCCCAGGTCTCAGACTGCAGTGAGGAGCGGGGAGCCCCCGTGGCAGGATCACGGTGGGGAGCACGCTGCTATGGCAGCCCCACTGTGGGTCCCACCTGAAGCATACGATCAGGCATTGCAATCCCTCAGTTCTGCATTTCAGACCGATACAGTTCCCACAGAGGTAAGGTAGGAATCCTTTCAGCTGACTTTGGGGGAATACGGTCAGGCAGGCTCTCAACCCCAGGAGTGCACGAGCAGAGGGTCTCCGAGTCATGGTGAGAGCTCAGGAGATCAGTGGATCCCCTTTTTTTCTTTATAATTGAGACAGATTAGAGACAGTGCACCCTGTTCTTGGCAAGTGCACATTTCCATCTCTCTCCTGGCCTCGGCTGAGCAGAGACGGCACCCGGCACAGCGGCAGCAGCCGGACTCGCGCTCTGATGTAGGATAGTTGCATAATGTCATGCGATCTCTTCTGTTCTCCTCCCTAACCCCACTGGGGATCTCTCATGATAAAAACAGTAAAAGGCTCTTGATTTATTTTGCTGACTAGAACATTTCATTATATTGATTCAACTCGTGAAAGCCCCACAAGGAAATGGAAAATAGCCCATTATTTTTAATTTCCAATTGGAAAAGTTACAACACTTTTCTATTTATGATGTGCATGTTTTTTTTTTTTTTATCTAAATCATCAAATTCAGCACTTATTTTTAGAACAGTCTATTTCCATCGTTAAGGAAAGACTAAGGCTTGAACTTGTGGTTCTCTATATCGCAAGCTGCTGAGGTTCAAAGAGATTATTCATATATATTTTACATGGAGTTGGTGAGGAGGTGAAACTGCCAAATATCCTGAACTTCTCTATTTTGGGAAAAATGGTGGGCTAGGATGATTTTATAAAATGTATTCATGGCTTAAATTGAACAATTTAACACTCTGAAGCTTAAGTAAAAAATTAATAGAAGGCAAATCTTTGAAGTGGTGGCATGTGTGTAAGCCTCTTGTCCCCTGCAGCCAAAAAAAAAAAAGTCATCAAGGCTTCAGACAAGCAGCATTAAGCATTTGAATTCTCCATAAAAATATTCATGATGTAGAGCAATTACTTGTTTTTGATATTAGAGAAAAGTTGCTAAAATGTGTTTATTTTGCCTCTCTCTCTATAATATCATTTGGAATATGTGCTTTGCATGACTTCTGCCTCATGGTAGATTCATCCTTTGTGGTGCAATTATATACCCTCATGCACACACACACACACACATACATATATATTTATACACGCGTGCGCACACGCACACGCACGCATAAAGAACAAATAGGCTGGATGACCAGAAATTCTTGGCACGTACTCTGTTATTTCTGTGTTGCTCTTGCTTGAAGCACATGTTTAACATTTTACTTGACTTGAAAACTCAGTAAGGTAGATGGATTAAGGAAAAAAAGCCAAAGGTTGAAAGGATGAATAGCTTAGAGAATAAAGCATCGGGCACTTACAGTACTGCTGGCATTGAATGCAAGGAATCAGTCCTACAGACCTCAAAAGGGTGAGGAATGAAACTCAAACACACCCGGTTTGGTCAGCCCCAAAAACCTAACTGAACAAAGACATCCCAAACCTGCAGCTTGGGTTAAAGAGCTAAGACACTAATCCACTACAAAAGGCTTTATTCAGACTGTTTACCCTTTTGTATGTATGTATATACAATCAAAACTAATTTTTTTTCAGACCCTGATGTGAACCACTGCTCTATACAAATCTGGGGGGAAAAAGTCCAGCAAGTTATTTCACTGACAAAAGTGGTCTTTATGTTGCTTCAAAAGTGGCCTTTACTCTTTGCAAAGTTCCTTTAGAATAAGGTCTGCGAGGAATTTTGTGAAAAACAGAGCTACTTTACAGTATTTTCTCCGCATTGACTCTTTAAACATACTAAATCTGTGCTTTGTTAACTAAGCATTCAAATGTAGAGAAATCCAAAGAGCAGGTCAACTTTCTGTCCCTAACGACAGCTTTCCCTCTCCACCGGCCAATGGCCTGGTCACACAACCTAACCTTCTGCCCTGGAAGATTTATCATCAGCTTTGCATATGTCCTTGTCGCTTTGAACTAAATAGGGCTGCTCAACATGCCTTAAAATTTAGCGCCTGCGTATGCCTTTGCTCAAGTGAAGCCCAAGCGTTATTAGTGCCAAAAGCTAATTGTAGCTGTTGTGCTCTTGTTGGTGAGTTCAAAATTTAGCGTAGCGTGTGTCTTGCTGCCTTGATTAAACTGAAAGCTCTTCGGGGAACGGGTCACCTTTTATTCTCCGTAGCTTTCAGCGTAGCAGGGCTCTAACTTCAGCTGGGGTCTTTAGGGTCTACCACAATACAGATAAATAAAAACCAACATAAAACGGTGCCGCCAAAGAAAGTGGAAGCATCAGGACCTGTCTACAGAAACCTTCTGCGAAAGATGTGAAAGGTAATAAAGGTAAATTAACCCATCTGAAAACAACTGATTAAACCAGCAATTAGATAAGAAATAAGGTAAAAAATGGAAATCTTTCCATAAGCATTTTCTATTCTTTTCAGAGGCGCAGTGCAAATTCAATGTATCGCTCATCCCTACCCCAGCCTTGCTTTGATTTATTCCTTCTTAAATAAAAAAAAAAGACAACCTATGTGATTTTTGCTGCAGAGTGTTTTTGCAATACTTCTCAAGAGAAATCCATGCCTGTACTAACAAAATTTACATATATCTCCTTAACCAGTGAAAAGACAAGCTTCCAAGAGTTTCTAGAAGCTAGGAATGGATCAAATAAAAGTACACATGGGTCCAAACCTTCTGTTTCTTGTCTGCAGATATTAAGTATATTGCTGTGAATATAGAGCTGAAAGACTATTCAGATGCAAGAAGGCAATACTCAATTTCTCCTCCCAAAGACAGTTTCTTTGTCAGAATTAGAGGAATTCTAAAGGGCTTTTCACTCACACAAAAAGCCGCCTGCCAGCAATGATCATGGTTAAACAAAAAGCACGTCCAATAGAGCAAGCCACTCATGTGACTATCATTTGCAACCCAGGTACTGGGAGCAAACGCTGGCTGCATACTTTGATCTAAATACACCCCAATTAAGGTTTGACTGATTATCCGTACTCACAGAGTGGAGGTAGGCAAATTTAACAAATGGCAATGAGGAAACTTGGGTTTATGGAGTAATTTAACAAAGGCAACATAATGGCAATAACATAGGAGCAGCAGACCACCTGCTCCTCTGCTGGGTTCACTTTCTCATGGACCTGTCACACTGGAGAGCTCCTCACACAAATAAAACAAGAAATAAGTAATTCTCCTGGAGAGCAATTGTTAAACGGCCAGTCCTGAAATAAACCCTGATGGAAACTGATATTAAGTGACATTTTTAAACCTGTTTGAGGTGGTCAAAGGTCTCATTGATTACAGCAGAGGTTTTAGCTGAAAGATGTGTGAAAACAATTAACGCTTCTCACTTTGTGAATTACGTGTGGATTTTGCTATGACACTATCCAAAAAAGCTGTGGGTGCAGGAGAAAATCTTCATGAAAACAGCCTACAGAAAATAATGGAAAACATTAGCCTTTCTTTTATATCACAATTTAACATTTGTCAGAGATTCAGAGCTTTGTTATTTCGGTAGGTTATAATACTAATTTAGTTTTTTTGCCTTGTCTTGGGTGTTTTTTGCTTTATTAGCATATTTGTTTAATCACTACCGAGCAATATGGGGTAAAATTTTGAAGTACATTGAAATACAATAATACATTTTTAAAAAAATGCAGATTATGCCATGAGTTCGATATCAAGGCATCTGGAAGATAAAACTGCAATATGAAGTACATTTCTTGTTTTGGTGGATGAGAGGAAAGAGGCTAAAACCATAATGGAACAGTGGTAGGATGCATAATGAGACAGAAGGCTCTGAAAACAGTATTAGTACAAGGATATTTCACATCTGTGAACAAAAAATGGGGAAATGGGTTCAGAAACCAGAGCTGCTGAGGGTTGCTCCAAAGACAGTTGAGATGGGATGTTTTCCCAGTACATTTGGCCTGGATCCTAAGGGAGTAATTTTACTTTCAGGTGACCTATGGACATCAGTCAGCACCTTGGGTAAGCATTTGAAAACAGATGCCCATGCACCATTTGTTCCCTTCTTCTTGCCACTGATATAAATGACAATTAATATGCACATCTGAACATGCATATTCACTGCGGGACTGCAGACACTAGAGACCTTTGCTTCATTGTCATAATGTGTTTTTTCCCATGAGTAAATTTACTGCTAATTCTTTCAGCTCTCACAACTGAGCATTGTTAAAAATAGAAGAAAAAAAAAAAAAAGAAAAAAATTATTCAGACACAGTTGGTGAGAAATCTTAAAGTTTTGATTAAAAATATGTTGACAGAGATGTTGTGAGAGTTCATGTCTGACAGCCTCCTCTGCAGAGTGGGTTCCTGGACAGAGTAAGCATGGGATTCATCTCGCCTCACTTCAGAAGTCTTAAACATAGATGTCCTAATCACTCTGGTCTTTCTTCACTGTAGGTAGAGGAAAAAAAAAAAAAGACATTTTCAGAGAACCGTTCATCTTAGGTTTTTGAGACCGCTATGCTGCCTGAATTACCTCTAGAGGGGCCTATTTTCCTCCATTCCAGTGAAAATCTAAATTAAGGACCTTAAGTTGGGATGACTAACTCCTAGGCATCTGCTTCAGGGCAGATCTTCTCTAACAGATATCCATGGAGTTCCTCTCGCGTGTCAGGCAGGCTCTGGTCGGTGTGTGCCGGGGTACTGAATGCATGGGAGAAGTTTAGACTATGAAGGGAAAGGAGATGGCTCCAAAACTCATAAACAAATTATGAGAAAAAAAGGTTTCTGCTTGGAATGGAGCTGGCTATGAGAGGTTCAGATCTGGATCTAGACCTGGACTTGTGGATAGGATGATAGCCCCTGGGAAAGAGTGGGTGCCAAAATTTGGATCAGGGCTGGTGCTGCTTGCTGAGCTTGCGCCATGCTGCCCCTGCTCACAGAATGTCTCAGGTCGGTGCTTGGTGCTAAGTGCCATACGCAGCGAAATGCCTACGCACCGTGGAATCAGCTTGGGGTCACGTGTCAGCTTAAACTCGCAATTTTTTCCATTTATCAGCTCCTGTCACAACTGGAACATTAAGACAGCAGAGATTTGAGTGTGTGTGTGTGTGTTAATCTTACTTTACTGTGAAAACGTTCATGATAGTCCTTTTACTATCAAGATGTAATGCTGCTGATTAAATTACAAATGACACACTACATCAATTCTTATTAGAGATGCTCAGGTCTCTGAGTTTGTACACTCATGTGGCTGATACCCCTCTTGCCCATTTCTCATAACATTCAACCCAGTAATTATCAGCAAAGATTTCAGACCAGACTTGAGGTAGTCACGCATTTCACTGTCAATCAAAGGTTTTATTTTTTTTTTTTGCAATGTTTATGTGATATCAGGGGTCAGAGGTTTTTAACCCTACTTCCCCTGGTGAACTATTACAATCCTCTGCTGGATTTTGCTGGGGAAGGAACATATCCTATTATGCTGCCATCAATTCTTCATCTTGTAGCATCACTTCACAATTCACAGATATGATATCATTAAGGCTGAAATTCTACCATATTTTGAACACTTTGTTTATTTCAATAAGACCTGAAAGATCTTGGGAACAGTCTTCAGATATGATGAGACCTGTCAAGCACGACTTCGCCAGTTTTGGTATACTAACAATATTTTATTGTTTAGCGATAGTTTAAGACTCTACTAGGCACAACTTGTTCATAACTAGTCTGAAAAAGAAGATTATCTTTTCCAAAGGGTTGTCTTTCATCTTTTTTTACCCAAAACACAAATACATTTGGCTGAAAACTGAACATGTTTCATTTTTAATGCAATAGTTTAACTTTTCTATTATGACAGGGGAGAACTTTTTGTGAAAAAAAGTAGTAATGAAATAATCAGGCTGTTCAGTAAAAAAAAAATCCGTTTTGGTGGAAAATATTTGGCAGGGCTCTTTCTTTACAACCCTCCAAGCCCTGCACATGTACTCTATGAAAACTTTATAAGTCCTGGATAACCTCTATAAGTGGATAAAGTGAGAAATGTAACATGAGAGTTCCTGAAAGCGGCACCCTAGCTATTCTGGTTTTATAGTGGCACTTATGTTCCTTTACTAATAATGATAATAAAACTTTTTTGGTCTTTTTTTTTCTACCAAGTCACAATATGATGAGAACACAAAGTACCCCTCAGTATAATTCTGCAGCACAGACTTGGCAAAAATTTGGAAGCTGTGCCATGATAGCAGAGATGAGAAAATGAAACAGATAAAACTGTTGACAAAAGTAACTTAACTCTTAATAGGGATGCAATAGAAGTCACCAAAATATTTTGACCTATAAAAAGGTGGTCCTTTTGCATAAAATCCACTTACATATGTATAAGGCAGGCTGGATTTTTAGTACGAAGCTGCAGAGGCACAAGCCCACTGACACAGTCCTAGAGTCGCCTTTTAATAAGCGAAGTGTTAGGGGGCCGGGCAACCCATGGGGGTGATATGGAGCCTCTTGCTTCCAGGTCACTGCTCTGAATCTGGCCCCAGCTGATACCAGCTGAGAGCTGTAAGTCTTTGATGACTACTTGGTGGCCTTAAAAACTTCCCCCTTGGCTGGGTTCAGCATGAGTGCGGGCTTGCTGCACTGGTGAGTGCTTTCATGGCAGCAGGTTTGGCATGGGGATGGTGGGTCTGGGGGGTCTGTGCAGAATGGGGTAGTGTGAGTAGGACACATTGCTCCTGTGGCTCTAACTCAGGGTATTGACTGCCACGCTGGCACAAGTGTGCCAGCAAAGAAACTCCTGGCACTACATCAATCTCGAGGACACCTGGTGCGTTATTCTGCATGGCTGTTCCCCAATATCATTCCTGAAAAGTTTTTCGTAAGTGTGCTAACCCTAAAAATGTTTTGTTTAATGAGTAGGTCAGTCTTATGCCATTTTACATCTATCCCCTCCCCCCTCCACCTCCCATACTGTGCACCGCTTGGGAGCCCAAAAGCAAACTCACAAAGCAGCATAACATTTTCTGGCTATTTATTTATTTGCTACACTTACTTTCTAAAGGAGTGTGTGCAACATCATATTTAAAACATGACCTTAGAAACTTAAAAACACATCTGTTTCTCCCAAAGAAGATACAGCTGCCAGAGAAAAGGGGACATTCAGTAAACTGCATGTCACTATCAGCTATTGATAGCCAGTGATTTGTTCTGAATCCAAAGGCTAAACCAAACCTCATGCTGCTGTATGTCAGATGCAATTGGTCCAAAGTCAAAGTTTTACAGCTCAGACAGGGCGCACTTTATCCTTCAGGCTGCTACTTAAGATAGCCATGACCCTGAGGAGAACCAGTCAACAAAACAGACAGACAAGAGGATGTGATTTGTATGCATCCCTGAGCCTGCTCAAATCACCTCTGACCTGCAGGTCAGGCTGCAAATGACAGCAGAGTGCATGCACCTGATCAGACAGCACATTCTCATTAGAAAGCCTGGGAAAAGGGGGCAGCTACACTGTGTTTACTCATAGACCAAATGCAATCTACCCAGGAAATGAGAAGAAAAAAGATCAATTTAGCTCAACAGAAGGATGTGAGCGACATATAAGTATGTTATGAAATTCCAAATCAAACTGCTTATTCTTATAAACCCAGACGGGAGCTCTCTGCCTGGGCGAGGTACCAAGCAGACAGGTTAGCAACCAAAAAGGGGTATTTATTTGCTGCAGAATGCCATGCCGGGAGTCTTCACTGGGGTGCATAACCTCTGTTCTAATGGAATGAGATCCACGATCAAAGGCATTTATAGGCTTGATTTGCTGCTGGTACTAGTTGAACATCAGCGCAGTTTTCTGATTTGATAGTCATACAGTCATTGTTGCTAATTTACATCAGCAGTATGTAAATTTATCCAGTAGACAAGGCTGGATTTATCCACCAGAAGGGCAGTGTTCACATAGAAATCTGAGCTTTCCTAAATTTGGTTGCTTGGATATGGGAGCTTGTCAAGTTATCAGAGGGACCAAACCTATGGTTTTGCTGCCAGGCTTCTGCAAATTTTGGAGACAGCTGGTGCTGAGGTTTTGGTTTAGGACAATTTCCAGCACATTTAGAATAAGCCTGGGATTTGAAGAGTGCGTGTGTTTGGTGACTGTACTACTTTGTGCAGAGACTAAGGACCGCTCTTCACTGGGTCTCAAAGTTTGTGTTACATTTCTTATAAATTTCACGTGGCATTAGACTGAAGGTTGCAGCACTGCCACGATGCATCTATGCTAAACAGGCCTGCCGATGGCAGCAAGGGACCTGTGGCCCGGGTACACGGTGCCACTCGTGCAGACACTAAGGAAATGTGATTTGTGCCTCCGCTTGTCAGGGGCTGCAAGGACTGCTCTGGCCCTGGCGTCGGGTCAGACCTGGGGCTACATGGGAATCGTGCTGCCCACCTATTGCCTTAGTCCGAATGGAGATCAGCTTAGCACGCAACTCGTCTGCCTCCGCTGTTTCTGCTTCCAGCCCTTGCTGTGCTGCCTCCCTGCTTGCTCCCATTTCTCTACCCAGGCAGGAGATGTGGCACTGACTGCACCGGGCTGGAATTCCTGCGTAGTCCTACCATAATCTGACCACAGCAGGGAGGTTAAATTCCTCCCCCCACCCCCCGTGCAGTCCTGGAGAACAGCAAATTCAGAGTCCTTCTGGAGCTAATCTATCTCCATGACACACCAGAAGCATACTGTTGATATGCTTCTTGAGTGGCCTGTGAAGTTGCTAGTGAGGAGGTCAGCATCACATCCTATAACTGTTCTCTTCTGAGAATAAAACTGAATGGTTTTATCCAGTAATGAACGATGCTCCCTGATGGACACGGGCTTTTGCCATAAACGTGAGATGGGAAACAAGGCTGAAGCAGAATTTAAGCCCAGTCCTTTTCTTGGATTGAATGGGGGCTCAGTGTGTGAAGGTCAGTTATTTTGCATTTTCCACAACAGACCCACATATTTATGATGGATTTTAACCGTGACGTTCAGACATATTTTCCTCCAGTGATATCTATGTCAACAGAAAGGAAAGGAATTCCACACACTGAAGTTATTTTAAGAGGTATCATTCCTGTGAATTAAATAAGTGCATTTTTAAAAGCTCTCAATACAAGATATATGGTAACAGACGCATTCTGGTGAGGAGCCATCCTTACTTCTTCCATAGGTATTGAACTACCACATGTTATGACATTAGTGTTGTTTTGATGTCTACCGGACAATCACCGAGGCCGATGAACATATTGGCTCTTGGTTGTAATGTGTTTCAGCATCCTGAGCTGGGGAAGACAGAATACCTCTGACAGAGCTTCCCTGCGCAGAAAAAGAAAGAAAAGAAGTGGTCCTATGAGTACCACGAATGGGGTCTCAACAATCTGGATTCCTAGTAAAATCCTTTCCAGTGTGCTGGCCACAGTTCTAGGGAAAAGAATAAAAATAGACTTCATTGCTGGAGTAAAATAAGAACAGAGGAACAAGAGAACAGCTGTACCGAGTCAGACCAAAGGTCCTTCTGCTCCTGTCTCTGACAGTGTCTAGTAATAACTGCTTAGGGAAAGACTATGAGGAGGACAGCATGGAGTGACCCTTCCCATGGCAGAGTCTGCTTTCAGCTACCTGTAATTTAGGAATTTCCTGACACAGACGTGGTATCCACTGGAGTTTTCTTTCCTGGCTTTGCATAGTTGCTTTTCGAGCCCATTTGGCTTCCACATCCTCTTCTAGGGAAGAGTTACGTGGTACGACGAGCCCGAGTATGCTGTGTGTGAAGGAGTACTTTTGTTTGGTTTATAATTCTGCCTAGTAATATCATTTGGTGCCTCTCAATTACCAGACCAAGAGAAATTGCGAGATTGCGATTGGACTAGGAAGAAAACGCATGAAGCCAGAAAATCTCACTGTCATTTATCTTTGTCGTTGTTTCTACTACATTACAAGCCATGCAGTTGTTGGTAAGCTGCATTGTGCTAATAGGAACATATGGAAAGTACAAGAAATGACAGCAGAATCTGGAAGGAAACGTATTTTGGTATCGTACGCACACCTGTAGGTACAGATGAAAGATTTTGAAAGCTTACTATGAAGTGTCTGCAGGCACAAACTGCACAGCCGCTTTCAAAGGCAATGAAAAGCTGGGCATTTTATAGGGAGCTTTTTCCAAAAAGAAGAAGATGGCCAAATACTGTGGTTTCGTCTGTGGTTATAATTTCATTGTAGTTTATTTCTCTGCTTTGTCACCTACAAAATCTAACTAATTACATCCCATCTATGAGCCCCGCACAATGCTAACATGTATAATGGATAGGACAGAGGTTACGGAGAGTTAAGCAGAGCAGCACGATAGCTGTTTTCTTCACCTCTCAGCAATGACTCCAGCTAGCGTGGTTTATGTTTTTGCGAACCACTGAGCTTTCCAAGTTTTGCTGGACAAGCCAATCAATTCATATGTAAATAAAATATATCGCATCCTGTAAGAAAAGAGCAGTTGATAAAGAGGATCTAGTGCTGTGGGTCTTTATGATCAAGAGAGGGAAGGATTTCTTTGTGTCACTACAAAATGTTACTCTGTCCCTGAAAGGAGGGAGACAGAAGGCTAGCTCTATGCAAAAGCCTGACTGCATGTGACTGACCCAGCAGGAGAAGGGCTGGCTCTCTTTCTCGGGCTCCTTCTGTTGCAAGACACAGATCCTAAGTACACGCTGGATGCCTCTGCCTGATTTCTTGGGGGGCATTCAGGCCGGAGAGATGCATTTTAAAACAAAAAGGGGAATGAGCAGATCAAAAGTGTAAACCACAAGCTGTTTCTCTTGAACTTCATTGCTCTGCTGAAAACGGAGCACAGCAAACACGTGTGCATTTTACTCCTTTTTACGTTACTCACTGATAATGACTCTTGTTCATGTTACAAGAAAAGGTTTCATCCTTTTCCTTTTTCCTTTAGAACAGCAGTCCTTATTTAAAATTATCTTGTCCCTTCTGAAATGTGCTTTTTCAGGATGAGTGAGCCTAGAACGGCTTGAGAAAAAATACAGTCTTTCCAAGTTGGACTGCATCTCATCAAAGTGTTTTTCCCCTAAGGATTTTATGGAATGTTACCTCACTTTATGACAGTTCACATCACAGCGTAAATGCTGAACATTTCTGTAAGTGAGGCAATGCACTGTGAAATGTCAGGCAAACAATAAAATCAATAATCTGCAAGTTACCAAAGAGAAATGAAACTCATGGATGTCAGGAGTTTTTGGGTCAAAGGCAGATGCTCCAGAATGATGATGGCCAAACACTTTTGAACTGTTTTTGTTTAAGTTTTACAGCCAGACAGCACCGAAAAACGGCCCTTCTCTGAGCAACTAGGAGCATCTTTGCATATGCTTCTTCCCTCTTTTATTTTTTTTAGCTGAGATGGTGAGATTGGAAAATTACTTGTTTTCTTTTGTATCATCTTTCTATGCCCTGGATGTATATTCTGTAACAAAGTTAACTTGTATTCTTAACGAGCACAGAAAGAAACCTTTGAACAATACCTACCTGAGATCAAACGGTGTATTTCCTTTGCACTCAGATCTGAATGCAAAATCAAAAAATGAGGATTGGGATTCTAGTTGAATTAAAAAAAAAAGCACGACAAAAAGATTTTAGCCAAAAAAAAAAAAAACATTCATAGAAGTGTTCTCTGCAAGTCTGAAAATCAGAAAATGTCGGGGTAAGCATTTTTTAGTCTTTTTTTTGCAGAAATTAAATATTTGAAACCAATTTTCATTTTTAAAGTGTCAGCACGGAAAGAGTTTTAGCACAAATGTTCAGTTTTGACTTTCAGTTTTTAATTGAAAAAACCTTTTCTTTTTTTATTATGACAGGCTCCTCCCTCTGCAATTTCCCCTGAACAACTGTAGCTACTTTTCAGCCAGCTCTATTTAATTCCTCAGATGGCCATGTCCAGGAAAGAAATGTTATTGAAGCTTCCCATATTCACTTTAAAATATACGAGGGAAAATGTACTTAACACTGGGATTAAAGCAATCATGGAAGAAGTAACATAAAAACTGGCTGTTAATATTTTTACTGAGCCTAGTTATGTTCAGGCTTTTGAAAAATACCATCGGAGGACTTGTAGGGTAGGTGTAGTGGGTCTCGAAATATCTGCAGATACGGACAGAGTAAACAAGCGTACCACTGGAAACAAAGTGCTTCAGCTGCAAAGGACACATACCCACAACAAAAAAATTCCCTGGCAAAGCCAGGCAAGCGAAAACATCCCCATACAGTGATGTACGGTGGAGGCTAAAAGGTCAATGACTGCGGCTAAAAGTTATAAAGATAATTATCGCTAATGCCTTGATTGGGGAAAATAAGCACCACCACGGAAGCTTTTCAGCTTTGCATCCCTTGCAGCCTTGAAAGAGCTCCTCTGGCCAGGCGTTATTTTATTAATATAAAAGGCTTCGGGCTTTATAAGCGTCACACCTGCGGTACGGCCGTTCCTCGGGGCACCATTCAGCCCGCTAGCAAATACGACCCTCCCGACATCAAAAGTTTCCCCTTTCCCTCAGCCCCTTTCAGCGGCAGGTCCCTCCCCTCTCCCCGGGCGGCTGGCCGCGGTCTGGGGAACCTCTCACTTTTTGTCCTCTCCCGACCCTTCTGGACCACATTCTACTTTTTCATTCAGGCCATCTGCTCGCCGGGGAAGGGAAAACGGCTGCCGCCGTCACCGCGGCCCCTCCTGGCAGTTAGCTGCTTGGCGACGCTACCTTTTCAGCCCGGCGCGGCCCGCGCGGCCTGGCGCTGGCGAGGCGGGTTTTTATTTCCGCTTAAATATAGCTGGCGAGGGGTAGGTTTGTGGCGGCGGCCTCCCCCTGCTCCCCCAGAGTGGTACGACCGCCTTGTTCCTGACAGAAGTCTTTCTAAAGACCTGCTCAAGCCTCACTAAGCAGCTGTGAGTTAGGTCATTTTCCCAGGAGTTTTACATGTGGAAAACCGGGCATTAGGAAGGCCTCAGAAAAGGACACCATCTGGCCCCAGTGAAAAAAAAAGGATCATGACACTTTCTGTGGTACCAACAGGCCCTGATGAACCATAAAGGAATTCAGGCCTCGACTGTGATCCGATGGTGACTGGCCCAACAATCCCCCCGTGACAGCCTCCCCCATTCAGCCCCGCAGTTATCTCATAGCACAATGGACTTTTGTGCCACGCTGTTTACTGGGGGCGTCGTCAAATCCAGTCGGATTTCTGGGCTCGGCTTCAGCGCCCCTGCTCTTTGCTGCAACATGTAACATGCATCGGGAGAGATAAGGACACAAAGACGGCGGCTTTTTTTTTTTTTTTTTTTTTTTTTTTTTTTTTTTTTCCCTCCCTCCAGCATTCAAACCCCTCGCATTTCTTTCACTGTACAGGGGAATAAAGGGTAGGGCTCTGTACTGGGTGCAAGATAGATCTTTGCTGGGAATCGAGAAACACCCCCCCCCGCAACTTAAGTCAGACATTGTGGATTAAGGGGAATTTGCACTACTGTTTCCTAAAAGTGAAATTTAATTAATGTGGATTAGGACTTACAGTTTACATGCCCTTTTTGTGAGGAAAAAAAAATGGATTTTTTTTTTTTTTTTTTAAGCCAACACATCAATCACTATTTCCTCATTTTCATTTTGGAATAATTTCTAAGTAAAAAAGTATTTTACTATTAGCTGTGTTGGATTTATCCCACTTTTTCTTTTGTGGCCTGATTTCAATGTATGAGTGTTTATTACTTAATACAGGAAGTGTCTTAATTAGTTTGTACGCTGGGCTGCAAGCTGTGTATGGCCAGAAGCAGAAGCAGCCCCCCCGCCTCTCCCCACCNCCCACTGCAACAGAGAGCCTGGGAAAATAAACAGACCTTGCAGCCTGCCCTCAAGGTCACCGCATTGACCTTGAAAGGGTAGGGGGTACCAAAATCCAGAGTCAAGGAGCCTGCAGGGAAACCCGCTGCCTGCCCCCCCTCCCCCCCCGGCTCCCCAGTTTAAGCTGGGACCTGTTGGTGCTTCCACTAGCCAGGCTCTCGTGGCACCACCGGAGGTGAGGACATCTCTGCTGCTGGGACCCCGAACCAGACATGGCTCCTGAGGTCAAACCCAACAACTTTGACATCATCAGAAAGCCAGCTGGAGGTTGACGCAGCTCAGGCAGCATGGACATAAGGACGGATATGGCACATGACACATGTTAGGGCTAAAATGGGCTAAATTTGGCTGGAGGTTTTGGGCGTGCTGAGACTCCCCCAGAAAGATCTAGTGCCGACTTCACGGGGACATGATTGGGTTATGATTGACTTTCATTTGGAATAGTGACAGACAGATACCAGCTGTGAATCTGGCTGTTTGTCCTTCCAGTTGTGTGTTCGTGTACCCTCCAAGAGGGCATTTCTTGTGCCCGGCTTGCTGCCCTCACCCTTCCGTGCCGCAGCCTCTGCAGAGCCCAGGTCCCTGGGTGCGGAGGTGAGCACGCGTGCACAGCGAGAGCGTGCCTGCCTCACCTCGGCTGCGTGTCACAAGTCACTGAAGTGTCCCAGGGACCCGAAACACCATTTATCCTCCTTTTCAGAAGGAGGGAGGAGGAACAACTTAGTAGCAGAGATGGAAAATAAACCACATCTCCTGGAGTACCACCCAATGCTTTAAAGTATTTATGCAAGTTTCTGTTAAAACAGATCTCCAAACTCTTACCAGCTCGCTCGAATGCCTAATTGAGCTTTGTGCACCCAAACAGAGGTAGGGTGGGTTGGGGAAACATTTCATTGCAATGTTTCATACATTGCCTTAATTGGTTACCCCAGACATTAAATATTGGGCAGCTTATTACTACTTGTGGTTTCATTACACTCATCTTATTACAGAGGCCTCCCCAGCACAAAAGACGGACCTCTTCAAAAGGCCTGGTATTATCCAATACATACCCGGTAACACATCTACTGGCAATCAGCAGGTTTTAACAAGATCACTCAGTCTCTCGTTTTCAGCATTCTTTTAGTACCCAGGAAATGTTTTACTCTCCATTTCAAGAAGAAAATTGGAAAGAAGAAAACCTGTGGAGTAACCTCATCCAAGTAAAACATCGTATAACTTCCACAGAAAGAGGACTTTGCTTACCGCCGCACCAGGACATTGTTTGACAAGATGACGTTTTAGAGAGCAAATACCAAAGTGATTTTAAGAAAAAGCTAGTTCTTAGAGGAATCACTTCATTGTTTTATTTTTGAGACCACGATCCCATTTCCTATGGGTCACAATCTGTACGTATAGCTATTGATGGCTCCCAGTAAGTAGGGGATTTACAGTTTATGCGTGCCAGCTTCTGTGTACTACATTGAGAGATGTCAGAAAGGAAGAGCTTGACCGCGAAAGAAGGAATTGTGTGTGCGTGTGTGTTTTGAAAGGTCTAAAGATGAGGTCTGCGGCAGCTCGTATCCACTTACTGAAGTGTTTTTGCAATTATGCACAGAGTTATTTATCCTATTATGAGTTACAGCCTTTCAGAGGTTGCCTCTAACCGCTTAAATGAGAAAACCGCCAATGACACTCTGAGCCAAGAAGGAGGGAGAGCAGCCCCTGACACGGGGCGTGCAATGACGATCAGCTGAGCGGAGCGCAGGGCGAACCCCCCCCACCCCCCAGCCGAGCCCTGCCCTCCTCGCCCGCCCATGGGAAAGGGCTTTGGGGACTACAAAGAGCTCTGGTTAAAACAAGAAGGAGCTGGAGGAGGAGACTGGGACACCTTGGGTTGTCCTGCGCTCTGCCACCACAAAAGATATTTATCTAGTCTATTGGCAACTGTTTCAAACGGGAGGAAAACCGGGACGAGGACTTTATCATGCAAATAGTTAAATGTTCTGTAATCTGGGGTACGCGTTCACTTTTTATTCAGAAAGCCCTGCTCGCTGTAATGAAAAATGTCAGGCTCTTTTAATAAAAGAACAATTTGAAAACTTGATATATCACAAAACCATTAATTTTAGCTATTATCTGTTTGACACTTTTCATAGCAATGATTTCACTCTGTAACATGCTTCCTGAGGATTAAAATGATTTTAAAGGATTAAAATGTTAATTAAAAATATAATAGAAATATCAGTCGCTGAGAAGACCAACATAAGTATTTGTCTCTTTAACTGTATAATCATGCTGCTGTGGTTTCCTCCTGGTTCTTTACAGTTTGGAGCTCCAGTTCATGAGGAGGTAAGTGACAGATCCAGGAGCAATTCTGTTCTTTAACTATTTGACAATGCATCTGTTTACACTTCACAAAAGCAGCGTTATGTCCTTGAAATTTCTAAAGGTCATTGTTAATGGGATTAATTTTTTTTTTTTTTTTTTTAGCCAACTGTGTCTTTCTTAGCTTGTAAGAGCACTATTCCCGGAGAGGGGCTGGAGGGGGTGGGAGCAGGCAGGTCCAGCAAATTCCATGTGACCAGTTCAGCTGCAATAATCTCTTTTCTCCTTCTGGTCCAAGCTACACATGAGAGCACTCTAGTGTCTTTCATCATTATTTGTCACCCTTTTGTGTCGAGCAACTTATATCCACAGCCATTCCAGCAATTAAAATAAAAAAGGACCAAACATTATTCACAGTGAATAGCTCTGAGACCAGTGACATCAAGTACCAACCAACCCATTGAAGACTGGGTACCTGATATCCCTGGAGTATTTTATGGAGGGAAAAGAAAATGCAAAGCAAAATTAAATCCAGCAAACACATGGTTATATGGAGAGTTCAGAGCCTGATTAAAAGATAGGCTCTCTACAGCGATTTGTCTTACAACATGTTCTTAGTAACGAGGGGAGAGGAGAGTGGAGAAGACGGGTGAGAGGACAAGCTCTCAGTTACTGTACAGCTAACTTTAAAAGATGGATACCTTCAAAGTTTATTTGTATGTTCAGGCACCTAAGTGGACCACAGGGCTACATCACCCACAGCCGCCTTCCCAAATACTGTGATTTAGGAAACCTTCGTCATCAGTACTCTGACAAAGTTAAGCTTTTCTGTGCACTTGTCAACTGACTTGAGCGTACTTAAGTTACACAGAGAACCCCCCCTCATGTTTTCCTCTGTCTGCAATTGCCTTCCTGTGCACCTACTGTAAGCAGGGGGATTTGTATGCCTAGGGAGATACAGCTCCTTCCCCACCTTAGCGGCTAAACAACTATTCATCTTCTAGAAGTTGATTATTTTCTATCCAATATATTCATTTTCCTTTCAGAAAGGCACAGCCCTCCCTGAACAAATCCTTGGCTTCAATTTCTCCTAAAATAATAGGAAAAAGCATATTCTTGTATTTTCAAAGGATCTTCAGACTGAAATGACATTGAAATAAAATAAAACTCCCCCCACAAAACTCAACACCAATGCATTTGTGTTGCATCTCTTAGAGCCTGGATTAATACACCGAGGTATGCACAATGGCACAAAGAGAAATGAGTCTTTCGGCAACAAGAGGAGGCAAGAGATTCATCTATTTATGGAAGTTTTGGAATTTATCTATTTATTTATGGAATTTATCTATCTATGGAAGATTGTCTAACCTCAGAGTTGTGTGGGGCTATCTGGAGATATTCATTAGTAATTTCTGCAACGAACAGATAAATACTCCACGGTGTTCAAAAGTCTACCACATAATTTTGTAATTGTGCAATTGGTTAATTAGTGGCACTGTTAAAGAAATGTTCTTTACTTCTAATCAGCATTTGTGAAGATTAAGTTTTCAGGTTCTGATTGTTATGCCTCTGCTATATTAGAAAGCCATCTGCTACCAGCAAAGTTTCCTTCTTTTCAACAGGTAGAGCTTTATAAAACATCATAAATTTTCCCTTACCCTTCTTCGAAGAAACTGAACCCACTGAATTTTCTTATTTCTTACCACAGAGTGGAATACTCCATAATTCTGAATGAATCGTAATAGTGTTTTGGATTCTTTTCACATTTTTTCCTACACCTTTTTTGAAGTGGCTGAAAGAATGGGGACAATATTCCAGTAATGTTCTCAGTGGTGCTGTTTAGATGCAATTCACTTCCCTGTTTGATATTCCTCTGCTTTTAAATTTACTATTCCTCACAGCCAAAGCACTGGACTGGGAGATTTGCAATGGTATATAATATGGGCATTAAGTGGGTTTTTAGGGTCAGTGCAGTCTGGGCCAAGGGATTTGCATCTTGTGAGTCAAAATTTCTTTCTTTTTTTTTTTTTTTTCCTGAGATGCATTACATCATGTTTGGAAATATCAATAACCTCTGATGTTCAAAGGAGACCAGTTTATCAAGCAACCTAGATTGCTCTGTTCAACTGACCTGCCTCTATCATTAATTTAGGACTTCACCAACTTTGAATCACTAGTAAACTTTACTGCAAATGATTTATATTTTCTTCCAGAGCACTGTTAAAGGTATTGAATGACAATGAATAAAAAACAGATCCTAGAAACACTGTGCTAGAAGCTCTCTTACTGAGAGGTTGTCCCATCCATTACTTTGTATCATGCGTTAGAAAGCTCCTCTCCAGGATCTGGGCACCAGCCTCTAGAAACCCAGAAGTGAGCAAATGGGTGGTGACTCTCTGTTCAAAATGTTCCGCTGACATTTGGCTGCGTTAGTGACCCCTCCAGTACGTGCCACATGGATTTGGCCCAGTGCTGCTTTTAAGGTGCTGATGTTTGTGGGTGGCAGAGGCGCTGCCCCGGCTCTGAGCTGGGGGAGGTCGGGGCTCACAGCCTCTGGTGGGAGATTTCTCTCCCCCATGGACATTTCCCCATTGAGGCGGGGAGAGAGAAATGCTGATGTGAGACTGGGAGAGTTCACAACTGTTCAGGTTCGGTGCCTCCGGAAAGACGGGATACAGAGTATATCCCCTGGGGCTCCATCCATACAACCTGTCCCTGGTGAGGTTTGGGTGTGAAAACTGTGTGCCTCATATTGCCTTGGAGGGTCTCTGCCCTTCAGTTCGAGCTCACAGATGCAGAGGGAAGCTTAATTTATAAGCATTTTTTAAAGGGCAAAAGAGGAGAAAAAATCCTGACATTGCCAAGGATATTTTTCTGTTTACAAATGACATGAATAAAATAGTGATATATTAAATGCACTGCTCTGTTTGGACCAGATGCTTTCGATTTGTGAAAAATGACCATGCTTCTCTCCCTAGGAAAACCAATCTTTTGCTTTAATGCGATTTATGAAAGAAATCACCATTTGCACATTACTTTTAAATCTTGAGGCACTGAAGAGTGATGCTGGTAGAAGTTTCCTCAACTTTGGTGAACACTGAGCTGTTTGTAGAGATGTCAGCCACAAGATTGGTGGCTGGACCTAGCAGGTTGCATTCAGAATGGCTCTGTGTCTGTTTTCAATTTGAAAGGAGCTGGCTAAAGTGTTGCAAACACTTGAAGCTATGCATTCTGCATTACAATGAAAGTGGTGTCATTATACACATTACACTCAACAACAGCTTCCTTTTTAATACAAGAAGGACATCATAATCAAAATCTGCTGAATATAAAGCACAAAAAGAGAAAAAAAAAAGCTAGACAACCCTGGATGTACCAAACCTTGTAGCCAGTGCTGTGGACATGGCTTTTTCCCAGCGATGCTGCCTTAACTTGCATGTAACAAAAATATTTGGATTTAAAATATTCATGATACCTGTAAAAAGGATCATTCAGGAAAGGTCATAGCACAACTCTGGTTTCTCTTTGCTTTGCTTTTCAATAAAAGAGCATACAAAGCATATATAATGACAAAACACATGCAATGCATGCACCACCATGTCACCACTGTACAGATGCAAATAGGAGGCACCCGTTGTCTTGAAACAAGTCCATCTGAATCACCATGACTGTACATGTGAAGAACTAGAGGCTAAAGTCGTATCAACACAGAAGGGTATGAACCCTTCTTGTTCATTCCCCAGAAGATAAGTCCAGAGCTGGAACCAGAAAATGCATTGGGCACACCGGCTGCCTAGGCCCTCATGATGGGTGACCCATTTTTGTTCTTTGAAATCCTGCGTCTCCCCCAGCACCTATTCCCCCAATGAGATATTTAATCAGACGTAGCTGTTTCAGACTGTTCTCGTCTGTAGGCAAACACCTAAATGAGCAGGGGTTTGCATTCCTGGGATTTACTTGGGATTCGGTTCCATTTTTATTATTTTAAAGCAGAGTAAAGAGGGACAAAGAAAAAGCTTTCCTTGAATGGCAGTTACACTGCGTTGCCACAGGGTAAAGCACCTGAGACCTCATTTCTTGGTGTCAGACTCCCAGGGCCAACCTTGACAGTCTCCTGGCCATCCTCGACAGAGCAATATCTGAACCAAGACTCTGACCAAGACTCTTGCCTCTGGACAGGGTAAACAATAAATATTTTTCCAGCTGAGTTTTAATCAACCCTTTACTGAAATGTCGTCAGCTGATTTTCCCTGTAACAAGCAGAACCTTAACCTCAGAAGTCCTCGGGGGTGCTCAGAATAAAACGTCTATTTTCACTGTGCAGAAATGCCAAAATCAGGTGGGACAGAGGACACACTGACCAAACATATTTGTTTTGTTTAATTCTTGGAAGTTGTTTGCTTTTTTTTACAAAGAGATCTGTCACTGCTTTGTTTCTAGAACACTAATATTTAAAAGCATCTCCTTATAAACATCATAATAAATTGCAGAAAGGAAAAGAGAATACTGTGGAGCAGATAAGCCTTCTCCATGTTTGTTTCATGCTTGTAAGGACCACCTTTCACTTAGCTCTTCACCATGTACTACGATGGGAGCAGAGATAGGAGAGGTTGTTTCCCTGATAAAGTTACAGCTTTTCTTAAATGCTAGATTTTGCCACCGGCTATTATGTTGTACTGGGTGTGCAATGAACATGTGGTAGAATTTGGTCTGACTTTAACTGCACAGGAAAGAGACCAAGATTGAACACATCTAGAAATCCTGCTTTATGTTCATAAAACTATTGTGGACCATCTGAAAAAACAAGTTAAAAATACAAGTTATTTTATGGAATACAAATGTGTGATATTTTAAATTGCCATTTCTGAAAAGACAGAATATGACATAGTAGTAGCATTTAAGCATGTTTTGGAGAACACAGTTCAAAATTAGTTGAACTCATAAGTTGAAATCATACCTGTTTATTCTGGATCAGAATGTGATGATGTATATTTATACTGTGTTCTTTTAATATCCTCAGTCAATGAAACTCTACGGTATTCATGTTGTTGATTAGTTCAGTGTTTGATTTCTTTGTGGACCCTTCCCCCAACTTTCATCTTAACATATTTATGTGGCTCACATAGGGATTAGAAAAAAACTACCACAAAACTTAAACAATACTGGGGATTACACAGCAGACTAATGAGGAAGAAAATAACTCCGAAGTGAGGTGGAAATTGAAGTGATGGGCACTATTTTACCATGGATTCAAGGGCTCCTTTTTACACACTATACTTACCATGTGCTGGTTATTTTCCTAGAAACTGGATGAAAGACATGTATTTCGGACATGAAAAACTTTAATGAGAAGATAAACTTTCTTAATGGTGGGATTAACTGTTTCTCTGAATGCTACCGTTGTGGACCATGTTTCCTTGTAGGTCTTTAGTAAAGGGTCCATAAGCCAGCACGAAAAGGGCATTGCTGCACTGAAGTAAGGGAAGGCAGCAGGCAGGGGGAAAAATGGGTCTCGCAAGGGAAACTCCAATAGGTTGAACAGAGCTCTAGGATCAAGAAGAACAGCACATATAAACGTATCATTCACTGACTTAGTCTTACTGGAAACACCACCACACTCTCAAGGCAACTTTAGTTCTGCCTGACTGGGATTGCAGTTAATAGATTTGGCAAATAACATACGAAAGGGAAACAGCAGTAGATCTCAGCTGCTTGCATGTACCTGGCTTTCATCCCAGCAAAGGGACATGACGATATTTGGAAAACACATATAGTGGGATTTGAAGGGCTGGTGGTAGACTCTTAAACCCTTGTGGCTGCAACAGCCTGTGGGAAGGGAGTGTGGCTCTTTGGTGCCAGTTGTTTTAGGAGAGAGGAGTGGAAGATGAGGCATGAGGGATTTATCACTGACTTGCAATGGGAAGCAAGGGAGCCTGTTGTTTTTGAAAGACTCAGACATGGTACTTGGGCATTTCCTGCCATCGAGAAGACACAACATTGGCAACCGACTAAAACATTTTGCCTTTATTTATAACAGGATCTTTGTCAACTGCCAGTGCCCACATTCACGGGTAGTCCTTGGAGCAAAGGCATCCATGACAGAGAGGTATAAACATTTTACGTGCAGATCCTCATCTAACATATTTCAGTGTTGATCTACTGCGTGGTGGTATGGCTAAGCTATAACAGCGAAGGTGCTGGTCTCCAGAGGTCTAATGAGGTAAATTTGAGGTGTTTTACTTGGTCCTTCTCTGACGACCTGGAAAATACCTGTGTGGGTAAAAGGAGCACGGAGACTTTCAGTTATAGAAACCTGGCTGCATTCAGTTGACCTTCTTGACTGTTCAGTACAGATTTCCAGAACACATTTTCTGCTCCTTTAATTGATGCAGCAGGCAACAGCACTAGCAATAGGACTTCCCTGCTCCCTTGGGTGGGTGGACAAAACTTCCACTGGCTCTACTTCAAGATGCTACTGAGGCCAAGAACTTGAGAAGATCCGAAGAAAGGATTTATTGTTGAGGCAAACACCCTGGTATTAGTCAGTATAAATTAACTATACTGATAGTAACTTCTATTTTCTGTAGCAGGGCAGGAGAAAATCACTCATTTTCTGGGTTTCAGAAGAAACTTTGCATCTGAGAAGAATATTTAGTTATTAACAAGGACAGAAGTTTGTATTTCTCCTTGCTTCCTGAAGTCCACCCTGGTGGTTGTTCCTGCAGAAAACAAATCTGAGCTAGATGAACCATTTGCCTAATTCAGTTTCACACGTCTCATGTTTGTGGCTGGTCTTGAGGGGAGCCTTGCAGTGGGTGCGAGGAGAGATGTGCCTCTTGAGTGGAGCCCAGCAAACCCCCATGAGCACTGGGTGCTGCTGCCCTTGTCCAGCTAATAACCAGAAATGAAGCATGAAGAGATGGACCAGTCTTCCAGTGTAGCTCACAAAAGTGGGAGAAATTTGGGCTGGTGTAATGCTTTCATGAATGCTAAACTTTGGAGGGATGCAGAGAGCAAACCTTCCCAGCAGTGAAGCGACGTGGCCCCAGACTCTACCACTGACGCCTTGTGTAAATTACACAACCTAGTCACACACATGCACAAATCCACTGAGCCTGCAATGTTTTATTTGATGTTTCATGGAAGAGCTGATCCCTTCTCTTGGGGATCAGGGATAATACCAAAGGGGTACAGTGCTTTTTCTTTTGGCCTGGTGGGTAACAGGAGCTCGTGTACTAAATAAGTTATCTGGTAGGAAATGTAGGTGTGCTGCTCCTTCGGAGTGTCTGTGGGATGTTAATTCAGAAGTGGTGGGAGCTGATGGCTAGCGGCACTGCACAGGGCTTCTGGGGACAGGCAGAATCCTTTGCAGTGTACTTCAAAGGGGGTTCTCAGTTAAGGGAAAAAAAGGATAGATTTTGAAGTTTCTTTCTGCCAGAAGGCTTTACCGTGAGCCCCTGAAGTTCTTCTTTTATAATCAGGGATGAGATAGGTACTTTTTCTTTCTTTTCTGCTTAATTTGGGCCAATGTATTTTGAACCCTTTGTAAATTCTTGTGTGAAGTGAAGACTGAATGTACTGTTTATTTCTTTGTTTTCTGTGTTGATCTGGCTTCTTTTTTATTTATTTATTTTTAATTAAAGACTGAGCCTCGAAGGATATTTACAAGAAGACCTTAACCACTGGTTTGGCATTCATTCAGCATTCATTCTTGAAGCCAGTGAAATTATTCTTTGGCATAAAACATTGTATGAACACAATGCTTTGCTGTATCAGACTGAATTAGTTACCACCTTCCAGGACTGAGCCCCAACCTTTCAATACTTTCACGTTCACTCTTCTTGAGGGCATATCAGACATAACGCCTGATCTGGGAATGAATCTGCACTGATTTTCAGTTCTCTTTCTCCCCTCCTCATCATTGGTTTCTGTTTAAGACCTCCTGAATGAAAAACAAATCTACCAAATGAAAGATGTTCAGTTCTTGGGTTTTGAAAACAATGTTTGTACAGGATCAGGACTGGAATTGGATGCTTCTCTTACACCTGCATCCATAATATAGTACTCTCCCAGGGCACAATTAAAATGCCTGTTGCACATACGACTGTAGTGAGGATATTCTCCAAGACCACAGGGGCTGGACAGGACATGTGCAGTGACCCAGGCCCCTTGGTTCTGTGACCTTAGCAAGAAGCTGCGAGGTGATTAATTTTCCAGCTAACCACCTTGAATTGAGTGGTTTGTTAATGAGATGCAGGAGGGCAGTGGGATCTCTTTTGATGCCTCCCAGCAACGTCTTCCCAATGACATTGTGCTGTGTGCCTCAACTTTGTTGTGCTCACACTTGGAGAAGTTTGTGACAAGGAAGTCTGAAAAATTTCTTCTAGTTCTGTCCAGAATGGGATACAACAGACCTGGAAGTAGACAACTTAATACAAACCCCAGGTGCAACCTTGGCTACAAACTAATCCAACAGATCATTTCAGAGTGAAAGTCCTTGATTAGAACCTGCTGAGATATGTTTTGGATATTTTAAAAATCATTTTCTCAAGCCACATCTGTTTCAGAGCTGGGAATATCCCAGCTTGTGCTCACAAAGCTCAGACTAAATGTTGCTTTCTCAAGAGGCTTTACAACCCTTTTCCACATTGGCATACTATTTATTAATCACTCATACTAATCATGGTGAGGTCTGCAGGTTCATGAAATGATTTGCACCTTGATAAATTTGGAAAAAGTTTTCTCCAGATCACAGAGCTTCCATGACCTAAAAATGCACCCTGGGTAAAATTCAGCCCTAAATTTTTATGGTTGGAATGTTTTTTGTATGAAAAATAACTGACTGTAAATGGTGACCCTAGATGGTACTTTAAATGGCATCTTAACCTATTTGTACTCTGTGATTGTATTTTGGACATATTACAAAAACAGAAGGCTTTGAACTTTGCTCCATTCAGGTATAGGACTAAACATTTCCTCACAGTGTATATATGGAAAAAAGTAAGTGTCACATTTGCTGACCGTTATTTGGAAATCTATAGAGGTAAAATATAATCAGATTCTAAAGAGGACTGATGGTTCCACGTAAATTACTGGTGGTGCAGTTTGTGTTAAGCTATGATTTTATGTAGCTACAGTAACTACTATCTGATCCATTTTTAATTTTTAATTTATTTCACAGTCAACAAGGTTTAATCTCGCAAGATTAAAAAAATACAATTTTTTTAAGGCCACCAAAGGACCAACAGCCTTCCATTTAATCCACCCATAAGCTGAATGCCTTGAAAAGACGTGTGACTTGTTTGGCGCTGACCCTAGCAGAGTATGATATTAATAGGTTATTGACTTGGTAGGTCTTAAACAGCCAGAGGGAACATCACTTGCAGTAGCTGCAATGCACTGGAGGTTTGTTTCATTGATTGGGCTGTTTAACCCATCATCTCCAGGCATTTAAACAATGATATACGCTTGACAAACCTAATATTTCATTCTCTATCTGGGGACTATGAAATAGAAATTAAAGGAAAGAAAAAGACAACTGGACAGATACATAGCAGAAAATGATGATAAATGAGAGGGAAAAACCCAGACAGATAATGGCCCAAATTTTGGACTGTGCCATAACTAAGAAATATATATAAAATAACAGAATTTTCGATGAAAAAGGTGGGAAATACATCTAAGCCATGCAAGACTCAGAATTAGCACAAATTCTGAAATAATTGTAAATTAGGAGTTCTTTTGCTCTATGCTGTCAGGGAATTTGATGGAGTAAAAAGTGTGTTGGAAGACATGGCCC
The DNA here is from genome assembly GCA_013400195.1 of Aramus guarauna. Taxonomy (NCBI): domain Eukaryota; kingdom Metazoa; phylum Chordata; class Aves; order Gruiformes; family Aramidae; genus Aramus; species Aramus guarauna. The sequence continues at coordinate 143,658 of VXBL01000268.1, read as the reverse complement.
TTTCCATTTACAAAAAAATAATGGCAAAGATCAACAACATGCTGAGCACATACAGCACGGACTGAAGGAAAGGAATTTAGTTTTCAGGACTGATGCTAACTTAGCAGTAAAGATAAATGTAGTAACAACAATAACAATAATAATGGTGGGCTTCTCGGTATGATTAGATAGAGTATTATACTGAAGGTCCACCTGAGATATTTAAAATACTGGTTGTATCATGGGCTGTTGCATGTGTCTGCAGCTAAAGGTTCATTTACACCTCCGACCTTAGCAAGGCATAAACCACTGCCTTGAGATTTTGCTCTCTTCCCATTGACCACTGAGACAGCCTAATCTTTAGACAGCTAAAATTAGTCGAGGCAAACACAGCTATTTTGGGATCTCTTACTCCCTTTCACTTTCCTTAAATAACCAAACCACTATATAAGCAGAAACGTTTAGGGCTCACTTCTGCAAATCAAAGTGCCACAGCCACATGGAGTCCTAAAAAAGCCGAGGATATTCCCATACTGGAACAGATCTAGCAAGAGCCACTGGCACTTGGTCAGTGCAGAGGAAAGGATCCATGGTCTTCAGATTGAAGTTACTGAGATGGAAAATGAAACTACAGGGTGAGACTTACACTGCCGCTTGCACACTGTAGAAAACAATGAGAAAACAGTTGAAGATGTTTCTCAATATTCCAGAACAATCCATGGGAAGAAATAGTCAAAAACTTATGAAAGGATTATTACAATTGTTACTATTTTTAGTTAGCCATTTCTGAAAGGCCTGAACAGAAAATAAAATCACTTTGAATGCAATAGGCATTACCCAAATTTAGCCACCTAAGAGTTGGTCCCTGGCCTAGTGTAGTTATCTAAGCTGTCTTTCCAATCAATGAAGATGGAAAGGCACTTTGAGAAGGTGGCTCCTCTCACTGGTGCTAGACACCCACATCAGAATGGGGTGAATGACTGCCTGAAGGGGCCTGTCTTTCCTTTTTCACTATAAGAAACTAACTGGCCTGGAGTAGAAGACCAACTCTTAGATGTTTAAAATTGCGCTAGAGAAAATCCATGCTTTGTGAACATTTTCCATATGACTTCATAGCATCTGATCATCTCTTTTTAGCTTTTAAGTAATTTAGAAAAAATGATTTTGCACAGTAGATCAACTGGATGAGTAAATATGGGGATCTTTAACACCTACAATGGCAGTGATTCTATGGCAAATTGCAGTTGTGAGGTATACGTCATCTCCAATACATATTTTATTAATATTTATTAGCACACTTGCCACACTCTGTATCACTGAATATATTGTATAGCTTTTCATTTGTTTTCCTAGAAGACAGAAAATGAAACCTCTAGATTTTACTAGCTGAAGTACTTCAAATTCTTTAAAAATTCTTGTCTTGATTTTAGAATATTCAACCATAAGAAATACAGGACTATGGTTAACATGGAGCAAAAATCTGTATCCAAAAATGTGATTTTCACTAGAAGCAAGAGGTGTTAGTGTTGTGTGTGCAAGTGTCTGAAATGCCAAATTTCACTAATGAAGAGTGGTACCACAGGACTTAACAGATAACAGTTTTTATTTCCATATATGAAATCCTGACCATGATTTTTACTTAATTCAATAGACTTTTTCCACTAGCTTCAGATGTGTCAAGATTCTTCCTCCAAAGGATGCAGAAGCTTACATGGAAGAAAGTATTTCTGTTTTAATAAGAACATGATAAGAATTAAGTACACCTATGTGTATTTGTAAGGAAGAATTTTCTTAATTCATTCTGCATAGGTCCATGCAGTGAGGCTTATTCTCTACCCTTCTTTGGTGACATCAGCATCACTGTGAAAGCAGCCAGACTGACTATGGGTGACGTGCACCTGTATTTCCTCAAAAACACACGTGTTGCTCCTGAAACACCACTGCTCAACATAAGAGTGATCTCCATACAAGAAGATGACCTGTTTAAGTTGCAGGAATATAGTCCTGATCTGTTCCACCACTCTACAGCAGATCAGTGTTGAATTGTTACTAGAGAAGGTGTATAGGTATACAGTATTTATTTAAAAGCTGAAAGCAGAAGTTGAGTATACATTGAGAGGGAGTTGTGAAAATGAATGAATTATTTTAGCAGTATCACATAAGAATGGTCAAAGAGGAAGGCAGGCCTTCTTTTAAAAAATATTTACTAATGGAGTCCTGAGCAGATGCTGTGAAAGCAGCATAAATGCTTCTGAACATTTATTATCATGAATACTCTTTAATATTAGTAATCAAGGTTCCTTTACTAGCACCAGCTGATATTTATGTATATACTTCCCTCCTCAGAAACTGGGTAGCTGATTAGGGCACATTGTGCAAATATCTCACTGTTCTGAGTGACTGCATTGGCTTTTCTGTTGCTCAGTACAGCAAAGGTACAAGTTCAAAAATATTGCCGTGATCAGCAAATGTACAATCTTTACCTACTGCACGCAGATGTGTGAGACCTGAGAATCTACACAGAGATTCATAATTTCTAAAACTCTCATGTCATAGAAGAAAGGAAGATGATCAGAATCACTGGTAAAACTGCAGTAAGTAATGAAATGGGTAGACCAACAAACTTCAAGATACAATATAACTCTCACTTTTTTTTATTATGGATTATGCAGATTGTCTCTTACATATGCCTATTTCCACAGAGAAGGAGCTCTCAACAAGAGCTGCAGACTGGCATCCAGTCTCTTTCTGGTAAATGACACAGTCTGCTTATTTTTCTCTAGCTCCCCTTATTATTTGAGCACCAGCTTCATCGGGATGCTTGATGAGTAAATCTGCTATGTGAGGTATATCATACCTCCCTGACAAGTGGCCATTAGAACTGGTGTTCTGCACAAGGCTATTGGAAACTATTTTCTGCTATGTAAACCTAACATGGGACTAGATGGCACACATGTAGGTGACCGTGCGTGGCACATTTCCAACAAAGCAGCTTCACTGAAATCAGCTGGAGATACGTATAGCCATATGTGTAACTTTGAACAAATTTATGCATGAGCTATCCAATAGCACACTCTGTGGAATAAATCCTCTATTTTACTCAGGAAATGTTTAAATTAAGAAAGATGTGTTGGAGACGTAGTGTATCTCTAAGACTGTAAGCAAATGTATCCCACATGGCATCCGTTTAAAATACAAAAAACATGTTTTGCAAGATCAAGCTCCCACAATTATGTATCTATATGTAACTCCATGCATACACAGTCTTAGTTATGCATATTCCTGAACTACTAATACTTCTGAGCTTTCTGCTTCTGGAGAAACACCTTCCTTTTAGCTTCACATTTCTGGTTGTATGTTGTTTTACCCCCCATCATGAGTGTAAATCTTAAAAGTTCAGGTAACGAAACACTTAGACTCTATTAAGAGTCACTCAAGAAAAACAGACTTTTCCAGAGAGTGATAGGAGAGCAGAAGGAGAGACACAGAACAATCCTGTCCCATCTGTCCAAGCTGATGAAGGACACCCCTACTATTAATGTCTGCTGGCATGTCTTTACCCCACTGCCTCTGGGGTGAGAAGGGGTGGAAGGGTGAAACCATTTGGCTGTTTTGCTCAGGGGTTCAATTGCCTCCTAACCTCCCTTTGACTTTCTTAAGAGAGAAAATGTAGACCTGCAGTGAAAGGAGGAAAATGTAGAGCATCGGTCTCTGGCAGCTCCAGAGACAGGTGAGAACCCGATATGTGATCGGAAAATGTGCCTTGAGCCACACAAATCCTTTAACCTTGATGGGCTTAGAGGGTAGAAAGGTCTCTGCTTCCCCTTGGCTCCTTTGCCGAGTCTTCAGTGTGATGGACATCTCTCAGGTGAAGGGAGTCCTGTTCAGCAAAGAATGGAATGATGTTACTCATTTACTCCCACTACATTGACAAATGGCTATTTAGAGGAAATATCATTTTGGTTGAAATCTGATCAGAGTCAGACTGGGAGGAACAAGCTGAACTGCTTTTTAGCCATCCCTCTATTTGTTTCTAAATGTATATATAAAAATGCAGGACTTAGTCTTCTTCAAGAGTCACTTTGGCTTGGTGTCCCTGCTAGAGGTCACTAAAGTTAAAACAGAAACTTTCCCACTGAATCATTTAATGACTGGAAATTGGAGGTAATAGACTTGAAAACGTATTCTCATTTCTGCAATTCAAAACCCTTTATCTGTGCCATGTAGTCCTGCTAGAAAGAGCAAAATGGCCTTTAACAAAGTCTATTTGCAGAATAGTAAGAAGTGTTAAGATGCCAGATGCATCTCATTATGAATTTTAATGAGTAGATTCACACCTTGTCTTCCATTAAATAAATTACACGGTCTTTTCCAAACTCTTATCTGGCAAATTTGAAATTTGTTTCTAAAAAGTATACTCTAGGAGAGTTTAGGACTGTTTCTCCAGGGCCCAGGCCCTGTGGTCTGTAGACTGCCAAAGAGGGGGAAAGGGTCACACTCACTCACGTGGCAAAACCCCACAGCTCCTCTGTGCCATCAACACAGAGAGCCCTGCCTGGAACACGATTAAAAGCGAGAGTCAAAAATCAAGATACTCTGGATTGCAATTAAAAGAGAAATCAATCACGTAATTTTCTCTTTATGTCAGAAAGTAAAGACCTAAGTTCATCTTCATCATGTGAAAACCTCCAGAAAAAGAAAACAAATATTACAGTTGATAGTGAAGCACGTTCTGGTTCCATTATTGCAGCAAATGCAATCTCTTTCATAACCAGACCCTTTTGGATAACAGTCAAAGATATTTTTTCTACAGCAGGCAAGTATCTGAGTGTCTGAGCCTGAACTCTTCTGTGCCACTTCACCTCTCAACAGGTTTGAAGCTTACAGGCTCCTTGAAGTTATAAGAAGGCATTGATTTCAGCAAGGGATGTTTGCAACACTGTAATCTGCAGGAGAGAAACTAGGGGGAGGAAAGCAGCTTCCATTTCTTTGCATCCTGAAAGGAAGGATGTTTAATGCGCTCATTCAAACTACTAGTAATTGCAAAGATGAGTCTTGAAAATATGAGACATTAAACTGCTGTGGTGGGTTGACCCTGGCTGGATGCCAGGTGCCCACCAAGCCGCTCTATCACTCCCCTCCTCAACAGGACAGGGGTGGAGAAAATAAGATGGAAAAAACCTCGTGGGTCAAGATAAAGACAGTTCAATAAAGCAAAACTAAAGGTCGTGTGCAGAAGCAAAGGAAAGAGAAAAGATTTATTCTCTACTTCCCATCAGCAGGTGATGTCTGTCCACTTCCCAGGAAGCAGGGCTTCAGTACGCATAGTGGTTGCTCCAGAAGACAAACATCATAAATAACAAATGCCCCCACTTCCTTCTCCTTTCTCTCAGCTTTTATTGCTGAGCAGACGTCACATGGTATGAAATATCCCTTTGGTCAGTTTGGGTCAGCTGTCCTGGCTGTGTCTCCTCCCAAGATCTTGCCCCCTCCCAGCCCACTGGTAAGGGGCGGGGGAAATGTTGGGGAGACAGCCCTGATGTGTGCTGGCACTGCTCAGCAGTGGCCCAAACCCTGGTGTGTTACCAACACCTTGCTCACTACCGATACACAGCACAGTGCTGTGAGGGCTGCTGTGGGGAAAATTAACTCCACCTCAGCTAGACCCAATACAGTTGTGTTGCATCAATGTAGTTTCACTGAAATCAGTGACTGCACAGTGCTTCAGAGAAGCAGAGTTTTTGGTCCTTCTCTGTTGCATAATCGTGTTTCAATTTTTCTCTATTTACAGATAGACAGGATCTATCTCTGTAGAAATAGATAACAGACAACCTCTCTGAAATAAGTTCCTTGGGCCTATGTTCAGAATTCCTCTTGTGAGTAAGAAAACCTGTGAAATTAATGGGATGCACCATTTTACTCTAACCCTTCGTCACTAGAAAGATGGGCAGCTTAAAAGTTCTAAACGCAACAATACAAATTGCAAAATTTCACTAGATATTATGGTTAACAGCTTATAGCATATATCCAGGTAGAAAACACAAGCATAGCCTTTTCATCTGGAATCCATTCTTTTGCCTAACTTTTATTCCTTCAGTCTACCCAACTTCTGTATTTCATACGTTATATACAGCAGGTATTTATTCTTCCTGATGCAGTGATGGTGTTTCATGAAAGCAACCACCACACACTTGCATATATGGAAGAGTGTCCTTTTAAACAGTAGGCACTGCCAATAGACTAATGAATGATGCTGAAGAAAAGTCATGTCTTTAACATGAAACATCTGTGTCAGGTCAAGGGGAAGAATTCAGGTATCACATCAAAATCTTAGGCATTTGTATATAAGTGCAATGTGTGTATATATAAAGGGCACTAACAAAGAACTGGATTTGGTTTTAAATACAGTCCATTGCATGCAGGGACTATCTGATCAGCAGACTTTATCCACACATTATACATTTCCAGTTCTGTGTATTTTGCCAAAGCATCTGCCAAAATCTAGTACCTGATTTCTAGTTCAAAGGACAGAGCAAAAAATGTTGGGTTTGCTTGCTTATTTCAAAGGGGAACTATTAGAAATCAATTACTACATTTTTCTGGGTCAAGCAAATACAGGTGAATTAGATGAACAGGAAACCAAGTGCAAGCACCAACTATCACTAAAGCACCACTAGTTAAGATACGGCAGATTTATGAGCTTTATTTTCTACCTTAGGCCTGTCATATTTTTTCACCTTTATGTTAGTTAATTGCAGAGTAACATAAATTAACTTTGGAACACAGCAAAAATGGGAACTTTATTTATGAATTTCTTGGATTTCTTTACCCCAAGCCAAACAACTAAATTGCTACTTAGCATAAATTATTTATTGGCCCTGGCTCAATACCATCCAACACCAGCCCCTGGAGGTCTGGGAGATATAAAAGATTTAAAGCATCTGTGCGACAGCATTGGTGCAGCCACAAAGCTATGTTTCTTTCCAGAAGGGTCCACTTTATTTTGTTGTAAATAAATAGAGCCTAAATTTCAGGGGAGGGCTGGGTAGCTTCTAGCAGGACTGTAGTGTTTTGCATATGTTAATTACCCACAGTTGCATGACAGAGAGACATACACTGTTTGCACAACTATTCTGGGGAGACCTGTTGACAAAAGGATGCATTTTAATTTAGACAGAATACATGAACGCTATAATTTTCTATCGCTTTGTTTAATGTGTATATATATATGTATAAATACATTATAAAGTGATCATATATACATGCAGTCACTTCATAATATATCTTTATCATCTTTCTCATCTTTATCTATATATCTCTGCATACATGTAAGGAAATGATGAATAAAAGCAGGGTTAACTTGCAAATGGACATATGCCATTCACTATATATTCACATGTGAAGCTGACCTTTAACTTTAGTCTGGCAAATACATCCAAATAAGACCTTCATCTAGACCGTTGTCTGCATACTGTAGTTGATGCCATCCTGCTTGGCTCCCCTGAGCTTGCCCTTCACCTATGCACCATCTCCAGGGGGGTATTGGCTTGGCTCTTCCCCTTTTAGGCTTATTCTCTGTCATGCTCTCCTCAAATTCTCCATGCCTTTGGTAACAGCAGAGGCTCGCACAGGACAAGATGCAGGACCTTGCTACGCTGGTGCCTCTCTCCAAAGAGAAAGTCCCTAAATGAACTCAAGCTCTGAGGGACCCCACACACTGAAGAACAAGTATCTGCACACTGGTTCTTGACCATACAGCTGAGCACTTCTGAAAGTATGTATACAGCATATATTTTAGTGTTCTGTAGAATTGGCTTCTGCAACACTTACATGTGCAATTTACTCTGTCTCCTGTTATTTTTGCAAAAATTGTCTTATTTTTCTGTCAAAACGTCAAAATGAGGTAGAGTAAAAATTTTATTTAAAGTTTTAGAAGGACTTGGAAAGACTTCTAGAATTATAAAAGCCTTTTCGCTTCATTAAAAATGTCCTAATTTTTTGTTGTTGCTTTTGTGGTTACTACGTCCCAGGCAGTTGGTTCTGGCAGTGGGAAATTCTACTAACAAGCAAAGAGCAGTTGCAGCAACATCAGTACAACAGTCATACACATTCACATATGCCTAGCTCTACTTTCCTTGGCCAGTTCTGTTAGTTTGACAGCAAGTCCTATGCATGTGCATTGTAGAATCTGTATATCACTGGGCATGAATTAACAAGGCTATTTTAATAGCTAAGAACGACAAGGAAAAAGTTTAAATTGTCTTCTTAATTCTTTAAGCTTTAAAAATATATTAATTTTCAGTTTCATTACCACTTAGAGAAACTGAAAAAGTGCTCCCAGCAGCCTACAAGCAAGCAGAAAAATATTTACTTCTTTCACCATCTTAAAGCCAACACATACAAAACTGGTGAAAGATGGAGGAATGATGGAAACAGGACTGTCAGGTGGTTCACGACGTGTTGCACAGCAGAGCAGAAAAGCTGGGATGAGCAGATAGTTTCCTGTCTGCCAGTCCATTGCCCTATACATTAGAACAAGTATCCCATCAAAAAGACAGCTAAAATCCTGAAAGTTTGTAATAATTTTTAAATACAAACCCACTGCCTCCTTCTCTCCATGGACTTTCCAGTTGCAGGAACTGGAAAGGATCATGGGCAATTAGTGTGCAGAGAGTTATTTTCAAATAGTTAATAGACATGAAGGGTGAGAGGTTCCAGTGGTCTGAAAGCATGGACGTATTTATCTGGAAATGCGCCTGGAACCTGATTCTGTGGCTGTCATGGACACCAGGGCGTCAGTCATGACATGCAATGAGCAGTCATCATCTGGGCACACAAATATTATTTGGGTAGGCTGATCCCCAAGTACCATTAACAGAGGTAGGCACCACTTCAACACATACATCCTCCTCTGAAGACTTGTTTGGCATTTACAATATAAGTAATGGAAAAGAAATAGAACGCCAAAAATCCAGAGAAGTTAAATGCAAATTGAAATATCAGATGATTTTCACTTTATTTCTAATACTTTTTTTATTGATGTGACTATTGCATTTCTCAATAAATAGCTTATACAACAGGAGCTATAGAGATAATAAAATTGTAAAAATGGTCAGGACAAAAAAAGCAATTATCCCGGGGTGAAAATGTTGTTTTTGAGGCATATCCAGAAAATCCATATTCATCAATAAGGTTTGGCCGATGTGCATTCAATAAACCTTTTGTATGAACTCACAATGATTTCACGCAAATAATGATTTCTTACATACAATTTTTTTTTTTCTTCATCTTTCTCCTCTTGCTTTGACAGTATGTTTTTTAATCACATCCACTTTAGCGAGTTTAATTAATCAACCTGTGTCTCTGAAGAGTCGATTTTATAAAAGCTCTGCAGCACTGTAGAGGCACTGCTTATTTTCTCTCGGTGCTCGTTCAGAAAGGAAGACCTCTAAACCCTATCTGGGGCTATTCACACTTACCGATTCCCCATTGGTAATTCAGCTCAGAGTTTGGCATCACTGCTCATGAGGTCTGCCAAGGAACCACATCTCCTGCTTCTGTGTTCAACACAATTTGCTCCTTGCTGGGTGTTCGGGATCTGAAAGTCCTGCTCTCAGTATGCCAAGTGTTTTGTTGCTAGTCATGTTCAACGCAATCCTTTATGACAGCAAAGTCAAGGAAAATCCTCCCTGCGTTTTAAGTACACTCTTTAAACAACCTTAAAGGTTTTCCCCGTATATCCTTAAAGACCTTGCTTTTGATCCACATCAAAACTAATCTGTCTAGGCTCTGCTTCCTTGTTTATGAAGAAGGAATATAGAAGGCCATTCATGATCTGACATCATTCAGTACTGAACTGTTAAAAAAAATGGGCTCAGATGAAGCCATTCTAGCGGTGACCTAAATAAAGGAAGCTAGCTATGAATCAGGAAACTTCTTCCCTTGCTGACTGTGCTCTTACTATGTATTTGTTTAGAGGCATTAAATTCATCTTGGTGCTTACATATTTAACAATAACCTTTGCTCACATATAATTAAAATTACAATTTGCAAGTGAAAAATAAAAATAGCACCAAGTCTGAAATAAACGAAGATATATAAAACCATCTCTGAGCTCTGTTTTGTGTTCCTGTTGACAGCTTTTCTCTCTCTGTACCGACATGAAAAATACCCTGATACTTCAATGCAAGCTGTCATGCAGAATCCTCAGCTGCCAGTATCCAGCCTATTTGAAGAGTATGAGAAAAAACTGTCAGTGCCAACAGATCCCCTAATAAAAATAATAATGAAGTCTTGAGAAGTGTCAGTCCTTCAGTGATGCAGCTATGACAGTGGCTGCACATTCGCAAGAATCCAACCTTGCTACTGGAGAGCACGAAAAGGCCAAACAAGCTTCGTCAGAGCCAGACACGGTCAGGCACAGTGTTTTTGTTCTCCCTTGTATCGGCCAGCCATGTCTTCAGAAAGTTTAGCTTTAGCTCTAGGATCAGTTTTGCTAACGTGAAGGACTGAATAAATTAAACATAGATGAATCCTAATGCTGACCAAAAGGAAAAAAGAAAACCAAACCACCTAGTAAAATGCTCAGTATTAGTCTTGCAGTGCTCCTTGGATGAGGGCTCTGTGACATTAAATTAAGCAGCAAGCAAGGAAACCACGTAGACCCAGCAGAAAAATACGATCTATTCTTCTCTGCTGTCTCTAAAAACTGTGAGTCCAGGTCAGGTACTACTTTTGTTAGGAAAATAACATTAGGAGGACATTTGTATAGAGCCTATCATTGCCTTGATAAGACTGACACTGAAACTAGTAATCAGTGAAATCGGAGGCATTATATTTCTTGTTTGAAAAAGAGGAAGATATTGACACAAAGGAAGAATCCATCGCAATTTGTTCTGGTATTTCCTGATTGAGATCTATCAAAATGGTATCTCTTACTTAGCCATAACTTAGGTGTAGCTTTCAGAGAAAGCCAGTATCATGGAGAGAGTTAAGGCCTAATTATCCCGGACTGGTAGAGCTCAATCTTTCTTTTTATGCTTAACAAATAAAAATGGATTCACTTTCTCATTGGTTAAACAAATGGCAACTTTTGAAGCGTGAAACCTGAAATACTTTATTGTGATGTTACAGTTTCCACCTGAGCACTAACCCAGCATATTCCTCTGCAATTGGATCAGGCCAGTAAGAGGGATCAAATACAGTCTCTTCTGGCTCATTGTTTGTAGAAAAGCAAGAGGTGATAATCCCCCAATGCCCAAGGTTTTCCTTAACCTCCCCTAGCGACTGGGTCTGTGGGTTTCCCAAAAAGATTATCCTGAAGGGAAACACTGAAGGGCTGAGGGAGCCCACAATAACGTGCTTCTCCCTGCACATGTGTGCAGCTCCTGGACCTGAGCAGGTCTCTCTATGCAGCCTGCCATGTAATGTATACCTATGCCAAGGGGTGAATTAAATGACGGTGACTTCTTTGGACTACCTACAGCCGAAGAAAGGCCACAGCTTATTCTGCTCCTAGTATGCAGGAAAGCAGCTTAACTTTTTCTTGTAGCATCCTGAACCACGTATAAGACACTGAATAGGAGTGAGAAATTGCTCCAGCCAGCCATACCTTCCTTTAAAAAAACCACAACTACTTTTCATGGTGATACAATGTGACAGAGTTTCTGATTGTTCCTTCTCCCTCTCCACAATAAAATACACACTTGTGGTACTTGGTACACCATAAGGATTTCTCTGGAGGGAAAATGTAGCACTGATAGGAGTGCTTCAGTTTAATCTTTCTTTCTTTCACTTTCTTTTCTTTCTTTCTTTCTTTCTTTCTTTCTTTCTTTCTTTCTTTCTTTCTTTCTTTCTTTCTTTCTTTCTTTCTTTCTTTCTTTCTTTCTCTCTCTCTCTCTCTCTCTCTCTCTCTCTCTCCCTTCTCCCTTCTCCCTTCTCCCTTCCCCAGCCTCCTCCCACCTCTTCACCCCCGCTCCAGGCTCTTACGGGAGTTTCCAGATAACTAAATGCTTGCAAAGCCAGCACATTGGAGGGACAGACCAGACTTAAAAAAAATTTAGGAGTGAGTGACATATTTCTTTAACTCTCACTCCTCCTTAGTCTCCCACAATAAGGCTCCAAGCCATTCTTTACATTGCAAATAATTGTATTACTTTTTTGGTTAGGCATTGGTGATGTTGGATATTGTAGCACGCACGTGTCAATGAATCACCATGTATCAGTGTATACCCTGGCTGGAGAATTACAGCTTACTCAAAAACACTGAACAGAGGAGTGGTAATCATGGGCTTATTTTACTGATTTGGAACAAGAAGAGTAGGAATGCCATCCTTATGTAACAGCAGAAATTTCACTGCACCAGATGTTTCAATTTTTAAAGTGTATATTCAGTGAGACATGACTTTTGTTATAGTAAAAGTATGTACTTTTTTTTTCTTAGGTGTAACAGCTGTGGGCAATGCACTTATGCTAGCACACAGCAGAGATGACCATTATGGTTTCTAAGATTAAGTCAAGCCCATGATATCTAAAGCTAAGGGCTCCCTGAGAGGAATTAAGGATGGGATGGTGGAATCCCATCTTGTCAGGCATTGCTGGAAGCTCCTTACACGGGATGAGCATTTCAGCCTCAGTGGTGAAGCCAGTGCCTGACAGGGATCAGGGGCTGTGTTGGGACAAGTTGCCTCTGTGGCAGATCTCTTGGCTGTCAAGGTGGAAGATGAAGCTGAAGCACCAACCCACCAACCCCACTCCTCTCATCCAGGGCTGAGACATGTGTGGTATGGTGGGAGCGTGTGGCCCCATCAGCGAAGGGATTTGATGCAGTTCATTTGGGGAATTCTGAGTAATTCCAAGGAAGGTCCAAATCTGAGAGGTTTGACTAAGTCCCACAGCAGAGATCGCTGGGGACAGACCCACACCAGTGCCAGATGGGTGAGTTCAGGCAAGAGGAGAGTGCCAGGCAGGCTGGTGAGGAGCTCTACGTGGCTGGGTTAGCTTACCATCCCGGCACGGAGCTCCTCACTGCCTGATCCGCACTGATGGGCAGGGTTGCACAGTGATTCCTGGGTGACCTCAGGGAGCCTCCACCCACCCCTCCCTTGCATTAACCCAACAGGTTCGGTTTTCTGACACTATGCCCAGTGTGCAGAGCTGCCCTGTGGCCACTGTGTTCCCCTCAGGGACAGCATCGACAGTCTGCCCTCCCGCTGCCGGCAGACCTGAGAAAGGTTTCAGCATAAGTTATAGAATAGTTGTAGGTGGAAATAAGTCTGTATCTCAGTCATGCAGAAGGATCTGAAAGTGCCTGTTATTTCTCAGGAAGAACCAGGGAAAGGGACCATTTATTTAGCAGATGCCCTGACAGCCCCTTTCTGGGAGGGATGGTCTCATCCACCCTAGGGGTGACTTTGCCGACAGATCCCTCCGTCCTCAGGGGAGCAGAGGAGGACTCAAGCACCTGCTCTCTATATTTTCTCTACTATCATAATGATCAAGAAGGAAATCATTAGACAGACCAGACTTCCAGCTCCCATTATTTTTAACAGGCGTTGCACATCTAATTTGAAATGCACAATGCAAATATTTACCTTCAAGTGTCAAAGGAGACGATAAAGATCTTTATGGATCTTCACACTTCAAGGACTTAATTCATTAAAAATAATTATACATATGTGGGGATTACTTCCACAGTGGAGCTGATATAAGCAATCAGTTGCCAAGTAGGAAAGTACAATGTGCGCACTATACGTCTGTGTGTCAGCTTTTATGTGAGAGAGAAGGGCTCTTGTGCATCGGAACATATGTGTGTAAACAGGGCTGAGAGGAGATCTTGCTGGAAATCACTGCTGAATAAATTAGAGAAAGTCACTGTGTGGCACTGGAGACTCCCAATGCTGCAGACAAGCTCTTTTGTGGTTGCCCACCTCCTTCACCTCAGCCTGAATGCTCCACATGCCTCTTCATTTTAGAATGAGAGCGGTTTTAGGAAGAAAAATATTAGAAATTGGCTTTGATTTTCTTTGCTCCTCAGAGATTTCAAGGTGTCCAGCAATTTGTTTCCAACAGTGCCAGTTGTAAAAGATTGAGGCTTTTAGCCTCAAATTTTGATTTATTCTGCAAGAACAGACACAGAGAACTTGCCCATCCTTGATCTGTGCTGGGTGTTTAAGGGGCAGATGCTGCTATTTTGAACAGGTAACTGGAAAAAATTTACTGCTGAAGTCAATGGCCGAGAGGAGGCAGTCAATTAAGTTCTGAGACACTAATAATCTTTCTTACTTGTAAATCATGGAGACTGTTATAAGTGCTTGGAAAACTTCAAGCATGAATCACGTAATAACAAGCGCCTTCTTTTTCAGAAAATAATGTTAATAATTTAGCTGTCTGGTTACTGCAAGAAGCATCTATTGATTTGGCCTACTTGTATGCCACCCCCATCCCAAACTGTGAGAGCATCTCAGTGTTCGCACACACACAAAAGTAGCAGGGAGGCTCTCCTCTCTCTCTGCTCATGCTTGAGGTGCGGCGATTTTGAAGAACAGTTGTCGTAAACAGGCATTTCTTTCTCCTTGTGAAGAATCCCACAGCCATTTACCTTGTTTGACCTCAGAGGACGTTCATACCTGGGCTCAACCCCCCCAAAAGTCGTGCCACCTACGCTCGCCAGGCTTCTGGCATTGTCCTTGACCCAGGGACCTCCTCAGTCACCCGTGGGGACCACGCTCAGGCAGGGAGGAAAGAGTCTTGGGGGATCAAGACAGAGACAGGGAGATCTTGTAGTATTACACCATATATTCTGAATGCTGTGTATTAACGTTAACCTGTGCTCAATGGGGAGACAGCTCTGAGAGCAGAGTCTGAGAAGGAAACGGTCACAGCAGCACGTGCTACTTAGCAGATTTTCAGCTCAATTTGCACCAGTTGGCGAAGCCCCGAGACTATGGCAATTTAGTCCACTTTTTAGATAATGCATCTTATCTGCCTTCATAGAACAAGTTTGCACTTCATAAAATCTTATAGAATTTCACTGGCTATAGTGGCACAACCCAGCTGCTGTTCCTGGTAATGAAAGTTCTATGACATATGAAGCGCATTAGGACATTATTTGGAATCTGTTGCAACATCAGACATTTGCCTTTGACATCAGAATGGTGGTAAACTAATAATGAAATGTAGTCTGAGGGTACCTCTGGTTTAATAGTGCCTATTATATTTGACACAGACAGGCATGAACCATGTTATCTTGCATTTTTGCAAATAATATTTATTCCACAAAGAAGTTCATGCATGCAGAATAAATAGCACCTTCCTGGTGAAAGCATATAATTAGCTGAAATCCAAGAAGTGACAAATATTTGCTTTGCCTGAAAGTTACTGCATGAGATTCTCAAGTTTGAAGTATTTCAGAGACAGAAATGACAGCCTTCAAGGTTTCATAAGCACTTGGTGCTGCTAAGTACTAAGTGACACAGGTTGCAGGTAGCAAATTTCTAGCTAATGTGGAAATTATGCACCTCGTTTCACCTCTCCCCTCTGTTCTTCGTTCCCTTTTGCCCTTTTGGAGGTCTGCACACCTCCATCGTTATAGGTAATTCAGGGAAGCTGTAGCACCTTCCAAATATCATGGAGTGAAGGCCATCAGCTTGAAGCTGTCTGAGTAAGTTTCTGTTTTGGGAAAAAAAAGAAAAAAAAAGAAAAAAAAAAGTTTTCCAATCAAAAAATGTTGTTGCAACTGAATTAACTTGTATTTCATTAAGTTCTGTCTATATTGTTTTTGTTTATCTGGGGAAAAAATGAGAGCTTCCTATTTCAACACTCATGATAGTTTGAGTTTTTCGTTTTGAAATAACTTTCATTATGAAATGTTTAAATGTATCACAGTAAAATGCATCAAGTGACCCCAAATATTTATGAAAAATCCATCGCCTACTCATTTGATCTGATAAACCACAGGAGATTAATTAGTTTTGGTCATGTGACTTTTCAAGTACTAAACATGGCTGAAGGGGTTTTGCTTTTTGTAGTGTAAGCCTGTATTTTCATGTATTTATATAAAATATATAACATATAGGGGATTTGTTATATGGTAGCATTTACCACTGGCGTGATTATTTTACCCAAAATATGAAAATCTCCATTTCACCAAGAGCTATAAGGCTATTTTCATAATGAGAATAATTCAATGTAATTTTTCATCCATTAATTCAAAACTGCTCCTTTTCAGTTGCTTTAAAGTAATTTGTACAGTAATTCAAGAAATAGTATGAAAATAACCTTTATTTTTCCCTTTTAAGTCAGAGGGTACCACGTACACACTGAGTAATCTAGACTAAAATTTTCTCTCAGATATGGACTACAGTGTCTTAAAATAGACCATATGCTTTCTCTTCCCTTGTACAAAAATGGGGGGAAAAAAAAGAGGACTTTCCCCCACAGATACTCAGCATTGACTGAATTGCTCTTGTGCCCTGCTGCATCTTGAGGAGGTCTGGCATATGTCCACAGGGTTTCTAGTTGCAGACAAATGTCCAGACAACTGAATCATTTAATTCTAGTGTTAAAATGAGAAGAAATTAAACTTCCATAAAACCCCCTAACCGTATCAAACTTGAATATCTTTCCTTACCCTGCTCCATTTATGCAAATACATGTCTAATGTTTCATAAACCAGCAGCGTAGCAGCTTAAATGTTTAAAAATAAAACTTCTGCAGAGACATTAGCTTTAATTCATTTCAAAGTGCCCCCCCCTCCCTTTTTTTTTCCTATGGATTTTGTGAATTAAGATAATATTACGTTGGGGTTGGGAGTTTTCTTTAGCTGTGACTTTCTGTCCTCACTTGGCTTGCAGACAGCCCTTTCAAAGTGCGGTGCCGTTGGAGGTGAGGAGCATTTGTGCCTCTGCCAGGCAGGAGCACGTGTTTGGTAAGGATGTTGGTGGGTCAGAGGCTCTCACCATTCATCCTAAAAAGCTATATCTGACTGACCGTCACAATAGAAACGCACCGTAATATGGCTACCACGTTGAGTATTGATTTCCCATCTAATATAATATCATGATTGTATATTACTTGTTTTTGCACTTTATTATTCCCTAGGATGTTAACTTTGAAGTTTTAAAAGCATTTAATTCTGCAGCTGCAATCCTTAACACTTCTGCGGACTTCTGTGCATCACTTTGTCACCCCCCTCTCCCCAGTGTGCTGGGCTCGCCTGGTGCAGGGGAAAAACCCTTCCCGCTCACTTCACCAGGAGGCACCAACTCCTGAAACACCAAAACATGGGTTGAAAAGATGTAGCACTATTAGAAAATGGCTTTTTAAGGAAAAAAAAAAAAAAAAGAAAGCAAAAAAGAAAAAAAGAAAAGCAGCTGCTTCCCCTGGAACACCTTTACAGGCTAAGAGGAGGAAGGTTCACGGGAGAGCCCTGTGCTGGCAGGGACTTCAGGAGACTTGACTTCAGTGTTGGCTCTGAGAAAGGGCCAAATGCTCCCCACTGGTCCCTCTCCCCTTTTCTCATCTTGTGTCCGCATCGCTCCTCTGGAATTTGAGCTCTTTGGGACATTCTTCTGCTAAATGCTGTTATCCACCCATCAGCTGGCTTATCCTACATGCTGCTATAGGTATCTATAGCAATACAAGTCAATCAGAATACAAAAATATTTAATTGAATTCTCCTTTGTTCTCTGATGATATTCAGAAGGGCAGCACATGGTACCTGCAGATGGATGGCAGCTAAACGGCCATTTAAAGCTGCAAGCAGAAGTGGAAGTTTGTTTTCATTCATTTCCTATTTCTCGTGCAGATACAGCAAAATATTTATTAATCCTCCTCCAAACCATATGCCGTATGTCTAATGAGTGGTAGGTTAAGTTAATCATACAAAACCAACCAAGTATAGCAAAAAAACCATTGTGGAGTAGGTGAAAAAGCTCATACTGTAGATCTGAGTCAAATAAAAGAAGACGAAGAATATGCAGGGTCAGGCCCTCCAGGGAGTTCAAATAAATATTGAGTCAGCTAAAATTTGTCTGGGTACCTGAGGTGCTCTCTTGATAACTTTTGAACCTCTGGCTGGGACATCTTCACAGCTTTTGTAGAGGCTCGTGCTGCAAGTATTGCCGGTCCTACTTTGTAAGGTTCCGAAATTATTCTCAGGACTCAGCAGATATAGATATTTATACAGGACTGATTGCTTTAGGCTGTAAGGAACCAGTGGGAAACTGAACCCAGAGGTTTCCCAGGCTCACCTGTGGGGTATCTGAATTACTGAATGAAACCATGCTTGAGTTTTCCAGACATCTTTTATTGAAGAAGTGACATGATTGCTCATAAACTGTGATAACACAGAACATCTGCAAACTGAGCAAGGAAATGCTGGAGGAGTTTGGGGTTTATTCACCATTTTACCAGTTTTACCAGGCTGTGATATCTGTTACAATCTTCTTGCTGGGACAACAAATGCTGACTGTGAAAAATGAGTGTTGACAAATTCTGTGCAAATTTCTGTGCGTCATTCAGTGCCAAATTTTAACGTGTAACAGCTCTTCTATTCTCTAGAAATTAGCCTGCCGTGCCTGCCAAACTAGAGCAGTTTTGTGGCTTGTGCAAACAGAGCTAGGAAGACCCCATCATATTCATTTCACTTGAGCCCTAATTTGACCCAAAGATTTGATTTCCAGCTTCCATAAATTCAATATACTACTAACTCCAGCTAGACCCTTGAGTCCTTTGCTCGCTGGAAATTATGCTCCTATTTAATTATAAATATTTATAAAACCTCTGTGATCTTTAAAAATGTGAGAACTATCTTGGTGTTTATAATTGTTATAAAAAATATCCCAAACCTACTAATTGAATGAATCTTTCAAATGTGAGTAATTTTTTATTTGAATTCTACATCCTTATGTATTATGTAACAATTAGTAATGATGTGATGGATAATTTTTTTGGAACAGTTCCTGATTCCATTACTCAACTACTCGATCGACCAGTAATTATGAATCATATCTTTAATTAGCTGCCGCTCTTCAGAAACATATGAAAGCCAAGGGCATAAAGTAATTGGCATAAAAGTTTTCCTAATTAATTTATCTGTCCGTGTGAGTAACCGGGACTGGAGTCAGGGGAACATTTATAACTCCAGGAAGGCCAGCCCTAAAACCCAATGTCAAATGAGATTTATATTTCTGAATTATAAAAAGAACAACAACAAGCCACAAAATTACATTATCCCCAACTCCAACAATGCGGCACATAATGCGTTGTTCAGAGATGAGCAAAAACTTCTTATTGATCCAATTCATTTTCATCGTACTCTCTAGTGGGTCTTTCAAATCTCTCTGGCTATTTCCCTCATTCCACATAGTAACAGTAATCAAGCACATTAAGCAATTCATTAAACAACAGCCCCACTGACCACAGGGAGTATTACAGCTCACATTCATTAGGCAACCAGCAACTTTATTTAAGCAGAAGAGAGCTCGGGAGTGCAAGACTCAACTCTTTGTCTTTCCGGAGGAGCCTGTGGCCCACCTAGGCAGTACTGTATCTGCTTTTCACACGCCGTAAAACCTTTCAGCTGGCTGGCACAGATAGTGCCGTGCCTTTTTCAAGGAGCTGCCTGGGAGAGAAGACAAGACGGAGCGTGTGCTGGTTTAATTCTCAGCCTGCCAAAGATTAAGTTTAAATCTGAGCTCATTGTTAAGTACAGGTTGTTAAGATTTATGCCTGATATAAAACTAAAACCTTACAGTATCGATATTTAGGTCCTATATTTTTCAGATCTGATTTCAAGAGGGCAAAAGTTGTAAAGAATCCAGGTTTGTTCATTTGAATATCCTGGCTTGCCTGGCACTTTGCAGTAAAAATGATATATATTTTCCTTCATAATAACAGAGGAAAGGCTGAAACAACAATGGAAAAAAAGCCTTTCTACAAACAACGATTAAAAAAGTGTTAGAAAAGTTTCACTAACATTTGGCCAATGTGCCTGTATGGTGTTTGTGCCCTAATTAACAAAGGATCTGAGCTTCATGTTTGTTGCAAAGTCCCTGAAAAGGAGATAATTCTTACAAGCAAATATACTGCTGTTCTCTTGCTTGCTCGCTTATTTATTCAAGTCAGACAATATTACAGGAAGGAGGAGACAAAATTAGATGATATTACTCGGCATTATTGTTTGTATAAGGATTCCTACAGAAATCTGAGCTATTTTCTTAAAAAGTTGACACTCCTAAAGCTGTAAACCAATGCTGAAGTAGCTATTTCCAAAATCTACTCAGTGATTCCACAGAGTTAGTATGTATGCACAAGGCTAAAATCCCACCTACCTCCCCTTTCTGTAGTGTTATTATTTTCTATTACTCTTATGAAACCATAACCAAGTTTGGCACAGTTACTATTGAATCATACACTGCTCGACATGACTTGGCTTCTTGTACGGTGTAACTTAGCACAACTCCCTTGATTTCAGGGGAACTAGATAAACTGAGGAGTTGATTCATTTTGTCACAGCCCTATTCTGGCTTTAAAAGCCGCCACTACAGTATTCATGTTATTCCCTATTGCTGGTGCGGAAATTATTGAGTATTAAAAAGAATTAATGGCATGACTGATTACTGACACTTATAACTGGAGGGTAGAGTCAACCCTGCTATAATCTGAAAATACATTTCTGGGGTGTTTAATTATTTGAAACCTGATGATTAAACCTGCAAACCAACTTCTCCAGACTAACTTTTCCTGCTAGGACATCAGGTTTCTTTCTAAACCTTGTACCTCACTGGCAAAATACCAGATTTATTCTTTCTAGCTCATATGTATTGATTAAGAATTTGAGATGGTGCCACCAGTAAATAAATAAATAAATAAATTAAAAAAAAAAAACCAAACATTTTTACTCAGCATTCTGTGGCAGCAAGTATAAAACCAGAGCCTGTGCCACTTCTGAGAGAGCGGTGCAGTGCGAGGCTCTGCGGAAACCTGGGCTCAAGGCTCGCTTCAGTCTTGCTCTCTGGGCTGCTGTGGCCAGAAACGTGGGAAGAAGCAGGGGGGTCCTTGCCAGAAATGGGGTGTTTGTCCCCTCTGGATGGACCCATCTCTGGGGGCAGGAGTCTCCCACTGAGGAGAAACCATGGGGCAAACTTATTGTCCTACGTTAAGGAAGATGAAGCTTGGGAAGGGATGGGGCTTAATCCCAGAAGCCAGCTGGGGAGGTCGCTTGAACCTTCTTTATCTGTTTGTAGGAAAGGGTGCCAAGAGGCAGACAGGTGGTGGGTCAAAATGCTGGTATGAAAATGAGCTCCAGCAAGTGGCGTGGGCTGACGGGAGAGCACCAAAATCAAACACAGCCCGTCGGGCCCCGCTGCCTCCCGTGCCCCGCTGCTCACAAGTGCTATCGTTCATAAGAAAACATCAGGAAAAAAGACATTTATCTCACTCAGACATCTTGACAGCCTCATGAGCAGAATGCGTTCGGTTGTATGACTAAATATTTTGGGATAACATGAACCCTGGGTCCATGTTTCTGGCCAGGCAATTCAGAGCCCATACAATAGCCGAAGCACTAACATTGTTACGAGATTTAAAGGGCAAAGAGGGTATTGTGCTCTTTCCCGACACGGAGCCTGCGATTTCAACTCTGTCAAACTACCCTTGGAAAACAGAGCTAGTGACTTATTTTATTAGCAACAGAAAGTACTATAAAAAGTGTATCTAATGTATACAGTTGACTGCTTGTGTTTTCTGTACTCAGTTCCAATACCAGCATATAAATGCATTTGTACTAAGGTGGAGAGTTTATTATATATGATGAATGGCACTGAAATATCAGTTTTATCCTTCCAGTAAAAACAGAGGCCATAACTCATGACAGGTGCAGCCTCCAGATGCCAACAGTGCTGTTGGTTTCAGGGCCAGGACCAGGAAGACACAGATAATTTTGCTAATTCTCTCCATTATATTATTATATTCATACCTGCAGTGTGAGTCCACTTATCATGAAATCATTAGAGCAAAAATGGATGTTTAATGTTATCTTACCAAAAATTAAATGTGTGCTGCAACTTTAACACCTTTCAAACATCATGCATTATACGCTGAACTCTGGGAGAGCACAAAGCATTTGGTTTATTTTTATTTATTTTTGGTATCTGGAATGTTTGAAGACCATCTTTTTATGTTGGGAACTTTTAAGGGTTTCCATCATCATAATATCTGGGCATGGAGGTCCTTATTATATACATACTTTCATGACAAAGGACCACTGAACACCGCCAGGTGCCCTGGAACAAGCTTTCCTGCTTCCTTCCTTCCTTTCTCGTTTCTGCTGAGTTTGGGGACTACTTAGCTGTTACTACATGGTAACAAGTGGTGTAGTAATGGAGGGGAGTTGTTGCTTCATTTACTAATCCTACAGGACCATTGGGAAACTTGTTCTGCACTGCTCTATAACCTTGATTACACCTCCCAGAATTAGGACAATACTGTAATTCTCGCTTTACAGGTGAGATGAGGCACAGAGGGGAATTTACTTGTTCGGAATTCCCATAGGGAAACTGCAGCAGTGCAGGGATGGAAACCAGGATCACCCAAGTTCCAGGTAAATGCTGTAATCACTGGACCAGTGGGCATTTAAATAATCTTTTTATTTTTTTTTTTCTGTTTTTCCACCACTTTTAATTACCTCATTGATTTCAAAGAGCTCCCACTGCCTCTTAGAAAACCTTGAAAAGCATTCATTTTTAGAAACAATTCTGCTGATACGTAGTTTACCTTATATAGCTTTCTTCCTTTATTATTATGCAAATGCCTTTGGAAGAGAGTTAGTGTACTTCTGAAGAATTGCTCTGCTAATACCATTTATTTGTGTCTGAAGCCATTCACATCTTGCTCTTGTAAACGCAAGCAGCAAATATGGAACATGCAGGAGAGCAGACTACAAATCAAGCTCACATTTTCCTTAAATATTTTGTGAAAGCACCTTGACAATACTGAAAGTTTGCAGTTCTACCTTATCTGAGGCTCAGAATTTATTTTCACTGAGTTTTTACAAAACCGATCTCTATAAGAAAAGATTTGGCTTCGTTAGAATCACACTGTCCTGCTGATCTCTGGTATGACGGATGAGATCACCTGAGCAGCTTTAAACGACAGTCACCACAGGAGGACAACCCATGAAAACACAAGCCTGACTTTATTAAGATCTTCATGGTGTCCCACATAACATTCACACAGGCTATCCAACAAAACACAGTTTAAATTGCTATGCGGTGGGTACAAACTGGTCCAAGACTTCTGTTCCGAGAACGGTCACCAGTGTCTTTCTACCAGGAGAAGATGCAGGTGGGCCTTGCAACACATGGTGCAGAGACCACGTGAGGCTTGAGTGGAGGCTGGTCTCTTCATCATGCCCGCGATGAAGGAGAGCGTAAAACTTAGAAGGGGGATGAATGTGGGAGGGGTAGCAAACATTGGAGAGGACAGGGTGCAGGAAGATACTAGAAATTGCCTGCTACACCCATCTTCTCCCTTAGTTTCCTTTTAGCTGCTCTTAATCCCTTTACCCTCTGCTCTCCCCAGAGCGTTAACAGAAATTCGCCACGCACTTGTGGTGGGTAATCTAGGTTGCCCTGGTTGCATCCCAGTGCAAGGGTTGAGATAGCAAATCTCTAGAAGATTTTAATGTTCCTTTGGTGTTTTCAAGCCATCATTACATTCACTCTGATTACGTCATCCATTTCAGTTCCCCTCTGCTTACTCTATCTTGTCCATAGAGATTAAACTCTCGAGTCAGAGACTGTCACTGTGTTTGTACAGGGCCCAGTACAGCAGGGTCTTGTGCTTGGCTGATCTCCAGGTACAAGTGTATAAACCCAATTAATGATAATGTACAGTTCAACTGCAGTTGATATGCACATAGGCTGTATAATCTAAATTTCCTCTTAGAATTTAGAAATGCTTAAAACTATACTAACTATGAACAATTTCATTGTCAGGCTCCACACCACTAAGTCTCCCTCACAAACTCTCACAGCTTCAATGGCACTTAGGTGCCCAATTCCCCTTTCATTTCACTAAATACCTTTGAGGAAATTGAGCTAAATTTCTAGGATCTACAATATATATCCACGATTCAATATCTACATCACACCTAGATTTCCCCTGAGCCCTTCCCCTGACATGCCTAATTTTGTCCTCGCATTAGACTTCCAGCTTTGGATTTGCAAGTGGACCACAAAAGTGAACAAATACAAATGCAGTTATCCTACAGGACCAAAGTCAAGTTAAGTAGGTTTTTTTTTTGTTGTTTGTTTGTTTGTTTGTGGTTTTTTTTTTAATGCATTCTAATGTCATGGATGGGAACTTAGGCTGTTCTCCCACAGATGTGGCCTCCATTCAGTCTCAAGGCACATGTCTGAATCATTAGCGGCTCAGTATGTGAGTCAGTGAACTAGGACATTTGCTTCTGCCTAGCAGTATTTGTGGTCTTGTTGAACATGGTGGCAGGGTGCTGTCAGAGAAGATGCTGAGTTAGAACCTGTGCACAGAAATCTGGCACGGAGATCAGGGTGAAATCTCCACTCTGACATATTAAACTCCACCGTGGCAAGTAACATCCATGGCTGATAGACTACCTTTTTAATTTTAGGTCTCCACTATCTCTTAGTAAAATGTGAGTTATAATTAGCTAGAAATGAAACATTTTGCAACTTTAATTTTAAATCCATCACAGCAACCTTCTTTCTTATCTACCAAGATGATGCATTTGCCTTCTACCTATTGGAAAAGAAGATCCAAATGGATGGAAATTATAGGAAGTGACTGAATTAAGTTAGAATAATAGTTTATCAGCACTATTTAGTCCTCTGCAGCACTTTATTAGTAATAAGTATACTTCATACAGTGTTCTATATTCTCCAGTAGGAAGAAAATATGAAATCAAATTGTAAATAAGTCATCACTGAAATGCAAGTACACAATGGCAGCTTATATCTCCTTTTTCTTTACGCCATTAAAAAGGGCTTAATGACTGTAAATATGATTTTGCCAATTTTCCTTATACTTTGCTTTAAATTTACTGAAGCATTTGTATTGGTATGTTTTACTACCTGTTTGAAAATCACCGGAGCAAGAGAACTACTTACTATAGCACTATATTTCTATAGCCCCAAATATTAACACACATTTTCTGCACATTTCCTTATGCTGGACTGATAAACACTCACACAAATCAATCCAGACAGTTCCATATAAATAACCTGATACAAACCTCTTCCTAATTAGAAAGCCATTGCATAAAGATATGTAATTAGAGTTTCTTTGCTGCATGAAAGCTTGGAAAGTTTGAGGGTTTTTTCAAAGTTTTACCAGTTAAATCTAGGAATAATTTTGTCCTAACTGCAGCAGAAATGGTGTGCAAAGAGAGACTAGACGCACAAAAACCTTCTTGTCCGAGGTCATCCTAGACTTTTATCCAGGAGCTTGGTGCACCGGCAGATTTACGCTATTTTGAGGGTTCCTGCTCCAGCGCAGTGTGGGAGCCTGCGGGAATGGGGAGTTGGTAACTGAGCAGAAGCCGATGTTCCTGCAACTCTGGCTCTTCCCTGGGAAACCTGGAGCAGAGCAGAGGACAGATCTGGTGGCATTCTCAGCCAAACTGTTCGAACCCAACCCCGTCACTGAGATTCAATGCTAAATATCTACGCAAAAAAGAAAATAATGCGGGGTGAGACACATGCCCAGTGCTGCAATTCAGTAACGACTTTCTCTCTGAAAGCTTTACTTTCCTTTGCAGCCGCTCCACACATCATTATTTGGCACACGCTTTAGATCTTTAAAGTGCGTACGTGTCGGTTTTGTTCCTTTCAGCCAGTTCTTAGTCTTCCCCTGCCCTTAACGCTTCCCCCCAGCCGCTCTTCTCCCCCTCCCACCCACATCCACCAACTCCTCCTCCCCCCCACCTCTGGCATTACAGAACCACTGCCTCAAACTATATAAAACCCTTGGCCTCAAACCAGAGAAGACCTAAATGCAGGAAAGTAAGGATAAATTAAAGTGACAGGGTCTCAGCAGTGGAAATTAGTGCAACTCTTCTAATTGCATGTCTAGCCTGAATGATGGGATACTTAATTCTTACACATCCCAGACAATTGCTTTATACTAACATGAGCTCTGGGAAAAAGGCAGATTCCAGAGACATATGGAGCAGTAGATGGAGTGGAAAAATAAATCAGTTGTCCCAGCCACAGTGGAAAAAATGCTTTATCTGCACTGTTAATATAAGGTGTTGCCACCATTAAACAAAACTGATAATGTCTCCTTCATCCATTCTTACTATAAAAATAGAACATTAAATAATTAAGTGGCAAAGTGGGCTTTAGGCTCTATTTGTTGTTACTTGAACAAGAAATGAGCTTTGGGTGAGGAGGTTACATTCCTCTAGTTAGTGGACACAGTCCTAAATGCAGGATCCCGAGAGACACAGTCGGGGGAGCAGAACGCTCTACTCCACTTCTATAAGGACTGCTAATAAAAGGCTTCAAAACTAGCATGGGTTCTTATATCTATTTAACCTTTTGCCCCAAGAAGCAAAGAGCATCTGGTTAAGTGGAGAGTAAAAGCACAGCTACTTTTCATTATCAAGGCTTAGAGCCAGACTATGTGGAAGCCTGAGCTGCCAAGCCTGGGTTAAATGCTTGTTGCCTTCACTGCCTGAGGCCATCTAGCGTGTTTAGAAATGATTAAGTACTGCAGCCTAGAAAGGACCTGTCCTGAGCGTTCATCTCTGACTTCCAGCAGAAAAGAGAGCCTGGCAATGACAGAGGCAGATGGATGAGTCTCATTAGTATGGCGAAGCAGCGAACCAGACTGCCTTCACAGAGCTGTCCAAAAAAAAGAAAGCAAATTAAAATAGGAGCTGAGAAAACCAATGAGCAAGTGTTTTAACTCTCTGATACCTGGATTCATCTCCAGCAGGTTAGGCAGCTGGCTGTCCTTCCCAAGAACCTCTGATCCATAAGCAGGTGGTGAGTGCTTGGTAGACACAGAAATTTCCACCTGTCCGTAATTTAGTTTTGCATCTGTTTTTTGGTGAGCTTTGGAAAAATGTAGGATGCTTATACCTACTATACCTCACACACACACACTCGGAATATTCTACAGTATGGCAAGAGCAAACTAAAGCATCCTGCACTTCTAGTACTCTGCTTGTGCTTAAATCTTTATCAAACCCCACAAAGTATAAGTAGGTTATGACAGAAAATTATGGCATACAACAACAGCATGGAGATGTCAACTCTCTTACATAAATAAATACTGCACCCACAAGAGTGATGAAGATACGTAGCAAGGAGGATTACCGCCACTCTGAAGAAGAACATCTTGCTGACTGGGGCATTATCTGAAACACATTTGCACAAAAAAAAAAGTAGCAACTCTAGCACTGACGTGCAAGAAGACCAGTTCAAGAGTTTGGTAACTCAATGGCATCAGGCGCACCATCCTGGAAGTCTTCATAGTGTGACGGACTGGCAAACCTGCAGCTATTTTGAATGAGACTTTCTGCAAGACTGATGGGAAATTATATCAATTTATTACCCACTTTGATTTGTTTGAGTTGAGTCAGGCACCATCTAACCATGAAAAAAAGAAAGAAAAAGCATTTGAATAATTCAGAGTGTAAATTGCTGCATGCGAGGCAGCCATTTTGCTTTGTCTTTTCATGCAAGATGAATAGTGTAGCACAGTAGAAATGTACCTAATGCCCTTCATTTTTCTTTTGATGAGGTAAGTAGGATCAGAAACCACAATTTAAAAGGAGGACTTTGAAAGCAGTCAGAGATCTAGGGCCTTCTCACTGTAAAAGGGGCAGTAGGACTGCTTCAACAAAAAGGACACCACAACAGATCGTTAAAAAAATCGGGATTTCGTTATAAGTAAAACTGTATGTTACAGTGTTGGTATCTGAATACTCAGGAGTATATTGGAGGAGGTGTTGAAGCAAAATTTTCATTTTCCACTGCAGGTCTCTGCTGTCAGTGAGGGGATGGATGAAGTCACATAAGAAAAAGAATCTTATGGAGGTTTTGTTTTTCATGGAGTCATAGAAAAAGCCTTCCATAATTGCTGTAGAAAATAGGATTCTTGGGTGCTTGTTAATGTCTCTGAAGTCTACAAGGGCATGGTTTTCAGATGTGTTAATATCTCTGTGCAGTCCCACTTCTTGTTTCCTACTCAGCACTCTTGGCTTGCAATACTTCCATGTTTGCCCAGAGACTTCATTCCACTGTTGTCATCCTGCCCGGGAGAGTTTGGAAATAGAGATGTTAATTTTTTATTTTTTTTTTTAAATTTGACTTTTTCTATTCAAAATGAATGAGAGTTCAGTGCTCAAGGGGCGTTAGGAGCCTAAATGTTTCTGAGGAGGAGGCACAAAATTACTTTTCTCCTCCAGTGAAAATGACCCATTACAACAAGGATTGGGAAACTGTAGGAGCTGCCGCCTCCTCCCCAGTTCCTGAGTTATTTAGCATTCAAAGCAGAAAAGATGACCTGACAGAGCATCTTTGTCATCCTTTTATTTTCACTTACCACTTTCTCCTCTGTGCTCTCTTCTACCTGCCAGTGCCAGGCAGCTGACCTCTACCCACTGCTCATTCACTACTTCTGGGCCAGGCTGGGGCTGGCCACCATCACCCAGGAGGAGAATATTCTTCTTTCTTAATCATCTCACAAAGATGATTATGGGACCTAAAAGCCTACAGAAATATTTCTTGTTCACTTTTTTTGTTTAGCTAATAGAGATCATTGCCATTTCTTCCCCAACTGCTTCAATTTAAGGTTATGTTAAGTTAGTGATTAACTTTCAGGTTTCAGGGGAGACCACGGTGGGTAACTAATCTGAGCTGTGATATAGCAAGAGTACAGACAATACTGATTTCTTATATTTAATACTTGTTTGAACCAGAGCATTTCCTTTTCTGAAAATCTAATCTCGAATCAAAAGCTACTTGAGAAAGTGAATTAAAAGCAGTTCTTAGTAAGTTCTTCCAGTGGTCAGATGCTTTTGATATTAGATAATTATAATTCCTCACTAATCTGAATTTATTGAGTTTTAACACTCAGCCATTCATCTGAACACCTAAGACATTTTGAAAGAATGGTGGCTATAGTAAATGGTTTGGGCTTCAAACTGTGATTTTTCAGATGGGTGTCTGGAAGATGTAGGGCTTGGTAATAAAATAAAGACTTTTAAATAAATTGCTTTAAAAAACCCCAACTGCTAGCCATAGAAAAGGACTTAAGTATTTAAAGGACACTTAAGCTTACATCTCTGAAAATTTCAGTTGAGATATCACCTAATACTGGAAATATGAGAAACCAGAGCCTCTGCCATTTTTCTTTTACTTTTCTCACAAGTACCTCAGTATTGCCAAGGCTGAACAATTGGATGCCTTGTCCATGCCTAAAGCCTATCATCAGCCAGAAGTGAGACGTTCCTCCTCTTTGCTTCATGGAAGGTTTGAGATAAACATACCCAACCGCACTCCTTCCAAGAAGAGGCCACTTTCTTTAAGAGTCCAGATTAAGGTAAGTTTCCGGGTAAGTTTGTGCTTAGGGGATTGTTCCCAGATGCAGGAAGTCTTCATGAATTCTGTTCTTAGCCTCATGAGATTCAATCTTACCTTATCTCTATCTAAATCTATACTTTTCCAGAGGGTAGAGTATCCTCCTTCTAGCCTTTGAGACCGTGCCATTATGCAGATAGAGTAATCACTTCACTATTTGCCTTAACTTTATCACTTACAGTCAGTCCATCATAGGCTACTGCATTGTTTTTTCCTGGAGCATCCTTATTTTCTGCTGTTACGGTCCTGTCATAGTAAATTTCTGCTGATTTCAGACAATATTTCTCATGAAGCACCAGCTCTGCAGGGACAGTAGTGGCAGGGGCAGAAGGGAGGCCGGACATCTACAGCACATGGGTCCCCACGCCCCAGCATCTGGGTCAGTAAGGAGAATCTTTGGTGCAGAAAGGGTGAAAGAAGGAGAGCACTGTTTGGAAAGCTCCTGCGCTGGAAAGCTAAAGGAGCATTGGGCACACCATGGCACATCACCTGCCCAGGCACCACTGCTGGGATCCTGCTCTGAAAGCAAGAGAAGCAAACAAGATTATTGCTCTCTCTCAAGAATTTCGGCAACATGGCAGCCCTACGTTTCTCTTATTGAGAGGCATATCTGGCAGGGAGGAGAAGGTGAAGGGGGAAGGAGGAAACTGGGAGATGGGAAGGGGGCTGGTGGCATCGCACTCCACATATAGCTGTCACCATGGCCTGAGGATTTCTACCCATGTGGCACCCTGTGGACACACCTGCACCCACTCCAATGTATGCCTGACTGCACGTTGTGGGAGCACAGACAGCATGTCACTAAGCTGGGAAGATCTACCTAAAAAACACCATTTATCCCCCCCATATTCAGGCAGGTTCACGACCAGCCACCTGTAGGCAGCTGGGTGATGAAAGACCATCAGAGCCAGTGCCGAACTCCCAGGGGGGCGGCTGTGATGGGAAGGGGCCTGGGCTCCGGCCACGACTAACATTTGGGGATGAGGATCTGTGTGCCTCATTTGCCAGATCTCAGACAGAAGCAAGCTGCTGCCTGAAGGCTAGAGGAAAGAGATATCTCCTCCAAAATAATATTTGGTGCCTGTTACGAGAAAATGCTCATGGACAGGGGTCAGGAATTATACTGCCGTGCTGACCTCTGAAGAAGAGAGAAATAGCAGTAGGTTTACAATCAGATTTAATTACATATTCCAAATTGACCATGAAATTTTATCATTAGGTAACTAACCTCTTTTAAGTAGGAAAGGTGAATGATGGAGTGAGACTGCCTCATTGACTATTATTGCTTTACCTGGATTCCTGTGTCTCCCTAATGCATCTACTAATCCTTTCGTTTAACTTAATATGAGGAAGAAGTCAGCTTTGTTCAATCCATTTGCAAAATGAGAAGACGCCAACTTTTCCCTTATACACTGGTATTTATGTTAACTAACAACATGAAAAAGAGCACTAGAGTTAATCACTTTCAATCAATGTCAACTACATTATTAGTTAATGGGAGTTTATACTGCATAATATTATTTGTTTGCGAGCCATTTTCTGATGTGTTACATCTAGTTAAATGCCTTATCCTTGTGTATTTTAAAGAGAAAAAATGAAGGCTGGCATCAGTGAATTTGTAAACATTGGCATACAGAATTAATTTTACTTAATCATAATGAGGACATACTTTAGTAATGTAAGAGTATGACTTATTTCTGCAAACCACATGTAGTAAGCTCTACATAGAGCCGTATTTTGCTTTGCCAGCTGATTCTGAGCAGATCATTATTTCTACAATCTGATCTTTAAAATGACTATTTATATATAAAAATATTATTTAAATACAAATCTAATTATTTCTACATTTTGTGTAGCTATGCAAGCTTCTTAAATCCCACATGTACACCTCATACTGCAGCCTGTTGCATGTACACCACTCTATTGCATCTTCTTGATGTAACCTCACGTTGTCATTTGAGGATCTGGGAAAACGTTCAAAACCTGAAGATTTGCCTTGAATGAAGCAAGCTCAAATCAGAAACAAAAGTGCGTTTTAATGAATTTGTCTATAGCCGAACTGCCCAGGAGTTTTGCATTTACCAACATTTTCCACTACTACTTTGACATAATATTCCTTCTTTGGTCCTATATATCTCCTTTGCATCATCTCAATCATTAACTAAATGGCTATGAGTGATAGTAGAGTTACAAATAGATGGACCTTGAATGAGAAAGGAATGAACTATATATGACATAACTCTTTTTTCTTAAAAAGGACTTCCTGTTCCATTATTACTTTATAGTACAACAAAAGCCTGACCTGAAAGTTAATAAAGAGAGCATGTTTACTAATTAGGCTTTATTCTCATTGGTCCATGTTAATTGCAAAATATCAATCTATCTCACTTATGAATATGCAAATGTATGTCAGAGTGGCACAAGTTTCCAGTACACAGTACTCTGCTAGCTTTAATTAGATCAAAAGTGGGTCCAGCTCAATTCAACAAGATGGGCCCTACTCTTTAATCAGGAAAATAAGTTTGTCTTCTACCAGTATCTTCTTTTGACAGTCAGCAAACACTAATTAACAGACATAGCTATATTAATTGCATTACTCCACTGTATTCTTATCAGCGAGCTGATGTTGCCTGTTTGCTAATGCAAATAGTTGCTGCTTTGGTAAAGTCAACTTGCAAAAGTCTTTCTAATGCTAACTAGCAATCAATGCATATAAGATTTCTAAGATTTCTGTAGGGAATTCTGCATAATAGATGTATTCTGTCTTTTGAGGTATCCACGGCCATTTAGTATAATTATTCCTTAGAGCTGCACCTATCATATTATCAGCTTTTTCGGAGGATAAAGAACACAACTTATTTGTTTAAGAACAAAGGACTATAATCATTTCCTTTAGGAATCACTAAATCACTAAGTTAAATGAAGATGTATGACCCAATGGAAAACTTGCATTTATAGTAATTATGTTTTTTTTTTTCCTTAAGATTCCTTTAACATCTTTTAAAAGGCAACTTACTGGTTTTACAAAGTAGTGACTTGACAGCCCTGGAGACTGTAATCCCGCGGAATGGGTTTTATATGGACTGTGCTAGGCAAAGCCTCCCAGGCTGCCCTCTCCACGGGTTTTGCCTTCAGCCCTATTCTTTGAGGGCCACTGGGAGGGCCAAGAGGGTAATCCAGTCTGTATGTTCATTCAGCTCCTAAACTCTCTGAGATTGCCAACCTGAGTGTTGATTAACGCCACTTGCAAGGGAGTTTTCATCATGTAGACAATAGGCTGCCATGAGCAAGGCTGAGACCACCCACCCCTCTCACATTGACTGCCGAGCAGTCGTCACCAGGTTGTTAACATTTTGTCCGTGTTGGCTAGCACTGATATCCTAAAAGGGAGCGGCGCAATTGTCTATCAGGCGACATCTCTCTCTGCAGCCAGCCTGAGCTCTCTTTGCTTTGCCCATATGCAAAGCAGACCGTGATAAATGGATCCTGCTCAACATATATGGTGCATACATCAAGACCCATGTGCTGCTAAAGCTGGGTAAAGCTAGACACGCAGATTTTAGGCAACACCGTAACTCAGGTGGCCTGCACAAACTTATAACTGTACTTTCTTAATAACAGTGCCTTCTTGTACCTGTGGGAGGATCTGAAGTGAGAGATTATGCACCCAGTCCAGGGATAGATCAGCTGGAGACCACTGTTACATCAAGTTGAGCTGGTGTTATTTAAGATCACAACTTTTAACCTTGCGATGCCGAAAGCAACAGAGTCAACAGGGCTCACGCACCACAGTATGTTAGCTGGGTGCAACGATATTGAAGGAAAAGCCACGTGCCCGGTTTGTATTGCAGCACCAACATTATTACTACCAGTGGAGCCACACCGGAACAGAATAATGCTTCTGATTTTTCCTGGTATGAGCAAGACTAACATGGTTTGGGGCTAGTATTCCCGAGTGGAATCTGCAAATGAAATTATTATGTATTATTTATATATTTATGGATATACCTTCACACGGTTGACATTTTAATGAATCCCTACAGGGAGGGAGTGGAAGTGATAATGAAACCTCCATGTCAAAGCCTCTCCAGCTTTCCAGTGTAGGTGGGATACCCCTTTATTCTCCCCCCACAATTTGTTTGCCTTGCCATTTATTTCTTCTGGATAGGAAAAAGAAGTTGAAAAAGGATGCTCAAATATATTTAAAGTGTAAGATTAATAAGCTGATGGACAACAATAACATATTTTTTAGATCCTATCCATTTTTTAAAATAATATTTTAAATCTAGGTGCACAGACATAAGGGAAAATCTCAATATTAGTTCGGATTATCTTTTTGCCCTTTTTCCCTTTTATATGATATTTGGGGTATGGAACATGGTCATGCTGAATCCATAATTCCTATAGTCAATATGAAACCTGAGGACTGTCTCATGGCAGGATGAATTCTGCATTTGCATTTGGGAATGCCAGATGAGCCTCAACTTTTGCAAAATACATTGTAAGATTCAAGTGAGTTTTTGCTTTACCACCAGCCTTTTATGCATGTAAAGCTGGCTGTTCTGTGTATTATAACTCCGTAGTATGGCAGTAGATTCATTTAAGTAACTTTGCTAAATGTTATGTGGCTAGAACTTTCCATGCTGGAGAGATGATTTATTTTTTCTAGGTTCCAGTTAAAACTGGCAGATTGTTTCTGAAGAGATGGCTGGTGAAAAATATGTTGTCATATGTCAAATAATTCTAGTGGCTTAAAAAAAATTCAGTGATGTAAGCTTTCAGGCAGGTACCTGATGTTTGTCAGAGATAATTTTTTTGGGGTAAAAAATGTACCTACTGTTCTCCCTGTGAAAAATTTGCTTGAATTTGGACAAGTTAGAGCCTTTGAAGAAAACCTACATGCAGGTTGCATGTGTTCACTAGATGCTTCTTGGAGGAGTCTTCACAGCTAAATGTGTTGTATTTTAATCTTCATTAAGACATAGCAAGAAAGCCATCAAAAACTTCTAGCTCCATGGCTGGCTCAGCCACCAGGCTAAAAGACGAGCAAGAATTATGCTCCAGGTTTCAGTGTAAAAGCCAGAACAAGTCGAACAGTTTGGCATTAACTTAGGATCCTACTTCAAACCCCTAACAGCCCAGAAGGAAAGAGAATCCAGGTGCTTCCCCTCTCAAACGATGGGTTTGATGGGAACTGGAGTCCCCGGCCAGTGCTGCCCACCTTTTGTATTCAATACGGAAACAGATACCGATGCTGATTACGCTTCCCTGGCCTGGTGACGGGGATCATCACCCAAGAATCAGTTCTTGCCTCGCTCAGTGTTGCCTCAGCCAGTTTGCGGTGAAAGCACCAACATGACGGACCAGGGGAATCCCTACCTAAAACAACTGATGTTCTCTGGAGAGGCTGAGGCTTGGTTCCCGGTACAGAGGAAAACATTGCACCTCCTACCAACCAGAAGGTTAATCTAGTACACTACACCCTGGGGTAAAAGGGCACAGATACCATCTTCTGCAGCTGATTTTGGATTCAGCCTCTTACATCTTTTGTTTGTGACACAGAAGAGTAGAGCAAAATACTGTATTAGCCCTAAAGATAATGATTTAAGTGAAATATTTCAGACTGGTTTGCTAAGGAAATGAGGCTTCTGTCCTTTTGGCTCTCCACTTCTCTGTCAGTCAGTCTTCTTAATAACTTTTTACTCTGCTGGGCAATTTAACCTAAATTTGAAAGAGGAGCAGAAGTCTTAGAGACAATTAACTGCATTTTTTGAAATCTGCAGCTGGGAAGTGGAGAGAGACCCAGCATGAAAACCCCATTGAAAAGAGGGCAGGAAGAACTCGGATGTGATATGTTATGTGGCTTGGTAGTAGCCAGCTGCCCAATCTGCATATGCATGGCTCCAGATTAGCCAGGGTATGTGTTATTTCTTGCCTGACAGATGTCAGAGGGTTTAGAGAGGGAGACAGAACTATTGTGGTGGGAGCGAGGGAAGGAAATGGGATACAAATCTGTAGGAAACCAGGCTCCATGAGCTGTGATATTCACAGGACAATGTGTTTTCTTTTTCATTTTTGGTAAGAAGAACTTACAAGCATTGTAACCAAATGCTAACCTAACCAAATGCTTTTCTTTTGCTTCATTTCCTCTATCAGTCAACTAAAACAACTCTGTTGTGTAGCCTAACATTTTTTAAAAAGGCAAATTGTGGAAATATACACAGTAAAAATTGCACTAATAGTGATTTCCAGTGTCCAGAGGACTCACAGACAGCATCAGTGTCACCAAAAGAGATAGAAGGAGCAGGATGAGGTAGGAAAGAAATCTGGGCTGTCCAGTCCCTCTTTCAGGGAACTGTGGGAGCAGTGGCAGGGAAACAAGGCACCTCTGGGTTAACGGGGCTTGACAGCAGGAGCAAACGGGAAGGCTAGAAGATGTCAGCATGCTGTGGTGAGCTATCAACACAGAAAAGCACCTCCAAGAAATGGCAGTGATCACTTTGTCAAATTTTCTTTTTCATCTTACGGCAATTAATGCAAGTTTTCTACACCCAGGCCATTCCACTACCCAAATCAGATGCTGGGTTTGGTTGAGGGGTTTTTTTTGTACATTACTTGGAGAAAAAAAGAAATTCCTCCACCTCCTCCTCATCCTAACCCAGAGTCCTAAAACAAAAATTAGCAACGGGATGAATAGGGAATGACCAGGAAATCCATCCTGCTCCCTAACTGCAGTCCTCCTTTCCCTGCCTGTATCTTCTGCCCCCATTCACATGAATGCCAGGGTCTAAATATTACTACGAACTGGTTAGGCTGCTCTCACAGCACTTAGCCTGTCCCTCCAAACCAGCGCTGATGCGCATGGCCCAGCACGCCTGGCAGACTCCGAACAGGCTTCTCTAAAATGTTCCCCAAGTTAAGTGTAATTTTGTCCCAGCTCATGGTCTTTCCTGCTAATCAACCTTTTCCACCGCTTCCTTGCGTGCTCACTTGAGGCAGGTTTCCCTATATAATAAATACCAGCGCCTCGTGACCCTGCTGTCAGAGCTGGCTGTGCTCCTCCAGGCTCGGAAGACATCACAGCCACACAGTCTCTGATAGAGCAGACTCCACTAACTGTAATTCACTGTTTGTCCCAGCCTTTATATGCGTGATTTTTCTTTGTCTGCCTTAATCCAGTGCAATACAGAGTTCTTACAGATTCTTTGCTGAGCTTGTTCTCCTTTGGATTTAAATCAGGACTTTACCAGAGCCGCCTAAAGATTAATTATCATGCAGAACAGTGCTTAGAACATGACTGACCATCCCAGCAGGTATCAGGTTATTGTTTAACTCTACTGCCTTGTCTTTGTGTATCTATTATTAGCTCCTATTTCATGCTTGGCATATGGTTACACTTAACACTTTCTCTAGTAAAAGAGAAAGCTTGCACTGTAGCTCCATGGAAAATCACATTGGCACAACGATGACAGTATCTTGAGCTAGTGGCTCATTGGAAGAGAATGCAGCAAGTACCTTATTCCTCAGGCTGCAACATCTTTGGAGAAGGACCACTTTGGGATTGTTTTAATTATTATTATTTTCAAATTGGTGTTCATCCAGGACCTATTCTGGTTGTCCTGGTCCATGGTTGCACCTCTAGGACCAGTCTGGGCCCAGAGTTGTGGTGGGAACTTACGGCAGTCAGAGCAGCAGAAATGTGAAGGTAAGAGCAGAAGGAAGCCAAACACAATGTGAAACACTTTCTTGTGCTGCTTTTTTACTTCTTGTTCTTTCTTGTGGGGAGCCACACAAGGAAACTGTCACGATTGCCTTCGCTTTCTAGACAGATGCTAGGTAGGACATACCACACCAAGGACTTCAGAAACAAGTACTTTTTCCCTTTAAAAGGCCTGTAACCAATGTCATCAACCAGAGACCTCTCCAAAAGAATATTTTAAGTTCATCTCGTGGGCTTCCATGCTACAGTCTAGCTGGAGAATGCAACCAAATCAGTGGCACTTGGAGAAGACAAAAATCTTTGCCTGTGGGGCACTCGGGCTTGTTTTTCTCTCTGAGAAAACTGCTGTTAGGGGCTTCCCACAGAGATTCGGGGCCAGGCAGAGACACCTACTCACCCGGCTGAAAAACCTCCGTGACCCAGTCATCTCCTCAGCATGCGGCAGCTCTCTGTGTAACATGCACCTGGACATTTGGGATGTCATTGGTGGTCCTGAAATTTCGGAGACGGGGTCCTACAAAGACTAGAGGCTGAGCAACAAAGTGCATTTAGAAAAAACACTTACTGATCCTACAATGTTGCCAGCTTTCAAAGACATGCTGTCGTGCCTGCGCAAG
Organism: Aramus guarauna; assembly: GCA_013400195.1. NCBI lineage: Eukaryota > Metazoa > Chordata > Aves > Gruiformes > Aramidae > Aramus > Aramus guarauna. Next base: position 105,712 of record VXBL01000268.1, on the reverse strand, counting down.
CCCATCAGACAGCAAGTTGCGGTTCCATGCAAACGACAAACACCTCAAACCCCGCTGCGTACTTCGTGAGCGAAGCCGGACATTGAGCCTCTGCGCTGTGGCGTGGTGACTTGACAAAGCACGTACAGCAATGGCTGTGAGGAGCAGGGCTGGCTTCCCTGTGTACCAAAATACAGCCTCCATTTACAGTACAAATATTTGAAGGCAATTCTCAACAATCTCTTCAGCACAAGAAAAATTGTTACCTCTAGCCATCCTGGTTGCCAAAACTTTAATCCTTATCAAATGGAAATTACCATCTGTCCATTAGATCAATGACTGGCACTTGAGTCTCATTGATTTAGCTATTATGGAAAAGATATCATACGAGATACATGATAAATTAGACTCTGTCATGGATATTTGGTCAGATTTTGCTCAATCTTTCCAAATGAGATAATTAGCTATAGCTTTCTAATTTTAAACTAGTGTAAGTGTTACAGATTAAGTGACTCTAATCTCTCTTTCTTATCCACTTTTCTTTTCACATACATGCATAATGAGGCTTTTGTCTGTAATTTTGGTGTCACACTAAAAACATTAAAAGATGTAAGGAGGAGATTTCCCCCCCTAGTTTGAGATGTAAAACTTCTTTATTAGTCAGAATCAATCATTATAAATCAATTCAAAGTTATTCTCTCCGTGTATCATAAGTAAATAACAAAATGCCCCAAATAAGCTTCAGTCATTTGATCAAAAATTGCACAATATTTTTACATCTTAAATACCTGTGCTTGAAACAATCGCAATGCCACCCCAGACATCTATCACGGCTGTCATAATTTTAAAACATACGTGCATTTCTTTTAAATTTCTGTCATACCAGAAAGACAAAGTAATAACTGCAGAAACATGGCAACTGCCTATGTTCAAACATGTAATCTGGGTTTTTTTCCACGCTGGCATTTTTAAAGGTCTTGCAGGCACACACTTGAAAGCAGCTGCCATTGTCACCAGCTCTTTGAAAGTCAGTCCTCCCTGTGGCAATTGCAGAACCTGGCTTTGTTACAGCGGATGCACGCGGAAAGGCAGTGCTTCTTATTATGGGCTACGTGGATAGATAGATTTAATCCATATGATTGCCTATTATCTCTCTTCCATCCGTGTCCCATCCGGCAGACTCAGGAGGCACTTTTCTCCCTTTCTCCAACCGAGACCCATCGGTCCTCGCAAGTTTTGAGCACAATTATGGTGGCCTACAGCTGACCCTTGCTACCTCACCCCTCTGCTCTCTGCTTTGCACCCCAGAGCCACACCTGAGAGGCTTTTAGGGGTGCCTGGCTCTTTACATCATCCAGACAGAGGGAACAGCATCGGCTTTGCTGCCAAAAGTAGCAGTCATCTCCTTTATCCCCCCGTTGCTCATGCCCAGCTCCTCCGGGGCAGCCCTGCAGGCAGCCGGCTCAGGGGACTGACTGCGGCGAGCGACGGTGGTGATTTCCATTTCCATTTCACGTTCGTCCATGGGGTGAGTTACACAGGTCAGCCGTCAGAGGTGTTTTGACCTGTGCTCGCAGGTATAATGGCGCGGGCTGACGGCATTGAGGAGGACGGATGGAAATGCCCGCTCGGGGCCAGGGGCAGGCAGGACTGCTTCTTCTGGTAGCAATGCTGGCTTTAGCAAACGTTGAGTGTCTATGGACACGTTGAGTGTCTATCACCACATTTAAGTGGTGATGAAAGTGTGTATTTCCGGCCTCACTCCCCCAGCGTCAGGTGCGTTATCTCCCAGTCTGCTCCAGAATGAAGCACCGCAGCTGATGCTGAAAATGGAGGTTTCTCATCGATAAAGGCTGGGGGAAGAATTAGAAAGGAGAGCACAGGGCAGCCTGAGGGGCTTGAGCCTTAAACTCCAGCTGATATTATAAGAAGCCGTTATCTCTGTATCTAGCACAGCACCAAAACAGCAGTCAGCCCTATCTGGTTAGTTCAGGAACAACACCTCCCCCAACTCCCTCTTTCCTCCTTTCCTACCCCACAGGCTTTTACTAACTGTTTTAAAGTACTTCTCTCTGTGAGCAATTACTATGTCCTACTTGTTTAGATTAAGTTGCTGTCAGTTCATTTTCATCCAGATTCCTACTTCAGTCAGACATTGAGGAACTGCTAATGAGACAGCATAATCTGAGTTCAAAGAAAATAGCACAGCAGAAAACATTTTTCCTGGTTAAAACGTTCTCAAAATTACCTTATGTACTGGGCTACATGTCTCTTGTAAAGTTGTGACCACTGAATTTGCCACAGAATGCAGGGTAGCTTACAAAATTATGATCCTATAAAGTTTTCTTGAAAATACTCAAAGTAAAATTAGTCCTGATGGGATTTTTAAGCCTTCCAGAATAATTTAAACTGAAGCAGATTTGCCCTCTTGGACCTGCAAATAGCATAAAGCAACATTTCTCTGGGAGGTGAGGACTGTCCCACTCATTTCCAGATGTTATTCCTAAAGGCTAACAGAGATGATGCACATTTCAATACTTAATTACTTCAGCTGTTAATCCTCCTAATAAAACTACAGCCGTACGGCTACTGGGATGGTCATGCTGCACTATACAACTCCTACTCGCTTGTCAGGAAACCCTTATATGTAATATCTCCTCAAATCCTACATTGCGGTTATGAATAGGTAGTATGTTGTTGAAAATCAACACTAGAATAAAGTTAGCAAATAACACAACCATGGATGGCCTTTGGAATGATTATTACACTTAAGTTAATTAGATTTTTTTTTTTTTTGGG
>VXBL01000268.1:33542-100017 GCA_013400195.1 Aramus guarauna | reverse complement strand
TTTTTTTTTTTTTTTTTTTTCTTTTCACCCCTATGTAAGAACTGCAGAGGTTGCATGTGAATAAGAGTTAGTCATTAAATCACTGAGAAATAAATCCATGGCTAATAATATTTTCTTTCTCTTTCTAATGAGATCACCTCACACTCACTGGCACTGATACAAACATTCACAGCTAAGTGCTCAAAAGAGGTTGAAGTACAAACTGTATATAATTCACCGCTTGAGAAAACACTATTTCAGCACAACACAATGCGAGATACTCTCAAGTATTCCTGAGGCAGGAAGAGTGTACCACAGTCAGGCTGAAGTGACTGTTTACATCAACCTGATTGCACTTATTCTTCAGCAAAGCTAACGGCTCTCCGCATTACTAGCCCATCCTCTCTGTTCTGAGGACCTCGCAGATAAGGGACGAAAACCTAAATTCCGTGGTGCCAACGTGGCGTGTGCTAACGTGCGCAGCGCTACGCATCAGCGGCCGGACGCGCTTCGGCGTTGGGTTGGCACGAAGGCGTGCTTTTGCCAGATGCCCAGCCCGCTGCGTAAGGAAGCCTGGCAAAGCCTCCTCCTCGCAAGGCCCGGCCGTGGTCACAGCCAAGAGGTGGCGGTGTTCCATCCATCATCCCTTTCCACGCAACACCCGGGCAGGTGCCTGCCTTCAGCAAGGTCTTTCGCCTCACCCCAGCGCCGTTCTTGTGCTGATTCTCATTGCAAAACACCTCTCCGCTTTCCCCGGAGTCAAAAAAATTAAAGGAGTTAAACAGATAACAGAGTCAGAGAACCTTACGAGCTGAAGAACAGAAAACAACCAGATCACTCGCTGGTTTCGCAGACCGCCTCCCCCCCCACCCCCACCCTGGCTTCGCTGGGTTGGTACCGAAACAATTTGTTCAGTCCACGGTTTGGTTTTCCTGGTCTCATGCAAAAATTGAAACGTGGAATTTAATGAAATTTGAGGCTTGCTGGCTAAACTTACGGTTTCAGGAGTGAAGAGTGAAGCTTATGTGAAGAAAAGAGTAATGCAGAGGTAACAACTATCCAAGGCATGCTGTCATATATGCATTAAATAGTAACACTTATGACATATATATACACACATATGTATATCCATATATATATATATGAAGAAGCAATTTTCAGTGATGAATATATAATCTGAATTTTGTATATCCAAACATAATTTTGATGTTTTTGGTTTTTTTTTTTTTCAAAATAACTTCATTTCTCCGATAAAGGAGATGAGGAAAAGGAAACAAATTTGGTCCTCAGAGTATACAAAACCAAGCAGGTCATTGGATTTCCTGTGAAAACCAAAAAATTCACCCCAAACAAGTATTTCCTTATATATTTAGTGGGAGAAGCCTAGTCTTAATAGCTGAGTCTCTAAACAGGAATCATTATCCTTTTTATGGATATAGGATACTATGGAACGGAGGAGCACTCAAATTCACATACTGAATCAAGGGCACAGTAATGAGTAGAGCATAGTCTGTTCTCTGTCTGCTGTCCAATACGCTGTAGTACTCTGCCATGTAATTTAATCTAGTACAGGTTGCAGCATTAAATAACAGCAGGGACACAAAATATTGTTGGTGTGTCTACCCTAGAAACTATTAAACCCTTCTTAAAATGTTACCCCTTTGTCCATTTGTTCCCTTTTCACCCCCAAGGGGAAAAAAGATAAAGGGGAGAAATAAAATTGCTATCTTTCCAATCCCAGGTGAGAACACTCCTGCTTCTCCTGAACTGCATGCTCCTACGTGTGTAGTTCAGTGGGAATACCGCAAAAAAGCAAATTGAACTGTGAGGATAAAATGGGGAATGAAGACCCTGATTAAATACGCTCTGATTGTTACTATTAAATATACTCTGATTAAATACCTTTACACCGGGTGCAATACTGGGTTACAAAACATGTCCTGTTGGCTTGGCTGCAAGGAGTGTCCTCTCGACCAGGAGAGAGGGAAGGGATTTTAGCATAGTCACTCAGAAGACTTGCAAAGTCTCCTTACTGCGACATCAGCCTTTGCCATTAGGGGCCTCGAGGCATTCGGAGCTGTGTGTGGGGTCAGTTAACTCACACTTACCTTCTTCCTCCGAGACATGTCAGAAGGTAATTCTAGACACCTGCTTATCCTCACCGGGAGTGCCACATGCCACCTCCCTGCTCCATGTGTATGTAATTGCAAAGCCAGCAGGGGATATTGGATGATATTAGGAGCTATGGCACCATTAGTATGCGCTGCAGCTTCTTGTCATTAAATACGGAGTATACATTCTCTCTATTGTCATCAGGCCTGACTGAGGCAGGAAACTACAGGAGAAGAAACTGATTTTCCAGGCCGGAAAAAACAGGAGCAAGCTGAAGTGGTTAGAGCACGACTTTGGGGTGCTTTGCCCATCCTTTGCCAAACACTTTATTTTCCTAGCTGTCCTGTCCCATTGCTGGACATATCTGGTTTCTCAAGGATCAGCTGTGGGTTCCAGCTTCGTCGTCACCTGCAGCTGCCATGGTCTCTTGACGTGCCACTCGCTGAAGTCAGCCACAAGCCAGGTGCTGCAAGTGCCTCTCCTCAAAACACCCCCCCAAGAACCGCGCAGGAGCTTCTCTCCGCATCGCGGTTACCTTGTGCCTGTTAGAGGTGCAGGCATTTCTATGCACACGTCATGTACACCGACTCCTACTAGCGCACCGCATTCCTGCTAGTTTTACCAGGCAATTTAATGAGTGGAGATGGCACTAATGTCACTAGCTGGTCACAAGTTAGATGTCCACTCTAGCCTAGATGTCTTGATGCCGTCAGTAGTCACTGGTGAGAGCATGGCACCTTCAGAAGGCAATTCATCTCTTTTTCAGAAACCATTTTAGACTGAAATGAATCGCTTGCTGAAATGCAGTTTTTCTCTGTTTACTCTAGAGAGAATCTACATTAGCGTAAACCGTACATCTAACTTTTCAGCCATCTACTTTGTATTAGATCAGTCTCAACTTGGTAATTATTATACATCCTTGAATGCTGCATTTCATTTGTCCTTCCCTGCCTGCTACATTTGGTGACTGGTCAGTTCCTAGCTTTGTCTGAAATAAATCTTACAATGTACAACGTTGTAAACTAAACTATTAAAATATCACACTCATTATCACTAACATCTTGTTTTATAGGACTTTCCTATTAATCATGGCAGCTCTATTTGTGAGGGAGGTTCGTCAACCAAAAAGAGATAGAACAATGTATGGTTCTAAATATCTTTCTGAATTCTGAACTTCAAAGTATGTTGTGAGTTAGAAAAATGTGTGTGATGTTGTACGGCATAGACAATTAGAATAAAAACTTCATTAGAATAGATATTCTGTAAGATTTCAAATGATTCTTATGCCATAAGAATGGTGAAAGGTACAGCTAAAATATTGTAAATAAACTTATTCTCTCAAAATTTGCAGCATCAATTTGTAATTTTAAGAAGTTTGGAAAAATGGAGGGGTATTATATATTCCGAACTCCCATCTTATTATAGAACCTGGTGAGTTTAGGGTAGAGAAGAGGTTCAAGTGTAAGTGCATGGCATGTACATCTCTGGGAAACAGTTTGTTGGAGGCAGGACCTTGTAAGTGCCTTAGAGTGAAAAGCTTACTAGGATGTTCTGAAAATTTGCATGATTAGTGTCCGTAAAGTCACAGGGTACAGTCCTAGTCCTATTTAAATCAGTAGGGTTACTGATTTAATAGACCTTTCTTCTGACTTTAGTGCTGCCACTCTTGTTCTTATTAAATCTGTTTTGTGTCCAAAATGAAATTTTTCCAGGGGCATTAATTGTCCCAGGAGATAATCAAATAAGAACACAAATTTTATATCTTATTTAAACCATGCTTTTACTACAGGTAAATCAGGAAAGCTAGAAACAAAATGAAGGCTACAGCATGAGGATTTTCTTGTGTGTGTGTAGCTTATTAGTTATATTTCCGATGGTTTGGTTAAATTCAGTTGCCTGAACTGTAAAATATTAAAGATCCAAGATAAAAAAGTGCTCCCATGCTTCAAATCTGACCAATTCTATTACGTGCACTATTGAAGGATGAAACTTTTCTGTTGGATCAAAATGCTGGCAAGGAATATTTATATTTTATATAAAGCTATCTGCAAGGAAACAAGTAGACAGAGTGAAGCAAGCAGCCATAAAATGACTTTTTATTTTGAAGTAGGTCAACACTGGGTATATTATTCTTATTGGAACAGTCATGTTAAGGTTTTCAATTAGGAAAGGATGCGTCTATGAAGTTCTTCCAGTTTTTATTGATCCCTATGTCATTTTTAGGGTGATGAATATCTGTATCTTATGCAACTGAGCTAAGGAAGCATTTCTTTCCTGACTTCATCTGTTGCTGAAGGGAATGGCTTTGGCCATTTCAATGCCCACCCACTTTACCATCAAAGGACTTTACATTAAAAGATGCTTCATGCATTTTTAATGTCTGTTACAATGCTGCCAAGCTCTGAACTCCTCAGTAGACACTAGCCTGCTGCAAAAATTCTGGTCTGTGCATTTCCAAGCCCCCAAAACATGATTCCAAGCCTGGATCTCTGGGAAATTATCCCAAGTACTATATACACTCTGAAACAGTGGAACCCTCTATTCTCTCCTGTCAAGGCAATGAAAGTATTGCTTCAGCATCCCCAGATCCAGACACAGGCTTATGACTTCACTGTGGAACTGGGGAACCATCACGTACTTTGGAAAAAAGGGAATTAGGCAAGGCACAATTACTAGTTCACTACAAGACTTACTTATCCAAAGCAAATTTCTCTAAAACAGCCTACTCTGCTACTGAGTGCTGAAAAACCACAGGCAGGCTCCTTGGTCTAATTCCTTTACAGCTGTGATCCTAAGGGTGGGCAGAGTCCATCAGCTGAGACAACTTGGCTCTTTACTATATAAGCATGGGAGACTCCTACTTCACAGAGAGGCTGTTCCTTAAGGAAGGAATAAGAATTTCTCTTTATTCTTGTCAGGCTGACAGAAGGAACATTTTTAGTTTTCTAGCTACCCATGTCCTCTGGGAAGTTCCTGTGCTCTCTATTTTTGGTGGGTCATTATATGGATTTGCTCAAATGTGGTATGCAGAGAGTTCCAGAAATTGGGGTAATTTCAATACTGATGACCACAGTGTCTGCCCTACCTAGTTGTGTAGGTAACCAGTGCCTAACAGGAACAAGGTCTATTCATCCCCAGATAGTGTAAGAACGCAAAGTATAGGTGACAGCGGGGGTTGTGATCCAATCAGAGTTAGAAATGGAAGGGTTTGTGCAAGTGAAATTGGGTTCATCACAAGACAGGGATATATTCTTTTTCCTCAATGTATAACAGTACCTAATTTTCTTCCGCATTTTTAGACTCTGCTACAAAAGAATAACTATAGAAAATGTTAATATTTGTTCAGAGTAAATCCTTTTTATCATGCTTCAAAAAGTAATAAAATTTCAGTCTTGGATCTGTTTTACATGGTCCTTGGACATGTCTGCAAGTAAAATTAAAAAAGCAGAAAGTAAAAATACTAAGAAATCATGTGATCCTCATACACTTTCAAGACAGACTGAATGGATGGACTAAATCTTTCTCCCTATGGCCACCTGGTACTGTGGTGATCTATTTAGAAATGAGTAATTCTGCCTCATCTTGTAAGTATGAAGGCTCTGTTTTTTCATTTACAGAATTGCTTTCCTTAGTTTCACAATGCTGTGCTAGCACAAGGAGATATGCAGAGGTGTCTCATTACTTCCCATTATCTTAATCCCATTTAAGAGGCAAAAGATTGCTCCAAGGACTTGTTGCTCCCTATCCCTAGGCAAAATTTTTGTATCCAGTATATTTTTCTTCCTTGTCTCCTTCTCCTCACCAGCAGAAAACCCTTTTTGCAAACATTTCAACAACAGGTCATGACCACCATGACCACTGAAAAAAAAAAAAAAAGAGAAAATGTAACAAAACCCAGTCTCCTGCCCTTCCTCAATTCCCTACCAACACATCAAACTTCCAAACGATTAGTTTTTTCAATCCATTCAGCGCTCCATTCAGAGTGAATACCACAGTATTTGGTTTCAATGATCATGCCTCCTCTCCTTCTCTTGTGGCTTAATGTCACCTACTTTTTTCCATCTTCCTGTTGGATCTTCCTTGAGATGCCTCAGAAGAATGTCCAGCCCATTCCAGCATCTGCCCAGCGCTGGTGGACCCTGCCCTGGTCCCTCAAGCGTGGACCAACCCAGCCTCCTATTTTAGGGCTCCTTTCTGTGTTTCTTAGTGTTTTGCTGGATGCGGTGGCTGCTGTTAACCCAGCTGAGCAGGTAGACTTGTGCTCTCTTTGGCTTTGTTTCTCGTGGCCTGACCCAGACAGCCTTTGTGCCATACCTTCAAGGAGTTTTTCTTACCAACACTGCACGGCGGACTGGACTGACGTGCCAGGCTGCGTGTTGTTAACAGACCAGCAGCATAACTGGAATCTGCTGGAGGTGCAATTAAGCCTTTCTTCCAGTTTCCTTTCATGTGTGCCAGATTGGCCTAGCCTGCCATTTTATTGAGCCTGACAGCAGCTTTCATCCAAGCGACATTGATGAGAGTGCGTAGTTGCTCACACCATCAGCCTGCCAGCTCCAATGGACAATCTGAATAGCTGTGATCCTACATTAAAATGTCAGCATTAAGGGAGGAGAGTGCACCATTTTGTTGCACAGCTGTAAAACCACTTCAGCAAGGCTTTCAAGCTCATTATTGCACAAGCAAGGGGTTTCAAGCATGAGTGCTCATGCCCCGTTCTCCACTCCCCCCCTCTTGTCAGCCTTGCTTCTATAAATATGCTTTTTTTTTATTTTTTAAAATGGTATTCCCTGTCTCATCAAGGAGCAGCTCTCAGGCTGGAGCAGCAGCAAGGTTGCAGATGTAGCAACAACACAAACTTTACAATTGTGGAGCAGGACAGTCTAAGCAAATGAGGGGCTGTCTTTCAGAGACAGTTGGATCTCATTTTCAATGAATTGCATGCAGGCTGTCCTGCCAGTATAGAAACAACACACTACCNCTCTCTTTCCCCAGTGAAGGGCACTGCTGCAGCTGCATCTTGCCACAAGCAGACACTTTCCTGAGTACAAGTAAATTCACCTGCACGCCCACTGTATCTTTAATCTTCTCAATGGAAAAAACAAGTTTTTACCATTCTGGCAGTGCATAAGCCTTTACCTTGACAGACATTTCATCTCAAAACTTGCAGCTTCCTATAACGAAAGAGCTCCATGACAATTTGCTGACTTTGCTAGAAATGCGTTGGGTGCTTTGTACTGTTGCAGGCCTATTTCTAGTTTTGATCCAAGCTTTTTTGGCTTCACACCAATGTCTGGGAGAAGGCAAGATCACTTGCTGATGGCTCATCATAGAAGTGATCTGTGTACGTGCTGACCAGACCTTTCAGCTGCTGGTATTCTGCAATTTTGTCAGCTATTTTTAGAGACCGCAAGTACCTGACCACTCTTTCAAACACTGCAACCATTTTTAGTCCCAAGGAGGCACTTTACAACCTGTGTTTTTGTTTCTCTATTGTTCTTGGGGATTCCTTGACCATTTGCCCTGATATGAAGCAAACAGATGTTGAAATGGTAGAAGCACATCTCTGTGTTTGAACCAACATGACCACCTAGAGAATTGTCAGAGGAATTTAAATAAAAAGGCTCCAGCCATTGAAGGTAACATCATAAACAACATCAAAAGCTAAACATTACTGAAGAGGGTAATGTTAGCTACTCTGATGCTTTGCCTCTGCATTCGATTGCCATTCATAAGACAAGCTGGAAGTGGAAGTTTGCAATGAAAATCTGGTATGAAGAAAAAGAAAATTTCTTTTGGAATGGTGAACGTTAGTAAATAAATACTGAGTGCTGAGTTCTTTCTCAGGCCTTTTGATAGCTTCTACTCTTATGAGCTCAAAATATAAATCAGGTTAATATGATTACCTGCATTTGAGTAGAAGGACAAGTTATCCATTACTGTTAGAGCTCATTTTGCTAAACTACTGTAATCTGGAGATTAGGTAGTGGTACAAATTAGTGTCTAAGATCCCCGTGCAGACAATGAAAATGGTTAAGCACCTCTGGATAATGAATCCAATGCTAGAGGAAGTGTTAGGCGTGGAATGACTTCCTCTTGGAAGCTCTTGTCCCCCCGCCCATGGACTATGGACTCAGGTCTGAGAACCGCCACATAACCTGTAGGTGCCTGCAACCAGGTGAAGTGAATTCCACAGAGAATTTCAACTGGCTTCCTGACCATGCAGTCCAAGTAACTACTACTCTTTCAGATGATAATTTATAGTCACTCAGAATATTTAATGGTCCTGAATCAATGAATGTGTTCATTTCCAGATTTTCTCAAGCTTCCCGGTCATTTTAACTTTGTTTGAAAATGAGAGAAGTTTCTGCCTTCTACAGCATGAATACGCAGGACCGCTGAGGGACTTCATGCAAGTGATGCACATGTTTCATGGTGTTTCACAGAATTCCATAAATTCTGTTAATGGCGCCTTATAAAGCGCAACTGTGGGTTTTATCTCATGGTTAAGGATGTAATAGAGCTGCATGTTAAGTAAGGACTTGACTGGATCTTAGTCCTGGTGTCCAAGTGTTATTGACACAGATTTTGCAGCAAAATTAGGCCATTACAGTCTGTTTCTGTGTGACCCATCTTCTTTGCCAGTCCTTTAAAGACATATCTCAAAAAGTTTTATATATGATTTAGCACTTAGTAGTGTTCCTAATTTAATAAACTTTGTGTGTTTTTTTTGTTAATCTTGTGATTTTCTCCAAGAGTGTCTTGAATCTGTGATCTACTTTCAATTATGTTTGTTAAAATTGTTAAAGAAGATGTCTATTTAAGAAGAGGAGATGAGAATAATCAAATTCTCACAGGTTTTACCTGGAAGTGGTAGCTGGATGAGAGACCCACATTTGACACTTTCTGAAAGAAAGGCAGGCTGTGTGTGTCAGCACAATTGTGTGGTTGGTCAGTTAGATATTCAGCTAGGTCTAAACTGGTCCCAGTGTAGGCGCTCTCTTGCCCTATGGTGTTGTCAGAAAGGATGCATGCAGAAACAGGACTCTGCAGGGGAAGATGTCAGAGGGATGGTGACAGAGAGCAAGGCTCCATTGGAAACCAGGCTGCTTTAGACTGCACAGAACAACTTCTTTGTAAACATGTTGATAAAACTTTCTATTATTCAGATCCCTTTTTATCACTTAAAATGAGTTATTACTTTATTTACTGCACTTTAGGAGTGAGGCCACTCTCCACCTCCAATAATAGTGTGCATCTTTTCTGACTGATTCTCAGTTTGTATTAGCACGCTTAAGTTGTCATCTGAACCAAACACTTTCCTTTCCCGTGCTCTGACTCTTTCCAGAAGATCAGTCATTTATACACTTTAGTACTTGAGATGTGGTTGGAACTTAAAAATTCTGTTTATGCAAAAATTAATCATTGAAGAACATCAGATATAATTTTAGGATTATGTGGGCAACTGTAAGAAGAGGTGGCAAGCAGCCACATCTGCTGTTTCCTGATGTATAAATTCAAAGGTTTGCTAGTCCATCAGGTTGTTTATTTAAGACTGGCATTCTTCTGGGCAGCTGCCAAGGAAAAGGCTACACCAGGCCAGTGCTTCTCTTCTTGTGGTCATACCTGTTCTTTTATGCTTTCCCATATGTACTGTTTAAACCAACCATGACCTGTAGGCACAAAATTCTGCAGTATTTAGAGGACTTGTTTGTTAATTTTTAAAAAAAGCTTTCTTCCTATGCTTTGGGAAGGCAGTAAAGAAAAAAACCCAAAAACCTCATCACAGTAAAACATACAAATAAAGGTTTTCTTTCCTCTGGGTTCAATTTTCCTGATATCTTAAATGTCTCTTATGCTTGTGGAGATTTGTTTTACTATTTGATACGTCCCACCTGTGATGCATCACTGAGCACCAGACACCCACAAGGGAGCAAGCTAAAATGTATTTACCTGCTTGGATTTTTCCTTTTTCTACAGTGGCTGTGGAGAGACCCCACCCAGAGCACCGTCTCATTTGCATCATGTCTCTAATAGTCCTTTTGTCCCTCAGAAAGCAGTCCTGCTGAGAGCTAAGGGAGAAATCCTGCGATTCCTTCATTTTGGTATCTTGCTTTACCATCTTCATTTCCATTTTTTGTTTGATAAATTAAATAGGTAAAAGTGAACATCTTCTGCTTGGAGATGGCTAATCTTGCAGAATGTTTATTCATCAGGATTTGTAGTTTGTCTTCTCATTTTGGGCAGTTGGCACTAGTTTGAGAAGCTAGCAAAAAAAAAAAAAAAAGTCAGATAGCTTCTTTGTTTAGAGTGGAAGAATAATCCAGCTCTAATGGGTCACAGAGGACCCAGTATCCACTTCAGAGAAAGAAAATTATGAGTAGGTAAGTACGTTTTACATCTCTCTCTAGTTTGTGGGAAGTGCTCTGTTTCTAAATGACCCTTATTTCCCATCTGGGCTCGCTGGAGCTAAGGCCGAAGATACGGCTGCATTATGAACTACGTTTAACAGCTTTCACTGCTCTCCTGGTTCTCATCGTGAGACTGGCAAGAAAGTATAAGATGGCAACACGCTCCTGTCCTGAAGCAGAGCCAGGTGCCCTGGACAACCTGACTAGTCTTGCTCTCTGACACTAGGACTGCAAAATGGGCATCTTTACCAAACACAGCCTGCTGTCCCAACACCACCGCTTCTCTCCACTATGAGTTCCCTGCTCTGTAAGAGTTATTTTGGCACTTCAGAGGAGACAGCTGTAGTTCAGGATGTTTCTCTTCAGAAGTTGCCACATGCTGGAGAAGACATTTGCAGAATTGTTAGCTTTGCCCTAACGCTGGCTACTTGAAGCCTCAAATTCATTGTCACTTTTGCTTTAAGAAAAATACTGTGTTTAAAGTCCACGGCTCTGAAGAAAAATAGCTCATAAACTCAAGACTTTTGTAATACATAATGAATACTAAATGGTTTTAAAAGCGCATGATGCACTATTTCTCAGGCATGAGTTTCTCCAAATGAGACACTCAAATATATTTAAAAAGAAAATTAATTACAATGCACAGCTCTAGGCTCACTTAAAATGACAGCTATTTTCTTTAAAAAGTGGTATTTTGAAAAAAAAAACCAAAACAACAACCAAGTGTTGGACTTCCCCAGCATCAAAAACCTAGACACATCAGGACTATAGCTTGGGCAAGCCACTGCTTTATTAAGTAACACACCTGGGAACTCTCTTTCAACAACTTATCCAGGACTGGCCTTCCTTTCCTCTGCCTGCAATCTGTTCTACTTGAGAAAGAGCCAGACTTCAGCCCTCCTTCTCTCTGACACATGTGGTGGAGGCTTGCCATCAGCAGTCATCCTGTCATGCTGGCCTTTTGCTGCCGCGCCTGGTACCCTCCCATCGTAAGGGACTCATAAAGGTGATGGTCTCTTTATCAGCAGCATCGCAAAAACCAGCCACAGACCAGATCTTCTTTAGGAGATGGCTTTCTTTCAATCTGATTTTAATCCCAGGTCACTTATCACAGCCTGCCTCAAAACACCATGTAGCCTTTCGTTATCCAATACAAATTTAAGAAGGATTCAGTCTCCTTTCTGAACAATTACTTTAACTGAACAACGGAACACTTGGCAAGTTACAGAAACATTGTCTTTACTACCAAATGTATTCAAAATTATCATTTTTCTTAGAAAAATTAGAAGGGAGAACCCATCAAATTCTTATTACTCAGACTGTCCATTGCTGGAAATTCCTGCTGAGCAACTGATTAGGTGTTGGCAGCAACACCCACCTGATCTGACCTTACTGAGTCTTAAGAGAGATTTTGTACACAATGTTGAAAGAAACCTTCTCCGTTAATAGAATGAAATAGTAGACTTCATTAAGAGAAAAGTAACCGGTCTGCCATTTTCAATGAGAATGCTGTGATGCAATGCTATGATTCAACAAGAACAGTATGATTCATCATTCATGCTGTGATAAATTTTAACTGAGAAAGTATCAGAAACATTTTTTATCTGGCTAATACTAGGCTTTTTCCAATTTGGTCTGTAGAAGGGTTGTGTAAATGTTAAGGCCTACCAGAGTTTGCAAGTTGAGCTTCAGCTTTTGTCTGATCAAAACTTCTGGGACAAAAGTATACTAAATTTTAGGTAGGAAGTCCTGAGAGAACTTCTGAAAATATCTGTACACATAAAGAATGAGCAGGGAAGGGCATTTCCAAAGATCCTGACAGATCTGATTACTCTTTGGCAATTCCACTGAATGTGGAGGACACCAACACAGTACCTCCCTCAGTTTGGGATGCAAACTCTCCAGCCTCTCCTGTAGGTGGGATCTCATGGAGCAAGCTGTCTTATGAGAAAAGGGGGCACTGGCAGCAATGCACAGATGTGACTCGCTCAGGAGGTGATGGGGGCTGAATGCCTCTGTGCCAGATGTAGGGATTTCAAGCAGGAGGCAGGAAAGACACCGACAGCTGATGTAAAGCTCTTATAGAAGGGAAAGCAGGAAAGCAGGATCCTGACTTCTGCCTGGGATGGCGCATAACCAGACTTCCAGACCTTAGGCCTTGAAATGTATAGGTCTAACATTACATCATCACTGGTAAAACACTGATGCTCCTAGGACTACCTTTCCTCAGCAGAAGTCCTAACCTAGAGGTTTCTTGGGCTTCTTTGTATTTGTCTGGCTTGCAGGGAGAGAGGTGTACACCTAGCAGAGCCCTGGCCTGATGTTTGAGGTGTTTTTGTGCGCCTTAGGTTCACATCGCTTGAGATGGCAGGAACTAGCACCTAATCTTCTCTTCTTCCTCAACTTTTGTGTTAAACCACAACCAAACTTTCCAGTTCCAGCAGGGAGAATGTAGGTGACTCAACGTCTAGACTTAAATTTCCTCCTTCATAGAAGTAGGTTCCTATCCTGCAAGAAGACAGTGTTTCCGAATACATTTACCTCTAACCATAGACAGCCCGGGAGCTTTCCACAGACTGTGGAAGAACATACCAGGTTTTAGCACTGAAGACTCTGAGTAACGCTGAGGTGTAGGCAGTCCAGATTGTTATCTGTGATTTAGGTGGGACTTTGGTTCTTAAATCACAACTCACATTGGGTACAGAGGGATGGTACCAGGCCTTTACTTTTTGAGCAAGGAAGCTAGGAATCTCATAGAATCACCAGTTTTAAGGAGCAGATTTTTAAAATAAAACCGTAAATCTCGCAGAAGTCATAATAAACATTGCGGTATAATTTGATAGAATCTATATATCAGAGAAAGACTTTTTTTCTCATCCCAAGTCCTAAAAATGCTAATATGCTTTTTACCTGCTAAAGGTAAGGTAAGAATTCAGTTTACCAGAGGCCTGACATATAATTTCATCTTAGTGGGACCATTAGCAAACATATGCAATTTCAACTACTAGCATAGCTAAAGCAAGCAGGAACTCTTCATTAAAGGAAGAACAATATTCTGCAATAGTTTCTGTTCTCTTTCCCAGTGGTACTTCATTAGTGTTCATGGGAAAGTAATTAATATTCTATGAAGTAAAATGATAAAATGTTAGTAATTGACACATAATACATTTCAGTTTAGAAAAAAACTGAACTAGAAAAAAAAAAAACATCTATGTCTGGTTTATACCAGACATAGATATGAAGGAAAGCTTCTGAATACTCTGGAAATCCAGTTCGAATTTCTGTCTTGGAATAGAAAGCCCTGTAGTAACTTGTTGCATCTTTTTCTATGCAGTATCTGATGAAACTGCAGGACTTCTTGTGAAAGCGTGGCAACAGGTTGCTGGTGAGCACACAGGTGAGAAGGTAGAGACTCTTGGGCTGCTGAATTCAGCAGTGTGTCACTTACTGGGACTAAAACTTTCCTTTCTGCTATCTGAACTGCTGGAATCTGTGTGAGCTGATGGCATCCATTGTGCTATGACTAAGACATAGATATGTCTGTCCTCCAGAAATAATTCAACAGTGGGTGCTAAATGCTATTTTTCTATATAGCTATCTATTTTTTTAAACAGCTTCCAAAATTAGCCTGTGCAATGGGCTGGAGAAGACTGTTTCCAAGCTCTACGACAAGTTTCTGAGAACTTGGTGGCTTTGCTGCAGGTACCGCATCTTGTTAGAGCTAACTCAGAGAACAAGGACTGTTATGGGATTTGGACCAAACTGCCTAAGTTCACCCAACAAGTACCACTGTTAACAGAATGGTTTGGTCTGTAGGAATCTGAAGACATGCTCGGTTACTGCAAGGCCAATAACATTTGTGTTAAACAGAATTATGTATGGTGCGAGGTAAAAGCAAATTCAGCAAGCTTGCTTTATTTGCATATTTATTCAACCAAAATCAAAAGAGGTTTATATCTGGGCATGCTAAGCTCCCTGATGTCACTGAGATAATATTTTATTGTTATTTATTACCAGACATTTTGAAGGTGAAAGATATCCTTGTGTCTTGGCATACTGTATATTATTTGAATTAAGAGTAGTCCAGCTTCTCAAGAACAGGAAGGAAACGTGTGACAACTGAGAGAAGATTAACCAGAGGAAAGTAACTCTGCACTGCTATCTTTACAGATGTGTTTTAGATTATTTTATAGAGCAGTCAAAGGTAGACTATCGTTTCTTCTGAAATCAGCAAGTCGGAACATGCATGCCTGGGTAAAATTTGACCCATAGGATTAAGTCTGCAAAGAGAAGATCAGTGCTATCGTATACAACCATGTGTACATGTATGTTTAAGAAAGATTATGCAGATATGGAAAATCATGTTGACTTTATTGCCCTTCTAAATGTCCTCTCAGGAGCTTTTCTCAACACTGTCAAACATTAAAGACTTTTGTTTGAAAGTGTGGAATTTGCTTTGTATTTCCTTGGAAAGGAATACATCTTTCACTACCACAACCTTCTGTAACCCTCCTGCCCTCCTCACTCCCACACCCCCACACAAAGACACTCCTTAATTGTATTACTGTTAGGCTGACCTCCAACCCCTACTAAAATGAGGACAAGGCTAGTTTTGTGTTTCATGGGATAACAATTTATGAGCAATTAAAAATGAAGAGACACAAAGCATTCATCACAGTCTTAGCTAGACAGGCAGCGGAGGTCAAAGGTTCTGGCAATGAAGTGTGCACAATATATTTTTATTTCTGTTTTCACTAAGAAGGAAACGGGTTAGCTAAAAATTATGGCATGCAGCCTCCAGTTCAAAATAGGTGCACTTAATCTTTCAAGACAGTCCATGCTTGGGCAGATAGGTTATGACAGCATACACACACGCGCGCGCGCACGCACACACACGCTTCCAGTATCTGTAGAAGAATTCAGAACATATTATTGGCAAACTCAAACACACGGTTGCTTAAAATGAGATGCACAGAGTGCCCTGGATGCTTATGCAGCTTACAACTTAGCAGTTGTAGTCATCATGCAAAACATACCTTTTTCTCTGAGCCCTAAAAATGAAGTATGGTAGGATTTTATCCCTTTTGTTGATATTTCAGACTATGTGTGGGAGATCATAGAAACTTCATGTGTTTACATTCCTGAAGCTGCAGTAGATAACTTACATAAATATGGAAATTAAGGTTTTAGTGCCAGTATCATGGTACTTCTGAGTCTCCACAACTGAAAAATAATGTCCTGTAGACACTTTTTGGTTTGTTTCTGTTATTTTTTAACATAGACCATACAGTTGCAAACCCGACAGTGACTGCTGATTTAAGGTCCGTTGTCTCAGCCTGGCAGGAGCAAAAGTATTGGTGAATCATCTGTTAGATTATGCCATAAATCCGGCTCAGTGTGATTTTGCAATGTGTCATATTTCCAACCTGGACCCAAACTAAAAGCTTAGAGTGAAGAGTTTTGAATTGTCATTCTAAAAGGACTTGATCTTCTTGTTTAATCAAAGCATCTGAACAGCAGTGCCAACAAGAACAAAGTGAAGCATCGCCTAATGGGTTCAATTTTGCTATGCCCGTGAATGAACACGGGCATATATATACATGTACAGTGCTTGTGGGATTACAGTAATTGAAAGTCCACTTACATAAATAGGGACATTTCTAGCCTTCTGTAGTAATTTTCTATTAGAGGAGAAAATGTAAGTTAAAAATGTATTTCATTTGCATCAGAATCACATCACTTTACAGGTGGATAAATAATGCAAACTACCAAGGGGTGCCTAGGATCTTTGTGCTCTATTTTTGTTGACTGAAATGACACTACAGTTTATTCAATAAGGGGTTCTTTTGAGTAAAAAAAGTTATTTATGTGAAGCATGACATCTTTTCTTCTGAATTAAGCCAAATGATCAGTAAAGAGGCTCAGTATTGATTGGACTATAGAATATGGTGCATTTGTTAAATGGGAGTTTCTTTTCACTGGGGCTGAAAGCCAGTAAATAGTTTTCAAAGAAAACAGGAAAGGTAAAAACTCAATGAGACTTTTAGTCACTGCTGGCGACTAGAAAGAAAAAAAGAAGGTTTAATAAGAAAGCAAGGTGAGAGATTTAGTGGATTGTGTCAGAAGGGTTTATTTCATTTCTGCAATTCTGAGAGCATTCTTCAACAAAAGAGATGATTCTTTCAAAGACTAGTCAGACATGACAATGGAAAGATGCTTTAAGCATCGTAAGTATCTATCATGCAAACATAGTCTAACAAGGTTAAGTGCTATCCTGCATGCTAGGCCTAAACTACCCAGGGGCATACACACTAAAAGCTGATGGGAGCTGCTCGCAGGTTTCTCATAACCAAGTCAGTTAACACATCAGCTATGTTTGGGACTCATACTGCGACAGAATAGTGACTCCCTCTTAAACATCTCCGAGTCAGACACACTGACAGTGGAGAAGACCCTGTAGAAGGCTCTGGGAAAGAATTAGTTATAATTCTTTTTTTTTTTTTTTTCCTTCTTTTTTTTCTCCATGTTAAAGGACTTCTAGCTGAGTTGGAGCAGTGCATGGGTAAAGACTAGTCTTTCAGGACTCATAAAAACCTATGTCATGCAGGGGGATTATGTGAGATAAAATACAGAAATTAAGATAAGAATACTGATTAATGTGTGCAGTACATATATATGCATATGCACTATATATACAAGAGTATATATATAGTGTTCTAACTATCGTTGCTGTTGGAATGTGTAGTGGAACATGAAATTTTTACTTTCATCTTCAGTGGAGCGAGGCACCAGCAAAGCATGCAAAGTCTTTCTCTGAGAAATCGCAAACTTGGTATTAACAATAATCTCAAGTTATGAGTTAAAGAATACTTTCTTAGGGGTGGCAAATTCCATAAGAATTTAAGAATGAAACAATGCTCATTTTAGTTCGATACTCTGGCACCGATAGTAGCTAATAGCAGATGGCTAGGGAATAACAGAATAGGGAAAGAAATGAGAATACAGCCAGGCCTCTGTGAGTCCTTAAAATTATATAAAGAAACCTTTCCTACAGCTTGTCTCTATTTTATCGTTCTTTTCAGGGCAGTTTACACGTTTCGGCTGAGGAGCGTGTTGTACTTGTAGCATCACATGCACCTGGCAGCCTGGGCCAGTCTGGCCATCAAGGAACCAGCACAATGCCTGAATAGCTCAGGAAGCGGAGACATGATCTGTCCTAAGGATAGCGGGGATGCCTCTTTCCACTACGGGTATTTCAGTTCCTGGCCAGAGGAGTTCTTGGGATTTATCATGCACAAAGGGAATTAGGATGTTTGGGAGTAGATTCCCTTGGACACTTGAGCTCTGTTATGGATGTGTCCCATTCTCTGCAACCTTTGTAATTGCCTTCTTTAGCTTGGTTAAGGTTAGGTTAAGGTTAAAGTCAAGGTGTCTCTGCATGTTCCGTCTTCTCTTCTAGGCAGAGGAAAGATCCCTCAGATTTTCTGCTCTCCTATTTTTGGCAGAATCCGTGAACATTTTTATACGTCATTCAAAGACTGACCATGGGGGAAATTTGTTGTTCTACCAGCATGGCGTCCAGACCTTTAGCACTTACCAATGTGACTGTTCAAGAAATTTGTGCTAGTCTGAGAATAGGTTAATGATTCTTTCTTCTCGCACAGCAAAATTTGCCTCTCATCTTACCAGACTGCAAATTGCAACGGTTATGAGAAAATCTGTTGCATGCATTGCCTTTAATGAGTTTATTTCCTATTATTTTGGAATTGGAACAGCCTATCTGCAAGGAGAGCTTGGGCTGGGAGAAGGTTTGATTGGCTTGGTGACAAAGGTCCCACTTCTAACTGACTTGCAGTTGCTAGGTGAGGGGCAGCGCAGACAGTATGGTGGTGAGATGACAGTCATGGGTCGTACCGTCTTGGGTGGATACTGTGGCAGTCTGTCCACATACAGGCTAGGTTCAGTGTTGTTGCTTTGGCTGTTGTAAAGTTGGACTGTATCTGGCAAGTCTTGGCAAAGGAATAGCCACTTGTCTTGATTGCTAGAAGTTAACGAATGTTTTTTTTTTTTTTTCCCTGGATGTTCACTAATATCAAAGAGGTATTTTTCGATTGTGAGTGTGTGGTTGGATTTCCGTCCCCAGGTACTTGTTCTTATTGTAGCCATCTACCATCCTGCTCAAACAGTCTTCCAGTTTCTGCATCCTGCTTCTGACTGGTATCAAAGCCAGCAAAGAGAGCATTTTTCTGAAGGTCACTACAGCTAGGTTTGGTGCCTTCTTCTGCTAAGGAATGGATGTGAGGGATGGATGGAGGGAGGCAGGGCTGGAGACCTGGGAGAAATCAGGGAGTGCATTCTGCAGGTCCCCTGGCCAGGAGAGGGGCAGGCACATCCCCTCTGCGGAGACATCTGATATCCTCTAAGGACACCTCCCTGGGAAACCTCTGATCTGATTATTTATACTGAGCTCATCAGGACAGTGTCGGAGGGTATCAAGAGGTCACAGGATATTAGTTAAAGCATCACCACATTTTGGGGGGATTAATTCTGACATTATGCTTTCTAATGTGGAACGCTTCTCGTTTAATCGAGTTAATAAATTCAATCAAATGTTAACATTTGGTCTGCAAAATAAGGAATCAAGTCTCAAAAGCATCTTGATAAATGACAAGAATCTTAAATAGGTGGCTTCATAAATTATAGATGCATATATTTACAAACACATACACAGTGGTATGAACGTGTCCTTAAGTAAATGAAACACAGCACACCTGAAGCCTGAATTATCTCTTTGGTGGATCTTGGAGATACGCCCCTGGACAATGCTGACTGCCACTATGTGGGCAGCTCATGCACTTCTCGTATAGCTGCACTAAGTCTGTTTCACCTTGGGCGTAGCTCAGGCCACTTCACATTTTGCAAAGGCTGGACACAAAGCTCCCACCCATTTTTCTCCAGATAAGAGGATTTTGGTGTAACCTAAGGCTGAATATTTTGTTGGTAGTGTTAGAGTTTACACTGAGAAGAACCGTGAAGGCAGGAATATTAAAATGTTTGCAGAACTGACAAGCACAGAGAGCTAGGTGTAAAACAGAAAATAAAATCCAAACCCTTCAACATGGCACACTCTTCCACTACCTCTTTTTCTGTATCCAAAGGATACTTTCTCTTTGCCTGCTTGTCTGCTGGTCCAACGTTGCAGTAGCAACATTGTCCCTGAGGCTGAGATCGGAAACAGGATGCAGATGATCCTTGAAGGCAACGGGATCTTCAGCAGGAGCTTCTGGGGAGCTGAGGATGTTTGGAAATCAGACGGCTACTTTTTAAAAATCCTGCCCTAAATATTTACAAAAAACTATGTAACATTTCACGCCTCTCCGCTGTCCCTCTTTGTGGCCTTGATGAAAAGCATCACAAGAAGAAGTGCCCTGGTTCTGACTGGTTTCCAAGTCTCATTAAGTACAATGGGTTTGCAAGTGCTTCTGTACATACCGGCTGCACTACATCATCCCTTGCATTCCTGGGGCTGAAAGCTGCAGAAGGCAGCCAACGGGGAGGGGATAAAGAGCACACTTTTTGAGACTCTCTTTTCCCAGCTTCTATTCTTTGCTCCGACCAAAGGAACGAAATCGCAAAGCCATTACCTCATTTCTGAATAGTTTGGAAGGCAGCTCGCTTCGCTGTTTCAAACTCGGGGAGGGAGGGGGGAGGATTTTTCAGCTGCATGGAAAAGCGGTAATTTTGTAACTGATTTTGATTTGTTTGTTTGTTTGTTTGTCTATTTTATAAGACTCACACTTCATCACAAAATGAACATGAAATGGTAGTGAGTTGGAAGTTGAAATGCGAGAGTTTGCAGGGGCTTGTTTCCCAGAATTTGATTACAGGCATATGTCTCCCCTGCGGCTTTTAAGATTTTAGTAATTAATTTTTTTCTAGAATTTAGATGATGCTGTGTTTTTTTTTTGCTTCCCCCACTTCTCTTTTTTGAATATTTCACATAGATACACCTGAGTTTGGTAAGGAAAAAAATAATTTCTGGGATTTTGTGAGGCTTTCAGGTAAATCCTCTGCTTTAATTTGTTTTCTTCAAATTGCTCAGGACAAAATGTACTAAAAAATCGATGCTAAGAAGAGCATCATAGGGAGAAGCTTTAATTGTTCAAGCAAAATAACAAAGTCTCACCTAGACATAATCAGAAATGGAGTAGTTTTGTTTGCACATGCTGTCTAATTCACTTAGTCTTTCTAACAAAAATTTTTTCCTTGAATGGAGAACCTCTAAATATCAGACAAACCTCAGTGCATGCCATTAAATTATAATTAAATCAACAGACATTCTCACATCAGAGCTGGTACTCGGAGATGGCCCAGGCTTTGTATCCACTTTTAACAGGATATTCCTTTAGTAGGGAATCCCGGCTGAGCAATCGGGTATCTTCTGCCTGCTGGTGCTATAGCAAAGCAAAAGTAATTTTGCAATGCAAGGCAAAAAGAAAGACTTCAACAATTGTACAGGTTTTCTTTTGCCTGAGTGTTTATTGCTGCCCTGACCTGAGTTCCACAGTGTGCTGTACACGCAGAACCTCCTGTGCCTTGGTAGACGCGTAGTGCTTTGGGTGCTGCTGACCTGGACCAATATACAGATCCTTATCCTTATTTTTAATGCTTTGCAAGTATCTTGGCTGGACTCATCCATCATCCCAGGCTCTTGTCCAAGAAGTATGTGGCTCCCATAGCTCAGTGCCTGTGATTTTGTTTGGAACGTGGCTCCCACTTCTAGCCCATCCCTCTCTCCCATGCGCTGGAAAATGCAAAAACCCGATCCTTGTCCCTCAGCAGATTACTATCTCTTTATGATTAGACGTTATAAAAAATATTTACAGAGCCTATTGAGATCTCCTGATGTGCTGTTATATTGTATCTGTCCTTTTTCACTTTTTATGCCATCTAATTAAATTGCTTCTCTATTGCATCTACGTCATGCAATAAATTAAATGTTTTGTAATATGTACTTAATACTTTGCTTCCTATAAGCGATATGGTATAGTTTGCCAAGCTCTGTGTGATTATATGTGTGAAATCCAGCATTACGCAGCTATTTTTATCAAGGATAAGATTCTGCTGAGGTAGAAGGCTTTGTACAAGGTCTGTGTTTCAAAGTCTTCAAAACAGCCCTTTGGTAGGACTTTAACAATGTAAAAGTCTTAAGGTGAGTCACTAAAATAAGATACTTTCATACTTTCACCTGTCAAGAGGTCCAATAGTGAATTGTGCTAAAGATGTTGATATCAAAGTGTTTTCCATAGATGAGGATATATATTTTAGGAATTTAGAAGAGGAATTCACATTTTATCAAACCAGTGGTATACTAATTGTAAATGTCAGCCAGGTGGAGGAGAGAAAAATATTTCTGAAAACATTTTTCAATGGAAAATCAGTATCTGAAAGAAAGTCTAAAACATCAGAAATCTGAAATAATACCTCTTTTGTCCTTCAGTTTAAATAAAAAAGATCAATTCCCCTGATGTAAAGAAACAGCTTTTTAAAATTTCATTTTCAGTAGGACTTATAACTCATTTACATATGCAAGTGCCTTTAATTTCTTCTCCTTTTTTCTATTGAATATATCTATTAAGGCTTACATATATGAAAGTTATAATAAACAGTTACTACTGGTTAGTAACTAACATATACTACTACTATTTTTATGATCTGAATATTAATTTCTGAAACAAATACCCGTCATAAAATAATTGTTTCATGGAATGTGTTTATTTTCCAGATCTACCAGTGTTTGCCTACTCACCAGGTTCAGAGTGTTGGTTCAAATTAAAAAAACCCACTCAAAATCACAATAAATTTTTCAATTTGAAACACAAACCCTGAAAATCACAGTAAATTTAATCTGGCTATTTTGGCTGTGAATCAGAAAACCATATCCACAAATCAATTAAGCATTAAAAATTAATCTCATTTAAAAGTCTATGCTTATGTATGTTGTTAAGATGGAGATCCTAGAAATAGGATGTAGCAGGTGGTGCCTCTGCTTTTCTAAATTTTAGACAGCCAATTTGTTATGGAAGAAAAAGAGCTAGGCAGAACATCTTTGTTTCAATAAATGCCAAAATATTTGCAGAATTTTAATGGCTAAAATTTTAAGAGTCACTCTCCCATATGCAAACTCCTGTTGAAAAGGTCAACTTCAACACAATTCTCTTCATGTGAAAATTGTAGAAAGATTTTGCTTTCACTCCAACCCAGAATAAAATCAAGTGTTAAAAACTCATGAGTTGTCATGAAAAGGAAATTTTCCTTTAGCTTTGGTGGCAAATCAAGGACTCTATTCCCTTCAGTGAGTGTCGTTAACCACAGCAAAAAGTGAATTCAAATATAATTGTCGCTGTCTGCGATAAATGTAGAACCATCTTCTTGTGAGTTACTGATGTCAAACATTTAGCGTAACTTTCTTCTCACAGAGGCCTTGATCCATCAAGGAATTTCAGAAAGTGCTGAATTCAAGCAAAGAAAGTAATCTAATATCAATGAGATTACTGCTATATTTTTTTAAATTTAAACACATATTTAAGTTGCCCTGGAACCAAAAAACCTTCATTCAGGGAGCTATGGTACAAAGTGTAAGACTAAACTGTAATAATACTCATTGTAAAAATTGAGTGTGCTTACTCTAAAATTAGTAAAATGACTTCTTAATAGATGCATTTGAGCTGCATTTATGTATAGCATGCAATATTGACTCCTTGGAGATGAAGTAGTAGCACCTAGACAGACTGCTTCCCGTAGCGTTGTTTTGAGCACTTCTCTGCTTACGCTTACTGTAAGAGTATCCGATACGAGGGGGTTACGGAATATCTGAATGGCAGCATTACAGCATTGGTGCACACCAACACATCGGCCACTAATAACATGTGAACCTTCCGATATTTTCTCTACATCGTTTGGTAAAAGCAAAAAGACCTTTGCTCTAACCCTTATAAATAATGCCAACAAAGACACACACTCTTTTTTTCAGCAAGCTTCTCATCTCTTCTCACATCCCATGCTAAACTCCTGCTACTCCAGCTAGCAAAGTGCAGGAACAAGCTGTATGTGAGGGGAGGCATGTTAACAGTATAAAACTGTAAACAGTGCAGATTAATGTACTTCTAATAGCTAAAACTAGGGCACTATTTTTCATTTAACGACAAGAAAGGTGTCCCAGGATACCACAGTGCAGGAACACAAAGGGAAGCCTTTTAGTTGTAACCAAATGTTGTATAATTTTAGCTGCCATTACTGAATATAGCTCTTCCCGCAGCATATTTTCCTTTGAATCATGACTGACCTTCAAGACCGTCGAAGCACCCTTTCTGCCACAAAAGCCCTTTTGTCTCTGTGCGTTTGTGTGTGTGTGTGTCCACTCTGCTCATTTCCTCCTCGCAGTGAAAAACAACCGCTTGCGTTTTTCTTGTTTTTGTTTGAGAATCACAATTTGATCGAAAGAGATTAAATAAATCAGCAAGCGATAATATGAAGCCATTAATACAACTTTTCTGCTCAAGTGGTTTGGCAGCCTTTATCTGCTGGCTTAAACTTAAACATTTATAAGCTTCCAAACTAATTACAGAACAGAACATTATAGGATTTATGAAATTTGGCAGCTATCACTTAAAAAAAGAGGAAGGAAAGGAAGGAAGAAAAGTTCATAACTATCCATTATGAAAATGCCCTGAAAGTTCCTCGGAACAGAAATAATATACTACTGGTAAAGCCCGTCAGCAGCTCTCAGCATCTTGACTTCTAATTTGTACATTTTGTTCATTTTTCATGCTTCATAAGCAAGCGTATGGGAAATGCTGTGCAGATCTTATGCCAGCAAAATGTCTTCTATACTATTTAATTTACAACATCAATGCCTTAATTATATTAACTAATACACAGCCTGCAAATAAGTTGACAGTTGTCTAGTGAAAACCTTAACTGTGGTTTCCATCCTTTGCCAGCTAGAGCTCTGGTCCTTGTTGCTGGAGACACATCACAAGAGGGAAAACTGTGGGGATGACTAACGGGTGGCAGAGCACTTTCTGACTGTGAGAAGAGAAGGTGGCACCAGCATGTCCCAGTTCTTCTGGAGAGGAACCTGCAGCTGGGGACAGCAGGACTTGGGGATAGGTGATGGCTGTGGAGCAGCATGAACTGGCCCCACAGGAGTGCTATGGGGGCACGCTTGTCCTAACTGGGAATGCGGGTCATTTAGTTTGTCAGCTAAACAGTCAGAAGGCCAAACACCACAAATACAGGGAGACTCTGGTCTCTTTTAGATCAGGGTAGGGGCACATCGGAGTCATTTTATCGGTTATGCTGATTAAAGTTCAAGAGCACTAGCTGCAGTAAAGGCAAAAATGGGTTTTTTTTTTAGTGTAACAGTGACCACTGCACATTTTGAACGTCACAAGTAAGAATTCCCCAGAATAACGAGATTTCCTTCAGAATATGATTTAATATAATTATTATACTTATTTCTGATCCCTTAGGGCTGCAATACTTGAGGGACTGGGAAGGTTTTCTAAACTGAAAGGGGAGTTCAAGTTGTAAAACATGGCCACAGGAGCAAAGGTTTAAGAAAAAACCTAAATAATGCCAGAGGGGGCAATGCATCATGGGGTGACATATGCTCCCAGGCTGAGGAGCCATATGAGACCTATGGAGATCCTGTTCCCAAGGAACATATTATTAGTGGGATTGTGTCCATACCTTCTGCTCAGGAAGATCTCTAATCACAGGAAGATCCTTGTGAACTTTTTCTGTCCTTAGGATAACTTTAGTCGATGAACATTCCCTAGAAAACATGCTAAGAAAGCAGTCTCATTTATAGTACCAGCAGTGTAATTCCTGCTCTGCGTTGGTGTTTCATTCCTGATAAAGCAAAAGGATCATACATAGGGAAGGGAGAGCAGATTCATCTTTTTAAGCAAGACCAGACTTCGTCTGCTGAGGGAAGTGACAACTACCACCACCTGCAACAGTGATTTTTTTGGTAATTTACCCACCCTTACGAATGTGTCTGAAAAGCAATTTGTTTTAGTGAGTCTTATTAGATTATATTGCACTAGACTCGGGACTAAGCAAACTTGGTTGGACCAGTTATGAGACAATGGCTGGGATGGAGGAGGCTACATTTGTGATTGTCCTTGCAATCCACCAAGATGACTGCAAATATAGACCCCCGCAGAACACAGACCAACTTCAAGGCTCAGTTTTAGCTGCTTTTATTATCCCAGACTGGGCTATGTGCTGGCGAGGCACTACGTAAATGCTGAGTGGCTTTCCCACATTGTCTCTCATCACTGGCTTTGCCACAAGTGATAGGTGGGAGTCCACAAGGTGACAGCTAATTCAGCGAAGACATGGGCTGGCATGGGTCAGGGTCTGCCCCACAGACTCTCCATCGCTATCAGTGTGTACTGAGGCAAAAATTGCCCAGCACTGTTTGAAGCTACCCAGTCCTCCTTCTGTCTCTCTTAATCACCAAACTCCTAGGCATTAGTCTCACTTTTTTCCCTGTGATTAATTAAGTGATCATCTTCTTTAAAGATTTATTTCCTTTTCTGAAAAAAATAAAAAATCGATGGCATTTTTTTAATGGAATCTTAAGATTTGATCAATGTCCACAAATGCTATAAGAATACCGTAGGCAAAGCAACAATTTTTAAATCGATCTTTTTTTTTTCTACATCCATCTCATTCCTCTATGGAGGAAGTCCACAGATAAAAACTAAAATCCAGGCTGAGGTGAATATAAAAACAAACCATGCGTTTAAAAATATACCTGTAATCTGATGATCAGCACTGTAACTGATTCAACACAGACAGTCCAGTACTTTTCCTTGGGGCAAAGTGCCATGAATTCTAACTGCGATGTATACACGTGCACGCAGACACACGCATCTACGTGCATACATGTACAGATGCCTACAGACACATATGGTTATACACACACAGACAACGTAATTGTTTAGTTTGCTAAGTATTGCTAAAGAGCCACTACAGTTAAGTAATGTGATTCATGGTTAAGTAGCATAAACTTAATCTGGCTAGATTTAATCTGGCTAATTAAGGTTAATTCAAGTGAAGGAAGATTTGCCTATATTTCAGCATGGTGCACACTCCAGCATGTGCTATAGGAAACCACAGACTTTCAGTGTGATCTTATGTTGCTAGTTTGTAATGAAGCGTGCTTCACCACGTCTCGAATACTACTACAGCATGTGTGAACTAAATTGAAAGTAATATGAGTAAAAGTATCTACTTGGCTTTGTATCTGCAGTGCTGTTCTGTATATTCTGGTATGATCCATGAGAGTATTATGAAGCTGAGTGGATCTAGATGCTTAGAAAATGCTGTATATTTGTTAAAAGATACTTGCCAGATATTTGTTAAAAGAACACGAATGTGTTCTTTTAGTGCCGAGGTTTACATTAAATAATGCTAAAAACAAAAGCATAGCAAATGCCTAGCTATATTGCATAGTCCACGTTCGGTGAAGACTACTCATGAATCTCCTACTCTGCTTAGTCAACAATTCTGATCTGCGTTACACCCTGCATTTCATACCGACAGCTGATGAGGTATAATAGATAGATTTGCCAGATCTGTCTAGACTCAAATCTTTTCCCAGAGTGTCCAAGCCAGAATTGGCTGAAATTTCAAATATGAGCACGATACCAGTGGATCTCCTTTCTTTGCCACCCAGCACAGAGTCTTTCTACTGGCCTATTTGTAGGGAAGATGGGAATTGATGGGGCAGGGGATGTGCCAGCTAGCTTTTCTCCTCTTGAGAAAACGGTATCCTGTCCTCCCTCGTGAATGCTGGATCCAAATTCTTCAGTTCTAGATGGTCCAAGTTGCAATCTTAACTTGACACATGCCAAACACTCAGAAACACAGATTGGAGCCAAATATAGACATCTGGGAATCTGAAAAAAAATAAAAATGAGAGAGAACTAGACATGTGCTAGTGGCTTTAAAACAAATGCTAATAAAGGAAACAGAAACGTGATGATTGCCTCTCCTGGAGGATTGCAGGAATCAAACCCAAGCCTCAGAAAAGGTGCAAAAGTTTGGGAAAGTGGATGAAGTAGATGATATATGACATGACAGAATTTTTAGCAAATGTAAAACTTGAAAGAGCTCAAACCCTCACAAGGTGGTATTCAGCTTTCTCTCAGCTTACACTGTAGACTATTCCATTTCTTCTTTTGCGTGACAGGATTTGGGTCCTTTCACATGGCTTACCTCAGAGTCAGGGAGGACGAGGACATGACATTTTATGGCATAGAGCCCTGTCATGCAAGAGAAAGTGAGCGATGGCCAAATATGTGACGGCTAGAGAAAGTCACTGACTGAGAGTAAGGATTTGCTTGCAACCTACTGCCAGGGTTACATTTTTGATCTAGCTAGGACAGGACTTTAAGAGATCTGTGTGCTTGCATGTGCAACATAGAAGTTCCTTTCATTGTTTCCTGAAGATTGATGTGGACTGCTGCATGGAATTAGTTTCCTTTCTCAATCGTGTTTAGATGTATTCGGTGTGATTTAAATTAGCATTGGTTAGACAGCACACAGATTTGAAAAGAAGGAAAAAAACCCCCACATATAAAACTTCATATTTATCATATCTTCATGCAGTAGAAGCAATGACCAAAATTTTAAATCCAAGTGAATAATATTAAGCTCCTGAAAACATACCCAGGCCCATAAATAGGAAGTGGTGGTGAATACACCTACTTTCTGTTAACTTCACAGAAAGTAAAGCTGGGGATTGGCTGTGTTTAAAAAAAATATATCAGCTATCGTTTCAGGTTGCCTAATCAGGCAGAGCTTGTGGCTGCAGGCTTCACAGCTCTTAATAATCTGCTGCAGGAAGAAGGGCAGAAGAACGTGAAGCAAACAAAGGTGCAGAAGAAAAGGGAGACAGATGTGAAGGGATTGGACAAGAGCGAAAAGCATGCGAAAAAGGGGAAATTGCATGTTGGAGACCGTGAACTGGGAAGAGAAAGGGGAAAGAGAAGAGTGCAAGCACAGAAGATGAAAGAAAAAGCTGGAGGAAAATGGATGGGCTGCAGTGAAGATGAGAGAAAGAAATGACTGAAGAAAACCCACCCAGGGACTCTTGCCAGTCATGGACAACACAAAGCACTGACCCAAGGGGAAATGATCCTGAATCCAACTGGGAGACAGTCAGAGCTGTGGGCCTCTGCATGGGATTTGGAGGAAGGGACCTTGCTGATTTTCCTGAAAAGTGGGTCGCCATGGGTTTTAAATGTGGAAGAGCATATATGAAAAGGCATTTTTGATCCCTGTCAGAAGACAAAAATTGGAAGAGGACTTGAAATGTACCATTCTGTATAAGGTGTCAGATAGCAGACAGAGAGAGAACAATTAAGACTGCACAAGGCTCTCCATCAGCAGCGTACAATGGGAATAGGATTTTCTTTTTCCCCGGATGTCAGCCCAGCCACTCAGGCGAGACGAAGAGAATTTCTTCCACTTAAGAAATCCTTTGTTCGGGAAAGAGCTGTTCAGGCCTCTGTTCTCTCCTCAGCCAAATTGTATGTAGTTTTCACGGAGAAGACTTCACTTTCTGCGGGGCATTGGTAACCAAACAGCTTCTGGACAAAGTGCAAAGAGCAGCAAGTCCAGAGTATCCTTGGAGTCTGACAGGGAGGCTAAAGAATGAACAGAAACATTTTCAAATGCAAAAAGGTTGATATTTATTCTTGCAAAATTTGTCATTGTGATTTTTGTCCTGTGAACCTTGCAGGAGCAGAATTCATGTTTGTTTTCTGCAGGGTGGGTCCTCAGTCCTGTTCATGTTTTTGTTGAAACGTGTTGACTGTATTCTCAATACAAGAAAACTGCATCTAAATCTGTATAAAACCTGCCTAGGTCCTTCTGGAAGTGTAGATCATTCCCATGAAAACTATTTAACTAGACCATGAATAGCCAGCTTCTCTGCTAGTTTAGTAACAGAGTTTCTTTTCTCTTGATGTGCAACACTGCATATTAAAAAAACCAAACCCCAAACAAAACCAACCAACCAACCAAAAAAAAGCAGTGGAGCTGTTCAACAAGGAAGGAAGGAAGACATCCCCACTACCAGCATTTATTTAACCTTTGTTCACTGAGATTAAAACTACTGGATCCAGGAGAAGTTACTTGTCTGTCTCTTTTTTTTTTTCCCTTATGCCATGAATATATATGTGCACATACATGCAAAAATGATGGAATGCACGTGCACATGCGTGCACAGACACACGCACACACACACATACCCACACAGATGGAAACTCGGAACACAATCTTTACCACCCAAATAATTGTACCAATCTAGTAAACTCCGTGGATTTTATTACCCAGCTGATACTGTAGCAAAGATACCAGGTTATCAATTGACACATTTATGTGTAAAAAATCTAAAGATTCATAAAATTGTTAAAACAAATGTATGACTTCCCAGCTTGTGCATGTTAGTTGAAATTTCTTCTTCATGAAGGTAAAAGAAATCCTGGATATAGTTTGGAATACAGAGGTACTGCAGTCACCTATCTTTCCATTTTACTTTTATTTCACGGTGGCTATATATAATGTCAGTATTTACATGTAGTGCCCTTTTTGCTCTTACAGATCAGACTGGAAGTCTCACAACTGGGTTTGACACTAGATCCTACTCAGTGGAAGGAAAGAAGCCTGTCTGTCCCATCATTTCAAGAGGCTATGTAACTAAAATGCGCATTAAGGTCTTTATATCATAGTCTAAATACAGAAATGCTTAGAGT
Organism: Aramus guarauna; assembly: GCA_013400195.1. Taxonomy (NCBI): domain Eukaryota; kingdom Metazoa; phylum Chordata; class Aves; order Gruiformes; family Aramidae; genus Aramus; species Aramus guarauna. Next base: position 69,677 of record VXBL01000268.1, on the reverse strand, counting down.
CCATTTTGTCAGCAGTATCTCCCTTATTGGGTTACTGATTACTGGTAACACACCTTACACGAATCTGCATTTTAAGATCACTTGGAAATTTCACCTGTTGCATACAGTGGCTATTCACTTGTTAACGGGTGTTTCTCACCAGGATCTCATTACATTTGTGCCCCATGGTCTGCCCTTACTTCCAGTTCGTTTTCAAGTGTAGTGTTATACACCGGTTCAAGTTTGTGTGCCTTTAAACGGTTTGGTTCCTTGATATCCAGAGAAAACACCTCTCCCTTCACGTGTGACCAGGAGGCTGAGATCAGCAGAAGGGGATGAGAACTGTAACCTGCTTCCCGAGCTGTCCCACCAGAATGTGGGCTGGCTGGTTGATAGGTCATAGAGCAAAGCTGGGCTTTTCTTTGAGGGGAAAAGAAAGAATCGGCTGTATTGATTGATAGGGGGGCTACAAATGCTTGGTGGGTGGAAGTTATTTTAGTTTTTTGGATACTATCTCTAATTTAGAACTCAATTTCTGAGTGTGTATTCAAGCATCACATGGCTGTATTCATAAATACATCAAGTGGATTCCAGAAAAAATTAGCAATTAAGCAATTAGCTGCAGAACTTGTATCTGCAAATGCTTTTTGCTGCACATATTTGACGTTCTTTTGCTGGCACCCTGTGCTCTTGTAGCCTGGATGTCTTTACACATCCTGAAACTGCCTCTTTCTAATCCTTCCTTATTTTCATCAATTTAATACAAGTAAAGTTGTCTGTTACAACAAGAAAAACCCCTCAAGTTTCACATTAGCTTATGTTTTTTCAGAATCAGACTACTGTTCCTGTTGCCTTTTATTACAAAAAACTATGAAGCATGCATAAGACAGGACCAAAAGTCCAGGCTTAAGCAGACTACGTATTGTCATAATTTTTCCTTGACAATTAAGAATAAATGCTGGATGAAAAAAAAAAAATCAGAAAAAGGAGAAGAAAAGCCAGAAAAAAAATATCAAGTGTTTTACATTCTCTCAGTTATCTGCTACTACATTTGTACTGCGTATTTACTAAAGCCAGAGCTGCACTACCCAGTGCTTCTCATTTTAAAACAATCATTTATGGGTGTTAAAGTATGCCTGTGAAAGCAGAAGTGTACTATGTCAATCAAAGCTAATCACTGGTACAGGCAAAGTGCTTTTGTTGGCCTCCATGCTCTAAGCCGCGCTTCCACATCTGTGTTTGAAGAGATTAGAGAGGTGCTTCATACAAGAACTGTATTAGTTAAAGCTGATCGACAGTATTTGGAATAAATCATGAAAAAGTTGAGTGCCAGAAGGAAAGGCATGGCGAGCGAGTTTGAAATGGACTAAGGCTAAATCCGGCTCCTTCCCATCCTTCCCACTCTTCCCTCTCCTGGACGCACACATACGAATATCTACACGCTTGTTCTTCTGAGAGCAATGCTGGTTATCTTCCTTCAGCCGCTTTGCAGCTAACGTGCAGCTGCACAGCCCAACGTACTCGAGCTTGTTTTTCCTGAGATACATACTATTTATTGGCTGAGGCATTGATATCGTATTTGATGTGTTTATATCAGTCAGGACTGGCAAGGGATGGGGAAATAGGTGATAAAGGAGAAGAAGAGCTCTTGCAAACTGCTGTGCTTCGGAATTCTGCAGCTCCCCCCACCTCCATTTCCAGCAGCTCTCTTGCCTCATGAATGCCATACACTTTCAAATAAATTATGAGTGACAAGTATTTGAACCAATAAAGAGGGCACCATATTTTATATGCAGTAAATTTAATTCCAGATTGTGTTTCACCTCAGCAGTGTGACATGTTTATTGCCACTGAAAGATGAAAGCACCAGGAGTTAGAGACAAGCGTCAGCAGTTCTAGTGGGCACCAGCAAAATGAAGATTTGACAGACTGGTGGCTGAGCCCGTGAAATGAAATGCCAGATCAAATTTTACCCAAAAGGGGTCAGATGTACTGTCATGCCCCCAGACTCTCAATACCAACTGAATAAATGACTCTGGTTCAACAAGCTGCCGAGGAAGGTGGTGTGCGATCCATAATTCACTGCCAGAGGGCTATGATGCCTTTCAAAATGCACCGATGATTGGTAGTGCCAGAGCTGGCTTTGAGGATATGCTGCGATGAAGTAACTCTGTTGGAGCTGAGAGCTTCTGAAAAGAACTATTAACCAACTTCCGAAATTTCTTATTTATTATGTGTCTGCCTTTGTCACCTTCGTCCCACAGTTGGACCTACAGCTGCCTGCACTGAGTGAAAATCAAGCAATAAGCCTTTAACTTGCTCGGTAATATATGCATAAACTTGAGAGATGTCTTTCTGTTGGGGTGGCCCAGATCTGAGGAAAAATCTTTTGGCAATCAGCTATGAAATGATGTTTGGGTAGCATCCCTTTGGAGGTTGAAAATAAGAAAAAGAAGCATCGTGCCTGTTCATTCCAAGCCGAGCTTTGCCACCTTTCGTCATGTGTGGCGGCACTTACTCATGTGAGTTGTCCCACTGGGAATTCTCAGAAACTATTTGTTTGAGGGTTACTTAACATAAGTAAGGCTGGCAGAATTGGATCTGGTATTTGCATGCAGCAAATTATATTAGGGGCAACTTATATGCAGATTTAATTGCACAATGCGGGAAAGACATATAGAGAATCTTTTGGCTTTAGTGAGACATGCTCACTACACACCTTCTGGTCAGCAAAACAATTTCTCCTGACTCTTTTAAAAGTTTGAGATCAAATACCATTCATTGCCAATGGCCACAAACACTAAAAAAATCTCTATCAGTGCTGATATCGGCAACAGCACCTCCAAGATTCAGATAACAGCAGAGTGTCAAATCTGCAGGTCAGCAAAGTAAACTCTCTGCTTCTTAAATCCATCCTGTATCTGTTGGAAAGACAAGACATATTTCAAGCTGCTGCTGCTTACAAGTAGTTATAACGTTTTTGTCTTCACATAACAGTGGATGGCTGTTCCAGATGTTTACCTCATTCCTGGTTATAAATCCTCTGGTTTCCAGACTGAAGCTAGTCATGGGCAGTTTATACCTATTTGTTCTTGTGTCAGTCTTTTCAAAATCGCTTTAAACCTGGGTAAATAGCTTTTTGCTCTCCCAGGTATTTTCCAGCCTGATGCGTATATAGCCAGTTACTTGGGCTTCGTTTTGCTAAACTTACTGAGATCTTAGATTTCCTTTTAATATAACAGACTCTGGGCTCCCTGGCCATCATAGTATTTTCCTGTCACTACTCCAAATATACCAGCAATTGTAAAAACCCTGCAATTTGAGTCAAACTGAACATGGGTGAGCAGAGCTCTAAATATTATTCCAGATAAGGAATATAACATCATATAAAGGTATCCATAGGTTTGAACCTCTTTCAGAAAGGCATTTCTTCATCATCCTAATTTTGCACTTGCCCTTTTCATGGCAACCCCATGCAGTACGTTGTACATAGAGTACAGGTACCAGCAGCACTTGGACAGGACAACATCTCAGACATCTGGACAGTTTCTGACTGTCTGAGCTCTCAGATGTTATTTGATGTTTGTGGTATTTATATAAAGTGACTAACTGCCTTTTCCCTGGATTTCCCAGGGTGGTGCTGGGTACTCCTAGATATTCCCCACTGCCATGTCCCATTGGTCCTATGCACCCCTACAGAAGACTCTGGAGAAGATATTGGTAACATTTTAGTTGGCCTAGATACTTACATGAGTGGAAGTGATTAGGCCTAGAAGAACCTGTGGGGCTCCCTGCTATTCATACATGGCTGAGCCTCAGCAGAATGTTGGCAGCCATAAGGAGACAAGCGCCAAGTGAGGAACTTGGCACTAGCACTAGGTCTGATCACCCTCCAAGCCCATTTCTCAAACCTATAAAAGCAAGGGTTCAAATAACATGTCTGAAAAGAAAGAAGCAGGTGTGGTTTCCCATCCCTTGCTACATATTCTGCACTTAGGTCTGACTGTCTGCAGGTCACTTGGTGGTTGCTCAAGACTGCCTTCATCATCAAGTTGCCTAAATGTCACTTTCTAACCAGCATGGACGCGCAAATCTCTGCACAGGTCCTGCAGAATGAGGTGCAGTGTTACGTCACATCGTCACCAAAAGGCAGGCTGGAGTCCTTGAGTATAGAGCTGAAGACAGGATTAAGACAGGAACATAATGTTTATGTAAACAAGGTAACATGCTACAAGGACCATTAGGCAATGTGGCCTCCATTTGAGGAGGGTGTTTTCTTGCATTCCTTGCAGATCAGGTTATCCCTAACTTTCACTCATCTTGTCAGCCTTTTTAAACGACCCCAACAGTTGATTCTTAAAGTGTTATCATTTTGAATAAACAATACAGGTTTATTAGTTTAGAGTTTGTTAAGCCATGTTTTATTTTAATCCAGCTGTAATAAAGTTAATGAACTACAGTAATTGCTACAATAAAATTCCATGCAGTGCATTGTACGTAGACCACAAACGCCACCAGACCTTGGGCAGCGCTAACAATGTGCAGAGATTCCACAAAACACTTCAACATCTTTCTTCCAAGAAAAATAAACACAAAAATAAAATTTATTCAAAAATTTAACAGATCACATTGCGTCAGACCTTCTTAGCTACAAAATTTGTGACCACAAGTCAGTAATTCCTGATCTGAGGAAGTACCAGGCCTAGGAAACGTTCATCCAGAGCCATGTTTTATTGCATGCTTCATATATATACTTATGCAGATATATATACACACATACACATATATATGTGTGTTTAACTGCATCAATGAGTGCATACACAATTTCTTCAAATTAGACTCTTCAGTTTTGTCTTAAATTTAAATGACATCATTGTTCATGCTCTGTTCTGTAGGAACTGTCACACAGGGAGCAAGCATGTATTTACATTGAGCTAGTGTCTTCTCATCTCCAACTTTTATGACTTTATTGTTTTCAATATATAGGTATTGCAGAAGCAATACTTTGTTGAATGTCACCCAAAATCTCTTAAATTAAAGCCTGAGAAAAAAGCCAGATATTGATCCAACTCCTTATGCAACACTGTATTAGAGAGGGTTTTTTTCCCATTTGTAAAGTTAGGGCATCACTGAAGCTTTTCTGCAGGAAACCTAAAGGTTTTACTCTGAAGGACTTTCTGCAGCAGAATTCCCAATGAGAATGCCAAGAATAGGCATAAAAAAAAATAACACAGACAAACTCTGTGTTTTGCTTTGGCATCAATAACAAAATCTTTCCTTTTTCTATAGCATGAGAGCAAGTATTATTACTATTAAAAGAAGAAATTTTTTTTTTTTTTTTTTCAAAAAGAGGATCTAGCAGGGGACAACTCATATGCACAGTGTTTTTCATTTTTATTTTTGTTTATAAGTAGTTGTTTTGACATAATTAGATCCTTTATGTCTTTCTATAGCTTGTATATGTTTGGATTTTTAAAATATTCATTACCAGATTTGATCCTGAGATGCACCCGGAAAACAGAAATACTTTTATCTGAATGGAGCAAGTTGGAACCCTTTTACATTTTTTCTTACAAAAACTTTCCAACTTAGTTTTATTCGTATTGTATGAAAAATCTACTGAAAACAAATGAATTCTGTTCTAATTCTTTTAAACCATTCTTTAAGTTGATCAAGGCTAACTCCTGAAGTCCTGCAGATGGCCAGATCTTTCTATTTTATTCAAATGAATATTTTCTTTGAACTCTTTTGGAGTTTTGTGTAATTAATAAATCTATGAAATTTAGCTTTTACTCATTCTGTATTTCAAACTCCTCTAAAGGATAGAAATGTGCATTTTTTTGGATATGACTGTATTTTACATGTGACCTGTGTTAGTCATAAATTATAATTTCTTAACGACTATTTGCTAATCAGTACAACATATGTAAGTATTTAATTGTAAGCCTGTTTGTAGATCAAATAATGTCAACAAGGCTGTCTATATGTTTTAAATTACGTAATTGGTTGCAGAATTGGACTCAACGCTTGTTATCGTCTGTATGAGTTCACAGTAGGGATTAATAGGGCCTCTTATTCTGCCAGACTCTCAGTTACGAATAAGCTGAAATAGGTTCTGCCCCACATTCTTGCTGAATAGTTCAGACTGTATAAAGTGTATGTTATTTTAATGTACATCAACCTTTTGGGAGGGAAAAGTATTGAAGTCAAACATGAAGAAAATGGATTCACTGTCTAGCTCAGGCAGAGTATCTTTGTCAATTTGGGTAAATCCCTTGATTTTTCAGTGCCTCAGTTCTCCATCCATAAACTGAGGAATTAATATTAGCTCTTTTATCTGCCTTGTCTATTCATACAGAAGACCCCTTGGAGCAAGGATTGTCTCTTGCTGTATGTATTGCATTATTGAAGTGACATTGCATCCCTTCCCTTCGTTTCTCTTTACGTTCATCTGAGTTAGACTCTAAGGTTCTAAAAACATGCACTATATTAATTTTTGTAAAGTGGTTAGTGCTATATAAATGAGGAATGATAAAAATAAAAGCAAGTAATAAATCATATTTAGCTATGAAAATACTTTACGACTGCAATTGATGGTAATTTCAGCGTTTCCCCAGTCCCCCTCTGTAAAATTATCTCAATTTAAATTCTTCTGACAAACATTCTTTCTTCATTCTAAACTCTATTTCAGATAATTTTTGTTCAATAACCTTAGCAAATAAAAGTACTTTGATCAGAGTGCTGCTTTTTCAAACTTATTAAACAGTACTCATCCTTTTTTTGTGGGTGACATCCTCAGCTGGAATGAATCAAAATAGTTTCAAAATAGCTTTGTCATAGTGTGAAGCTCTGAAGAGCACTATTGACCTGCAGGTACTGATTTATGCTGACTCGGATCTCCTGTCTTCCTTTACACCATGGAAAGATCTTGGCCCAGACCCTCTCAGTAAAGATCACATAAAACTTAACATTAGAGCAGATTGCACCGTCTTTCTTCCAATTTCAAAAGAATTTATCTTCTCAAAAAAACCTCTCAGCTCTTTGTACTTTTTAACTTTTATTTGTTTAGATTTTTAGAAGTTTCAGTTTAATTTGAACGTTTACTTTATCAGCTAAACAATTAGCATTTTGAGCGAAGGAGCACTCCCATTAAAAAGTTAAGTCTGCCTAGTATCGGATTCTAAATCAAAGTCTGAACTTTTGCCTAAATCTAGCAGAAGACAATGCATCAAAACTTCATGCCGGTTGACTTCTAGATGTTAAAGAATGTGCAGGTATCGTGCAGTGACAGAAAAGATAATTACTGTCAAATATTCTTTCTAAGATAACACTCAACCAAAATCTTACCTTTTAGCGTTACTTCTGAATGTCTTTGCAGGATTATATTAGGATGTATTTTCTCTGTATCAAGAGCCCAGTCACGTCCTTTGAGCTGTAGAAGAGGCACGCAGGAGGGCTCTGATCCCCTGCGCTGCAACTGAGCTCACCCGTAAGGAGACCTTCTGCGCAAGAAGACCCATCGGCCCATCCAAGCTGCCTCCGTTGTCAGGGGCTTGGGTATCGAGGCAAAACACTAGTGTGTTAAAAAAGTATTACAAAATTTTGATTCCCAAATCTTATGAGAAATGGAGGAGGAGTACTGGCTGAAGAGAAAAGTAAATGGCAATACAGAACACCATTGGGAAGAATGTTCCTGTAGTGTTTCGTGAAGGAACTTTAAAAGCAGAAGAATCATTATTCCTGACCCATCTTTGAATTTAAATTGCACACTTAAGCAAACTTTGAACTGTACCACACAATAAGCATAACAAGTAAACCTATGCTTTTAATAGTTAATCATCTGATGCATGACAACTATCATTCTGAATTCTGTGTGAACTGATTCACAAAAATCATTCAGTAAATTAATGTAGTTTTGCAATATTATCAGTAAAATAGGCAAGCAGCCAAATGTCTAATGACAAATTGAAGGGTTTTGAGATGTGTCTGTCTCTGTGCAATATCGAAATTGTTTTCAAAACAGAAGCACCCTGGAAAAAATTGAGCAACACCACGTGAACCATAGCACTATTATGAAAATTCAATAAATAAATAATGTGACTTATATGCAAATAAATGTATCTATCCTTCAACTTTGCCATCAAACATTTTTCAGTGGCCCACTCTGACTCCCGGTGAAATAAATGGCAACATTTCCTTTGGCTTTGGGAGAAACTAATTTCCTCCTCTACCCAGCATTTATTCCAATCTGGCGTACTTTTTAGGCAATATAAACACCGCATTTGTAAAGCCTAAAAAGGAGCCACTCTGAAGAGAGGGCAGCAATCTGTCAACGCGGTGGTTATTGTCTGGAGCATTACCTGTCTTGCAGGTGCTATTCCCCTTCATTTATCTTCCAGCCTCGATCTGATGGATTGGGGATTATTGCTCTTTTGGCAATCAGATCCTGAACATGTCTCCTATTTAACTCTGGGCTGTAAAAAAGGGAAAATTAAAAACCATTATGAGACCTCCATATAATTAATCTTCAGATGGCTTGAAGCTTAAGCATGTAATGTCCTCAGTATACTGTCTACTGTAACAAGTAACAGGAGGGAAAAAAAGATGACATATCAATACACTTTATCCAAGGGAAGAAATTCCAGTTGTAGCATTAAATATAAATACAATAGTGTGTTGGCATAATGTAGTAAGGTTCCTGTACTATTAAAGGCTTTGTTCTAAAGCGTATCTGTGTACACAATGAGATGATGAACACAGTGCATCACATAGCTAAATTTAATATATGCAGGGGTATGATGTTTGCAATGCATGCATTTCAGCAGGTCCCATTAGTGCGCCTTTCCCCTCCAGTGAAAACAGAATGAACCACAGCCCCTTCTGGTTTGCATAAAGCAAACAAAATTAGATTTGCTTTGCTGAATTGAAACCCGCTTGGGATTGTGAGCCTCTCTCGGGGACAAATTACTTCAAACAATCCCTTTGTACCATAACAAAATCAAAAAATTCAGGCCAATCAACATGGCTCAAAACCCTTAACACAAGAATTAATAATACAACCTAGTCTATTTTTATTGCTTCTGAGCTACAGATCCTTGTTTTAATATAATTACACTTATTTGTGGTCCACATGTTAAATAAGCTTGCATATGTTAACTAATGTGACATAAAACAACTTTTATAATTTCACTATTGGAACCAGTTTTGTTCCCCCTAGAGTAACATCCCTAACACAGGACAAGCTAAACTTTAATTGCATTAAATTAAATCTATATTATGATTTTTTTGGCCTATATAGATAGAATGGTAGACATTTCTGAAGTGAAATATGTCAGAATTATTTCATTTAAATTCCACTGTAAGTCATATTTCCTGATGGGTTTCCAAATCTAACCCTTCCTGCAAAGAAACAACTTATTCACTCTAGCAGAGAAACCTCATTTAAGGTGGCACAGTGTTTTCCCCTCTTATTAACAAAATACCTTTACCCTTAATGGTCTAACGCAGGTCATGAGCACAATGTACTTGCATGTCACATTTCACTCCAAACTATGCTGATTTTTACAATGTTTCCAGATTTTTTTAGACTACAACATTTTGAGCGCTGCGACTACTTAAGTTGAAACACACTGTAAATGAAGGCAGAGATTTTATTTGCTTTGTTCATCAGACACGCCCAAAACGAACCACAGGGAAGTATGTTTGTCTTTTCTATTTTCATCAATATTTTATATATTGCTCCAGACAGTATTATTTCTTAGCATTTTTCAAACTCCAACCTTGGTGTTGCACAATATTATTTTAAATACAACAAAATAATGGCAAACATAACTAGCTCTGATTTTCCATCTTAACGCAATACAAGATTATGGACAAAAAAGCAGGAGGTCACTTTTATTACTTTCTAATAAGACTTTACCTTATATGAGGCTATAAGCAATATATCAAGATGTCACTTTGTGCCTCCTAATATGACATTGTGGTGATGGAAGGAACCAAGGAGTTAGCACAATTTTCTGAAGTATTCTCCCCAGAAGCGTGTTTCTGCAATGCACAGTCTCAAGCACTTGGAAAGGAAAACGCTGACATAGGGCAGAATTATACCCTGACTCATAGTCCATGCAACCCAACTGATGGATGCATAACGTATCAATCAAGACAGTTCTGCTCCTGGAATATATATTTTCTTCACAGAAAACAAAAACAACCTTTGCCCAATTTAACCTGAAAAATTACACCTGGAGATACGCAGAAGAAATAAAAGGTTGAGGAGAGTAAGCAGTGCATTTTTGTTATAGCCACAGGAACGTCGGAATTAACATTTGCATTTCAAAATGGTGCCAAGAAATTAAGATACAGAAAAACATATAGAGAGCACCTTAACTATGCCCTGTAGTGTCACTGTGCACGCATACATGACTATCAGATAATAACATTTCTAATTTCGGAGAGCTGACAGTGATTTGTTAAGGCAGCATTGCATTTTTCCTCTCTCATGTTGCTGGAAAGTGGACTTAGCTGGACTGCATCCTCTAATTAAGTCCCTTTGCTATAACTCCAAATTCCTAAGGACTATAATCAATGCATCGACACCTATTTTCCTCGGACTTCTAATAGTTATTTTACTTGTAGAATAGCTCATGTCCTCCCTCATTTTGTTCCAGACAGGCAGATGAAGTTTTGCAGAAATATCAAAATATCATTTTATGTTGGAAGGAACACGGTCTCCAGAAGAAGGTCAGAAGGATGGACATTAAGGGAATTGAATAAGAAACGCCATAACTAGAGAAAAATGATACCCACCAAGACAGAATAAGGAATAATAGAGATAGGTTTAGCTCCATGTTTTAGACAAATTTTGGTATTTAAAACAGACAAAGAAAATAGGCTCGCCTTATGCTTTCCTTGTTTTAAAGAGGTTAGTCCTGGCACAATCAATTTCATTTTCAGACACTGGCAGGCTTATTGGGCTAAACCACCAATCCACAAGAGACACAGAAACTTCTGCAAAATGAAATTCCACCCAGCTCACCGAGATGAGTGGGTCAAAGGCAGGGGCAATGGAAGGGCAGCTCCGGCGACAGCAGCAGGGGTGAGTGGTGCAGGTGGGAAAGAGGAATGACTGATGCGAGGAGAGCCTTTAACACGAGCGAGAGGTGGGCTAACTTCACCGTCTGCCCAACTGTGAAGTGACCATCTGAGCTGAAGGCCAATATTCAAAATACAAAGGTACTCTGTATTTTCTGGAACGTTTCTTACCTGCCTCATTCTATCTGGTGGCCTTTCGTGTCAGTCTCGCTCCTGCAGTACAGCCAGCCCTACGTTGTAGCTCATAAAAGCCTCGGAGTTAGGATATATTTTTTGTTAAAATTCCCTCTAAGGGCAGCTGCACGGATGCAGGAATGGACAGTAACTCTACAACGTATTTAAATACAAGTAAAAATAATGTCTATGGAAACTTGCTGTGTAGTGTAACTAGTTCAGATATATTGTCATATGTTAAATGCTGGTTTTATTTCTGCAATACTGTTCTCTTAAACCTCTGTTGCACCATGCAGCCACTGCATGTCACTACTAAGACAGAGCAATAGAGAAAGATTCCAGAAAGATTTATAAATTTCCAGTGGAGATGGATGCCACTATCAGCCAGGTAAAAGCTGCCCCCGTATGTATATATTCATTTATTGTTTAAACCCCAAACAGTTAAAGTGCTCAGAAGAGTTCACAGTCCACTCTGTGCTACACAATTTAGATTGCGTAGGGTTTTCCATGCATTTGTTATGTATTTAAGTGTGTGTTAAACCATTAGATCCCAAGAAAATCATAGTCATTCATGATTCATTGAGTCATTCATATCTGAAAGTTGTGCCCTAGCACCAGTGTGTTTTCTTGGGTTGAGATATGTTCCTCCTACAAAATATATAAAGTATTATCCATGGGCAATTACCCGCTTCTACCCATATTTCAGAGGAAGCACTTTTAGCAATATAAATTATTCATATTATATAATGCAGCATACAAGTGGTATACTCTGTCAGAAACTCAGCCTTTTTTGTTGTGGTGTGGGGTTTTTTTATTTAATCTGAGGGCAAAATTATTTTCAAATCCACATGCTAGCAGTTTGCTTCAGTATTCTGGACTCCTTAGGTGTGCAGATTTCCAACTGGTATGAAGGAAAATACGTATGTCAGTACAGTAGATCAATGTAATTAAGAACTATAGAGCAGATCTGAGAGGAAATTTTGGTCTTGTAGGAATATATCATCCTTTCAAAGGCAAGTGAGGTTAATTAAATTTCTATAATTAAATCAATTATTGGTACTAATGTATTTCTTAAACTGTAGGACCTGGAGAGTCTTCTTATCTCCATGTTTTGGTGCATCCCCTTCTGCTGTAGTCTGGCTCTCTGCTAAGACCCAGGTCTGCACCACCTCTCCTCGCTTCTTTTCCCACCGCACTGAGGAGAAAAGCAGGATTTGACCTGGAAGGGAGGTTAGTTCCTGACATGGAGAACTGGGGAATCGGGACCCTGCCTCCGTTAGCTCACACCTGCTGCATAAACACAATGGCAAAATCAATGCAAGTTGTGGCTCCTCTGTGCCATGTTGGATGAATATAGATTAAAAACATCCCCACTGTGAAGTGCTTGCGCTCACACCCTAGGCAGTACACAATAGGATGATATTTGATTGCCCTGAGAAGCTGGATTATATTTTCCCACCTTCTACCCCAATTTACCTTTTCACAGGTATTTTGGTATGAATTGTTTTAACAAGCGTTCACGGAGCGGTGATGGTGATCCTTAACTGTACTTTTCTAAGGAACTTAGGCATCATCGTTGCAAGGACTATTCTAACAATCGTATTAATTCACTGGCTTTATATGAAAACCTTGATACTGATCTTATAAATAGTTCCTGCTAATGCATTTTGGGTGAAATGCTGCCAGGTTTTAGTGATGCAAATTAAGATGACTGTAAAATTGTTACTTAGCGATTTTGTTAAATGTAAATTTGCAGTGTTGGATAGTGTCATTCTGTTTCTTGCCGTATGTTCAAGCTAACAGGCAGAACCGCGCTCATTTGTATAATGTTAATATCTTCTTGCTTAACTTTTATAACATTCTGCACAAATTAACGTAAGATCCTAATAATCAGGCCAGCTATTAAAGAATTCTGTGATGTGTTCCAAAATGAAGCATGTAACGCCTATTGGGTTCACACAATAATTGCAGCCTGACTGCCGTCTGCTCTTCTCATCACAGTGACACCTGCTAACAAATATGTTGCTAACTGTGTTTGCAGCATTACAAATAGGTAGGCGCTTATTGGCTGCTCTGGGGCGAGGGTATTTGGCCTGTGCACTTACCAGTGGAAGGTGATTTAGCAAGTCTGCTTTGATGATCTGCTTTTCACAGTGTGAGACTGTATTTTGCACCCTAGAGTTCCCAGGTATGGTGTCACAGTGCAGATACTGCGCTTTTCACCTCTCCCTTTTCCTGCTGTTGCGTCCTTTTGTGGTTGCAGGGGTTTTCGGTTTATTGGCATTTCTGCTGAAAAATATTTGAACAATTTGGGAAGCTGGGGGCCAAAAACTTCCTTTTGTATATGTCTGTGTGTGTGAGAGTGCGCGTGTGAGGCAGAGACAGCAAGAGAGAGAGAGAAAGAGGTTCCTTCTTTACCATTGCAGCTTTATGATATGGTCTTTAGCTACATGTGGGTGACATGCAATAAAAATATTAGACATATCTTTTCAGAAACAATCGCACTCCCTTGCTGGGAACATTCTAATGACTTAAAATGGGTTTCTTCAAATACTCTTAATAATGAAAAAGGTAGTTGTTAAAACTGGTGAAATAAATTCATAACATATTAAAAACATGATGTCTAGTTTCACGCAATGCACAGAGGCATCTCTGCCCCTTACCCTGTAAGCAGAGTCTAAGATTTGGATTCATGTTTGAATGTTAAATTGGAGAAGTGAACTATTCTGATACATTTTTATGCTCTCTTTTAGTTATTTGTTTATGAGTGTCTGGTTTAAATTCCAAGTACAAAACCATTACCCAAAAGGTAATAGCATCTTCATTAAGCACTAGCTTCGTGTTCCTTGCTACACTTCAGACAGTCAGTGATTAAATACCCCCGATGAGCATACTCCGTGAATAGCTCTTATACAGCCCTAGGACATATGTTGACTTCCTTGTTACTTCTGTTGGATTACTAGAAACAACAAACTTTTTCAAAATCAGGGTTTTAGGTCTTCTAAAATTTATAACATATGAAAATTAAATGCACATTTGTAGATGAGATGGGAATGGGATGTTTTAGAATGGGAGGGACTGTCTGATATCAGGATGCAAAGAAATTCTTGAAAATGATGGAAAGTTACTTCCAATCCTTTCAATTTTCTTAACAGCCCTTCTGAAAAGGGGAAAACTCAAATGAATACACAAGCTTAGACAAACTGAATATTCAGTAAGCTGCCAAGGTGTCCAAAATGGAAAGCTATGAAACCATGCTCAGTATTTTTTCCATGAAACTACAGTGTATAATGCAAGTTTGGTGACTTGGGCACAGAACAGCCTAAGGAGAAAGAGGAAATTTGACTAAAAAAAACAACCTGGTCACAAAATCTGCAACATACTGATGTAGAAGTTTGTTTTCCCAACCCATAATGGATTGGAAAAAGAGTTGAGAAAAAAGGGCTTTATTTATGAACAGTTTGAACTCAAAAGAGTTCAGTTTAGCTAGTCAAGACTTTCAAGGTTTGTCTTGCCAATAAATAGAAGCTTGAACTTTTGTAGTGTGAACACTTTAGAGTGTAGTTCAAGTTATTTTGATGTAAGATATAAAAGTTGCCCTCCTCCTGACTCCACTATCACTGAATCTTACATTTCAGCTAAATTCTGAAAGTTAAAGAAAAAATTAAAAAAAACAAAAAGTTTCTATATTCACTTTGGCATCCTATGGCCAGTCCGTGTCTACCAGTTTGTGTATTATTGTTTGAAGCAATGATTCTGAAGGATAAATTAAATCTGCTATCACACTCCTGCAGCTCACTGTTTTCAGATGATGCTCTCCTGGCAAAGGAGACTGATGAGTCAGGCGTCTCTGAACACTTTGAGGGCAATGAAGAAGATTGACCAGAATTGTGGTCATCATTTGGCCTAAGAATTCTCTATTAATTTGAACTATTTGAACTCCTTCCGTGGCTTCCAAACATTAAATTTTCCCATGCATATTTTATATTTCAAAAAAGTTTCAAGTCACTGTCATTGTGAAAAACAAATGAACTGCCAAAGAGCACCAAACACTATAAAAGCAATTTGCTTCTTTCTTGCCTTCCAAATAAGGGTCACGTAAAAAGGCCAGAGGTGTGAGCAAGGTCCTCCATGTATCTTGCTCTTGTGAAAGGCCTTTCGCAGGGAGTATGTGAACAAGTCCCAGAGGCTCAGCTTTCTCATTAAACAGATGTAATGGGTCTTCTGACCCTCTGAGCTTTCCACCACTTTCTTCCATCCCACTTTTACTGAAGATAAGAGAGCATTTGTTTCTGCCATTTTCCTGATATTTTCTTACATTATTTTATACTCTGTCCTACATCTACCCATCAAAAAGTGAAGCTGGAAAACTAAAAGGTAAAAATATCTAAAATATTCCCGAGTCTAGTCCTACTCAGGACCAGTACTTACTGTCTAAGAGTCAATCATCCTAACATCCATAAGGTAAGGTGGGAATGACAGATGGTGGCATGCCTCACTCTAATTTTAGGCTTGCAGATAGAATGTCTTCTCAGCTTCTCTTCTGGCTTGAACTGGACCAGGAACAACCATTCCCTCAGCTACCATGTCCATAAGTCTAGGAGACTACCAAGGAATTTGATATTAGTAGAGGCTTATTCTCAATACCCAGAGATGAATAAAAGCCCATGGATGTACAAAAGGGTTGGTGTTGATCCCGATATATACACTATATTTTATTGAGGAGTATTTTTCATCTATTTGAACTATGTAAGTGAACTTTCTAAGATACTAAATGACTTTCTCACAGCACCTCACTTTATGAATATTCTAATTTAACCAGGCTGATTTGTAATTTTTCCATTTTATTACTGAACGATTTAAGATCAAGCACATCAAATGTAAAAACTAAAACCTAACTAAACAGTTTGAGATTTAGGAAATTCATGATGGATTTTTAAATCCAAGTGAACAATTAGTTTCTTAATCTTATCATTTGTTCATGATTCATATTTTTTTTCCAAAGGAATTCTTAAAGGATTTAAATTTTATAATATTCAAAGGACAGAAATGTTCAGGATTTAAGTGATTTAAATTCACACTCAACAGGAGACTGAATGACACAGGGATTGTTGCTGTAGTGTGCAGTCTATCACCTACATGGCACCGGGCCTATCCATCTTTCTAGGTGCTTATATATGTCCACAATAGTAGAATCTGCTAGTTCAAATCAAATACAGAACAGATTGTATTATGTAATGGCTAATCAGAGGTGCACGGCAGTCAGCATTAAGAAAAAATGCATCAACGCTTGCCAACAGTTTTCACGTGCTAGAACGTGAGGCAGCTCAGCTATTTCGTATCATAAGCATGGGTAGAGAGACAAACCCAGTATCAGACATCATGGTGGGAAACTGTTAGTAAGTGTTGGCTTGCTAATGGAAACAACTTGGTGGTCCAAAACTTGGTGTCCACATCAAAGCCCTCCTTCCCTCTTCTTCAGGGACACTAATTGGCAAGCTCAGCAGAGACACCAAGGGCTGAATGAACAGGGAGACTGAAAAATGTGTTCATCTTTGGAGGTGCCATAAGTAGGTCAGGGTTGAGAGACGTTGACAAGATAGCTTATGGAAAATTGCACTGCCTGCAACATATCTGTAATTTGGATAGATTGAGGACTTCAGTCCCATATGATGCCAATCCAACTTCTTTTACAAGACTGAAATCAATTTTAGAAGACAAAAATTCACTGCTGTAAGTTACAGTAAAACACATGGTTAATACTATACAAACCAATTACATTTCTAAGCTACCCAAATGCAGAGAATGCCTTGAGTACTTTTCTGTTATCTTAGTTTTTACATACTGTAAACATTATCTTCTTCAGAATATAATATTATTTCATAATTACAGGTATAGCATTGTCTTTTTGATTGATAGCATGTTTGTCAAGAATGGCTGTCTACATGCTACTCAGTTATTTCACCTCAGATACTGTTGCTAAAATTACTTGGGTTTCACTGATCACTCTTTATACAATTGATTGTGATAAAATGAAGATAAGGTAAGCATTTCAGGATCAAATTTTGAAGGCTTGATATAGTAAGTGTTATTTTAAGTAAAAGGAGGTGTTTTTTTTTTCGGAAGGGTGCTATAGATGTAATTTATCATTCAGAATCCCATCAGATTTACTCAGGTAAATCAGGTTTGTTGTTGGGGGTTTTTTGGGTTTGTTTGTTTTTTTTTTTTTTTCATCAAGAATTTTGAAATGTTATAATATCCAGAAAATGAAAAGGCATGTCCTCTATTCTATTGAGCCATTTAGCTGAATGTGTCTCTTGAATCTGTTACCCCAGTGTTTAGCATCCTGATTTCACAATCGTACAATTAAATCGTGACCTTTCCCACACGACACAGTTGTTGTCTTTAATAATATTTTTTTAAATTTTTTTTTATTTTATTTTTTTTTATTTTGGTTTAAGACTCACAGCTCAAATGTCATCTCAGGTCTTATATCCTATTCCTTGTCTGTAATTTGGCAAATAAGAATGGAACCTAGAAAAGGTTATCCATTATCAGTTACATCCTTTAGCTCAGAAGCATCTTGCATTGGCAAGAAGCTGACAATTCACCAGACCTTTTGCACCTCTGACTCCTAAACTATATTAATGTTTACATCCTGTAAATCAAGTGCAATAGAAAGAGTCTCTCTCTAATTAATGGCTGAGATGTGTGTCAGATACATTGCACTGTAAAAAATGCTCCATGCCATCATATTCTTCCTGAATCTGTGATTTTGTACACTAAATAGTTTAGGAACACAAATACCTGACTTGGCTTTTTTTTTTTTTCCTAGCCATACATGAAGACCAAAAGCCCAGCTGTGTGAGAAGGATCTCCCAATAATCAGTGCCATATAGTCACAGCAGTCTTTCTCCTTCCTTAGTCCTCTTGGGAAATTACACTGTTCTTTTCGGGAGCTCTTTTTTTCTCTGGTACTGAATCTGCTATATTGATCGGGACTTGGTGGGATGAGGGGGGAGAGGAGGCTTTGAGAGAACCACGGCTTCCCTCCAGCTGTGCCCTGCTGACCAAAATGTAAACAGATGAAATAGCAACACTAAACATCTGGTCCTATAAAAAAAACATTTTCCTGATGAAAAAGGTACTCACACACTTCTGTAAGGAGAGTCACCCTTTTTCATCTCTTGCATGCCCATTCAAGTCTCAGATTCAACTCCAAATCATCTGCTGCCCACTCTCACAAATCAACATGAAGATGTTCTTATTTAATGTTTAGTTTAGCTCAGATAAATATACAGATTTCATGAGTATTCAAATCACTCATTCCTTTGATGAGAAGGAAATTTTCTGAAATTAGACTCTCAAAAAGGTATAGAACCATGACATGTAATTTTAGACAAAAATACTAGCATAACAGTTAATCTTGTCACACTTCTGGCCTAGAAGACACAGAACCCGGATGCATGCAAAAATCATGTAAAGGTTATA
Organism: Aramus guarauna; assembly: GCA_013400195.1. Classification (NCBI taxonomy): domain Eukaryota; kingdom Metazoa; phylum Chordata; class Aves; order Gruiformes; family Aramidae; genus Aramus; species Aramus guarauna. Next base: position 50,945 of record VXBL01000268.1, on the reverse strand, counting down.
AGAGGATAAAAAAATGTATACATTCACTATTAAAAATGTGCAGAGACTTTGGGAGCAGGCAGACCTGAGACCCAGCTCTGTACTTTACTGAATATAGTGGAGTTGGTCAAATTCAGTAATTTCCTGCGTAAAGCAAAGCCTTAATACTGTTCCTGACATCCTCTTGAGGGATCCAGCCATTCTGGCTGTAATGATATACCTATTCTAAAGCTCGGTCATTAACATGTTAAATACTGCATGATATTGAGTAGTAAGATATTCATAAATAAATCAAGATCAAAAGAACACTAAAGGGGCAAAAGCAAGCAGTTAAATGAACAATTCAATGCACAACACCGTGAACAACTCATACAGCTGAAATGCAGACCTAAACTCTGTGTGCACATTAGAATACAGACTTTACATATTTTGATTCTCCCTGTAAATCCATTTTTGTAGAAAAATAAACAGGACCAATAAAATCAGTAAAACAGAACATCGGTGCCATATTGCTGGAAGTCACCAGGAAGTGGTGTGCTTGTAGTGTGACTTTATGACATGGATATGAAAAGTCATGTTTGTAATGCATTTGGCCACGTGATCTCACCACATACTTGTGTGGGAGCCTCGCAAATACATACCCCTTTCTTCTAAGCCAGATGTATGTACCAGGGCTGTAAGTGCTTATATTTCGTAACACAGGGCATAAAAGGCAAAGTAGCCTCAGTTTCCTTGTAGTGTACCTATACAAGTGTTGGTTAAAGGACTCCACACCAGTGGGGAAGGAAAGGCAACACGGGATGTATCTACCCAAAAGCATCTCAGAGAACTTTAATTATCATAAAATAATCTCTCTTCCTCCAGCAGCGGTCTGTTTGGATCCCTCTGTAGGCAACTATGAATTACCTCGCAAGACAACAGGCAATAAAATATTTATCTAATTAACACCTCATCTAGAAGTTCTTATCCTGAAGCAATGTGTGGTGAGCATATGAACTGAACTCCAAGTAGCTGCCCTGCACGGCGCAGAAGTAGGGATTCCCCTAAAACAAGGTACAGATGTTGCCTGAGCCTCAGTAAAGTGAGCACTAATTGAGAGGGGAGGGACAGTTTGTTCAATGCATGTGAGACCCTCACACAATTTGAAACCCCTCTGAGAGCCTCTGGGAAGAAAAAAAAAAAATCCCCCTGGATTTATTACCAAAAGCTACAAAAAGCCTGAGAGATTTTCAAAATGGCTTTGTTCTAGAAAGATGAAAGGACATAGCTCTAAGAACATCAAGTGTATGAAGTTTAGTCTCTGTGGGAGAGTCATGAAGCTGGGGAAAAATACTAGTAAATGTATAAACTTATTTGAATAAAAACCTGAAACAATTTTAACAAAAAAAAAATTCTGGACCATAGGGAATAAGCTTATGAGGGACCTACCAAAGTTTGCATTTTGCTCATTCTGCAAGTTGAAGTGATAACTACTGCAAGTGAGGCTTTTTTGAGAGGTGATGAAATGATAAGTTCAGAAAGAGGAAAACCACAACAATATTAAATTCCAGATAGAACAGATAAAAATATATCAATTTTTAAAAAGAAATCTGAATAAGGTGAAGTGCAAAAGATCTTAAGCTGCGCAAATTTGTACAGACAGCAGAGAAAATACAGTCTAGTAGAGATGACACTGATCTTAGCATGTGCCATAGAATTTATTGAGAACTATTTCTCAATTCTATCAGTTTGTTTACTCCTGCTTTCTATATTTGGATATGTGATATATGTATGCTTTATCATATAACTTGTCAATATTTTCTGAAATTAGGGTGGTACAGGGAACCACGACAAAAGAAAATTTGGTTCCATTTTTAGCTCTGCAGAGTAGCTTTGGAAAAGTAACTTTAATGTTCTATGCTTTGGTCTCCAAATGTATAAAAAGAAGCTGATAATCATGATCTTTTTGTATGAAGTGTTTCAATATCTCCAAATAAAAGGGACAATATCAAAGCATGGCATTATTATTATTATTATTACTTGAACTGATTGAGATATTTCAGAGATAATACCTAGTTATTTGAACAGAAAAAAATTAAAAATGGAGAACAAAAGATCAGAAGATTGAATGTACCTCTGAATAGACAGGAAGAAAAAGCACTTCCTTTATACACAAATCTTGCAGACATCTTTTTGTCCTGGATCAAAGTCTCTTGAACTCCTCATAAATAGCAGGGCCTTAGTGAACTTGACTCTGTGCTATCAGGTTTTGAGATGGGGGTCTGGGAAGAAGGCCAAATTTGTGTCTGTAGGGTAATGCTTTTTGCTAAAATTGCTCAGGACCTTATGGAGAGAATCACTTCTAGGAAGAAATCTCAAAGCATGAATTCTCCTCCTACGCATAAAGCATATTTTATATTTCCAAACTCTTATATTTAGCCCATGACAAAGGGATAGTAATATGGGTAGTTTCAGCATACTAGTTCTGCCCAAAACCTAAAGGTCAGTTTTAGTTAGGTGACTAGCTTACACAACTCATTAAAAAAGATCTAGTCTAGTTCTGTCTGAGCACGGATGCAAGGTAGTACCACAGCAGTTTTAATGGTAGATGGATGCAGAGCAGAAAGTGGTTATGAACCAGTAGCAAGCCATCGCTGAGAAGTGACTTCAACATTAGAGACACCTCCTTTGATATTTCCATCAGAAACCGACTTTAGATATCATACTTTCTGACATCTGCTCAGCCAATGACTCATGAACATGAACTCTGGCATATGCGATTCTTGTCTGCAAGAAAGCCTTTCAGCCTTTTGGTATTCACAGCCATGGCTGACACATGGACCAAGCAGATTTTAAAGTCTGGAGCTCAAGTGTCAGCCCTGAGACCTGTGTATCAGCACTCATTTGAGACTCAAAGGCTGATTTGTTTATTCCCTTGAAGGCTTCTTGCATGTTTTCTCTCCTTTCGTCAGTAGGCTCCAGCATGACTTGTAACAGCAAAAAGCCCTGTGTGGAACGGAGCAATTCCTGCGTGGATAGGGCTGATGAAAGTTTCTGAGCTCTTGTGACTACAGCCTGTATACCTATAGAGGAATCCTGTCAGAAATGTGCTTAAAGTCTAATTCTTTTTAACTTGTCTTTCTACAGAAACAAGTCTTAAGCGTTTGTATCTGCCAGTCTATGTACGTGTATCTATCTGACCAGACAAGTTTTAAAGAAGATTTGCAGCTTGCTGGCAGTTTTAACACTCATAAGATTTCTCAAAAGTTCATGAAAATAGACTTCTGGGAGAAGGGAGACCTTCTTGTCGCAACCTGAGGGAAAAATTTCAGCGGCAGTGAAATCCTTGTCAAACCAGAGAATCTGCCCAGGAGGAGAAGTGCTGTGATGCCCCAACCGCACGAAGAGCATCAGTCACAGCTCCCTCCACAGCGAGGCACTGGAAGATCTGACCATAGCACAGGAATCCGTGTGAAGCCAAGCTTCACTGGTGCCACTTTTTGGGACCTACTAATGCACAGTAAGATAGCAATAGGGTGCTAAGCTCCAGAATTTCTTACCCGGTTGTGGAAGCAGAGAGGAGAACAGCTTGAGGGGTGACATGGCAGATGCAAACCAGGCAGAAAAAAGGCCAAGGAGCAGATCTGACACAACTACCTTGATCAATGTTTGCTTACAAACAAAGATTTATAGTCCTTGTTTATATCAAGAACCTGAAGTGAAATACTGACCACTTTGAAGTTGGTGACAGATCTCCCATAACCAGGATTTCATCCTGGTTCTTTTCTGTAGACTCATCTGTGATTTGTGTTACGTTAATAGCAAGGGGAAGTTAAAATGCTCTGAATCAGGGAAAATATTTTACAGAGCTAGGTAATTTGAGAAACATCTTTCATCTGTTAAGGTTTGAGCTTCTCCCAGTAATAACAAGAACTTGATCAAGCATGAACACTCCCTAGCTATCTATAGATTTGTACTACACAACCTTAGAAATGTCATTGGCACACTTCACAGTATAATCAATACATTCTTTTTAACCTTTGAGCAAGAAGGTTGGGATACAGACTAAGATTGATAAAAAGACTCTCCCGCAGTGTGAAGGGTGCAAAATTAGAGAAAAAGCAGAACTGTGAGATTTTGTTAGTGTAATGCCCAAACTGAAACGTGCTGTGCTCATTCCAAGGGGCTGTGGGTTTAAGCATGAGTTTAAGTCCACCCCAAACTGCCAGAATGAATAATCCAGATGCCCTCTCTCCTCTGGTCCCAAATTCCTTCCCCTTCTTAGAGGCATCAGTGTCTTGCCAGTCTACTTCATCTTGCTTTTTCTGCTCTCTGTCAGCATTCTTAAGATCTGAACAGCTTCCCATATTGTTTTCATGAGTTCTAACGTTTGGGAGAGGACTGCTGTTCCCGTCCCTCCTCTAGAGCCCTCCAGCAGAATGGGAAATGTTGCCTGTGATGGAATACATAAAGCACCAGAAGTTCTGCCATAGCTACTGTGCTAAGGTGAGGGCAGGAAGCGCTGCAGAGTTTCTGGAGCTTTTACCTAGTGAATTCCCAAAGGTTTTCTAGCAGCTGACCAACAGGAAAATGAAACATTATAATCTCCACAACATGATATTTTTTATGAATCTGAGAACAGCTGAAGTGCTTAGCAAGTATTTTTCTTCTCCTGCTGTCTTATTAGAGGGCAGGGATTTCTTGACTGTTGACCCTGTCCCCCATCAAAAAAAAATCTGCTGTGCCAAAGGAAATGTGCAAGTGACTGTGATGGGACCTTGTAATGACATTACAGGGTTGTGTCTTGAATATTGGCATTGAGTACTTACAGCACATACTGAGTGAGCCCAAGAAGGAGCCTGATCCTGTCCAGCTATAAAGACAGGGTCTCAGCCCTATTAACGCTTTTAAGTACTTCTCAGCTTATTTCTTATGTCATCAGAAACAGATTTTACCACATCTTGGTCATCTTATTCTGCAGTTTCTCTCTCTGGAAATGTCCATTGCTATATCATCTTTTTCTTTTTATTGTTATTTTGTCTATTTCAGGTTCCCATATCACATGTCCCAGGGGGAAATATAAAGATTTGAAAACAGAGACTTACAAGATAAAAATGGCACTTTTTTTGAATGAGGACTGAAACATATGTATTGTTGCTTGGCCCTAAAATAGCTCATCTTCACAAGCAAACCAGCTTTGGCTACATTCAGTATTTTATTGTCATGAGCTGTTTGATGCAATTAATAGTAGATCACATTTGTAGATGTATATGAACTACAGTGATAAAATGTCTATTTTGGTCATTTCTGTACAAGTTAATCTCCACAATGCAGTTGAAAATTGTTTCCAAGGAAACTTCCTGTAAAGCAAAGAGTCATTTGGAGGAACAAGGGGAGTACTGAAGTGAATGAACTGGAACCCTTGAAATCTCACCTTTTGCCTGCTGACCAGTGTCTGGTAGAAAGTAGAGGCAACAAAACCTGAACCAAACCTCGTTCTCCTGTTTCTTTGTGGTTTGTTGTTGTACTCACTGTTTGTAACTTTTTTCTTAAAAATGAGATTGTAAACTGTTTCTTGCCATGTTGAAAGGAAATTGTATGTTTTCTACCTTGTGCCTTTTGTATAAGCTAATTTTCTAGGTGGTCTATAGCCAAATGAAATAAGATTTTTATTGCTTATTATTTGGTCTTCACAGGACCCATTATGTTACAGTTTGTAAATGAAGTAAGGATGAGAAGCAAAGGGAGCTGTCTGCAGTTCAGAAACTCAGGATGAAATATTTTAGATCATGAATGACTCAGTAGCAAATCACTTGCTTACTACTATGCCATGAACTACCAGAGAAATGTTTGGCAGCTGTGAGGGAAACAATAGAAGCTAGAAAATAATTTTTGGTTTGAGAAATTGTTCACAAAAGAAAAACAAATAACTCATCAAGATTTGAAATTACACTTGGAGAAACCAAAAAAATGAAGTGCTCTGAATAACTGCAGGTCAACGCCTGCAGAAATGGGCAAGTTAGCCAAGTGACCGGACTTGTACTGACATATGCATGCAATTTTCTTGTTTTAAGTTTTTAAAAGAGATCTGCATGTTTCTATATTGAAATGTTATTTACATGTTGATTTATAAATTATACATATTGTGTATATTGTGACAGTTGAGTGTTTTGTTATAACTATTTTGAATATTATTATATTATTAGGTACCCAAACTTCATGGAGTATGTGTGTGTGTCCTTGTGCACATATGTGTATAGATATATGTATCTGTATGTATGTATATGCATATGTGTATGTAGCATTGATGGACAATTCATCACCTACATGTAAATTTATTTTTTAAAAAATTAAAGTAATTGCTCATCTGTCAACTACAAGACAAATATGAAATACGGGATATCTTCAAATGTTCCTGAAATAAGTATTTGAAAGTTTTAGGGAGTCAGAGTGCTCTGAGACACAATATTTTCTTAACATTTACTGTCACTATAAAACATTATAATTAGTCATGAGAAAGAATGAAAGTAGAGGCAAAAGTCTTTGATACATGTTGGAAGTAAACAAAGAAGGTTAGGAAATGTATTGTTAATCCAGGAGACAAACAGATACATTCAACTACAAATCCTGCATTTAAATGAGATAATGATATAAGAAGATCTCTTTCACTCACTCTTTACTTTTATTATACCAATATCTTATATAAATGCATATATGTGCCTATATGTATGAATACATATGTACATGTGTATATAATCTAGCTTGCAATGTGAGACATTTGAACACAGGAAGGATACAGAGTCATTTCTGTTTTCATCCTAGCATCTTATAAAATTTGCTGTTTCTTTTTCCATTGCACAGTATGTTGCGCATCAGGTAAAATTTCAGAAGAAATTAATGGAAGAGCTGCTAGTGACTAAAATGGAATCAGTATTTCACCTCCGCATGACATGGTTTGCTTCCTTCCAGCTAGCATTAAATAGCAAGCAACAAATAAAGACACATTGCAGTGGAACCAACCACAATTGTTTCTTCAGTCTATGCACTTGACAAATACCCTAAAAGAAGACGTATAAGGATTCTCTTATACTAAATTTAGTATAGGAAATCTTTAATAACTAGAACTGACTATAATTTCCTCCTTTAGACTGTTCTGTTTCGATGTTTCATAAATCCTTGTATTGATTAGCTTTACATGGAATGTTGTACAGTCCTAAACACAAGAAATTAAACTGAATGGCAGGTGAATTTTAGCACAGTCCTTCCAGCCAACACAGCAAAACAACAAAGCAAAAAATGAAACACACAAAGTATAAATCCAAATATATACAAGTGAATATTAATGAGACTAAATTAGTCAACTGTTCTGATTTTTTTCTTGCTGAGTTTCCAGAACCAAAAGCTTAATGGAGGAAAAAACCCCCTGTATGTACTTGTGGCACATATTAACACTTGATTATAAGATGTGCAAATAAAATTCAGTAACAGGGACCATGAAAGAATGAAAAGTAAACTAGGAAAACTACTTAATGACATTTGAGATAGATAATTTCTGTGTGAATATTCTCCAGGGAGATTTTTCTGGTTAGAAAGCTGGAATGGAATGGAATGGAATGGAATGGAATAAGATAGGACAGGACAGGACAGGACAGGACAGGACAGAATAGAATAGAATAGAATAGAATAGAATAGAATAGAATAGAATAGAATAGAATATTATACTTCAGTTGGAAGGGACCTACAACAATCACATAGTCCAACTGCAAGATCCATTATGTTTATTGCTTGTAACTTCCTCCAGTTCAGGCCTTGAACTTGAATACTTGTGGTGAGCACTTTAAGGCTTTAAATTGCACTGTCAGAGCCCCATTTCCTCCCCTTTTTGGCCAGGCAGTTCCATGAAGTCAAGATTTTATATACTCTAAAACATCTGTGCTTCATTTTAGCTGTACGAGTAGTGTCAAATTGATAAATTACTCCACTGAGACCCTTTTTTAGCTGAAAATGTATGAAAATATTTTGTAGGAAACCAAATTATTTGAGACAACAGTCCTTCTGCATCCTGAAAAGAACTGATGCTAACATGTCGTGGGAGGATCTTGAATGGTGCCATCGTCAAGTGCTTCTAATTGCTTTTCAGCTAAATACAGTTTTAAACTGAAATCATCAACACAATGAAAACAAACTCAAACTGCTGTACAGATCACTGCATATGCAAAGACCTTTTTCAGAAGAAAGATATGTTTGCTCAACATGCCCAGAAGAAAAGGGGAAGGAAAAGGATCAGTGGGAACACAGGTGAACATGCATTTGCTCTTCGTCGAGCAGCCTGCTGACATTTCCTGCGCATACACTGAGCACTGCCTCTCTCCTCCTGCCCTGCTCCTGGCTCTCCTGGAGCCACGGGCTGTCTTCTGGGCAGTGCTGGGGTTTCCCAGTTTGTTCCCCAAGGAGTGGCAGCAAGCCTCTGCCGACCACGGGAGACCCCTCTTTCAGGAAGGTCAGTAAAAGCATTATTGGTTTATGGCTCTGGAATTTACTGGGGAAAAACACTCTGGGTCTGGTTTTCTATAGTATGAAAGCTCCTGTTGGCTAATTGGCAGTGAAAATGACTATAAAGTAGGTATAGATTAAAGTTATGTACATTTAAAGAACACTTTATGGTGTTACAACAAGATCAAATGGCCTTGTTTTGTGGGCTAGGCCATGCTAGGACCTGATTTCTCAGTCAAAATTAGTGCTATGTTAGCTGGGAGAAGGACAAAGTTTCCATAATTACGTCTAATTTTTTGCCACTTCACAGGTACAAGGGAATCAACCTAAGTGATGAGAAAATTTAGAGAAGCCTCCATCCCTCTTGCATTGTCTAATCCAGCAATTCATGTAGCCAAGGAACTGAACAGATTTTTCCTCAGTTTGATATTATATTTTTTCAACAAACTAGAGTGTGCCACAATGTCCTGATGGTAACTGCCTACTGAAATGCTGTTCTGTTTCTGTCTTTGCTGTTTCAGGGCTTGAATGTGCAATGTGGTTAAAAACTGACTTGAAGTTTTGGCTTTTGGGAGATTAAATTCATTTCTGGCACAGAACAATTCTATACTGAATGAGGAAAGAAAGGAGAAGAAAGTATTTCAAGCTTTAAAATGATTTTTTGTTGTTGAAAATTTTAAACTTGGCAAAAAAGAGAAAACTTTGAAGATTTGGATCAAGAGTAACAATGAATGTTGTTTTCAGATTTTAACTGCTCTAAGTCTGGCTATCTGCAAAAGTGAAAAATTAAAAAAAAAAAAAAGTGTTAATATTTCTGGAAAAAACCCACATTCAAGTTGTTTCTGACCAAAAAGAGTATTCAGAATAAGGATGTTCTCAGCAGGCAAAAAAAAAAAAAAAAAAAAAGATATCCATGAATCCAAAGAGACATCAGCAGAGAGAAATACAATTATATCTCAAAAGTTTTTCAAAATTTCTTATACCAGGAAAAAAATTACTTAAGTACAGCTGCAGCACAATAAAGTTATTTTTGAGATTTGCAGTCTATTTTCCAGTATACAAATGTTTCTAAAGCTAGAGTAAAAATGGATTTGGTTTATATAAGGCAAATTTCTTATCCTTACGGACTTATTTTTGACATCAGACAAATAGTAATACAATTGAAATACTATTAAAAAGTTGACTTTATGTTTGAGAATATGAATCGCCTGTATAGATGATTTTCAGTAGATAGCGAATGAAGTTATCTGCTGACTACATTGGTGCTAGTACATAAATTTTGCTTGTTGTGTGCTGGGGACTTGTGCAAGCAGCTCCACGCAACCTCCGTGTAACAGACAAAATACGGAAGAAGTGTTTGAAAGCTCTGTTAAGGTTGCAAAATCAAGGACACAAAGGCAAGGTAAGGTTTAGCAGCTGTGTTGGATTTTCTCCACAGAGGCATTAGGATTGCAATGCATGTACACCTAGCAGTTCAAACGGGATCCAAATCAAGTAACGTTAATATTAAACTAGGCGGAGCACCCAGTGCCAAGCTTGTGTCAGCCCTAGGTTTCCATGTTGCCTTCAGGAAAAGAATAATACTTGGGCGGGCCTAAAGCCTGAGTGTATGAACTGAAAATCTGTGAAAGTTAGTTTCCCCAAAATTTGTTAAAATTTGATTTAGCAGAAAGACTTTGAAGTGAATCAGCATTTTCATCGTGGTGCTCTGCTTATTTTCCAGTTCTAGGAAACCTGAAACTGGATTTATTGTGTCCTCAAATACTGGCCATCACCTCTCTATCCATGTCTTCTGAAACAATCTTCACTTAGATAAAAAGATACTGTTATTTTTCCCTGAGATCCCTTTCTCCTTCAGGGTGCAGCATGGATCGTCACTGTGTAACGAGCACCTCGCTATTTAGCTATCTGGCACCTCCTCGTTGTTTTTCTTGGCTTTGTGCATTATTTACCACTTGCTTCAAAACCTCTGCTCTGAAGACAAAACTAATAATTTTCTCATGGCTTTTTTATTTTACAATCTGAATGCCTCTCAGATATACATTAAATTTGTTTTCATTATCCTTGGCGTGTGAGTGCTATGATTCTTATTCACATTGTCTATGTGGAGAACTGGGGTACAGGGAGAAGAAGGTCCAGTTTTTCCATTAACTCTGTGTTCCCAGCTAGCAGTGTTTAGGATCTGTGTTTGGTTTTCTTCCCCCTGAGGTGTTAGCATTGCACTGTACAATGCTTTATGCAGTCAAAGTACAGCTCCCGTTATTGATTTTGGTTGCAGGTGTGACTGCTCCAAAGCTCTGTAAATCAAAACCCAAGGTCTAAATGGAGGTACTCAGAAAGCATAAAATAAAGGCGGTACTCGTCGGATTCACAAATCTCCTTCACCTCCCTCTGAGACATTGCTTTTCAGAGCAGTTTGGGTCTCCCCTAAGGATAACCTGTCCAACGTTTAGCTTAAGTGACTGGACCAGCACCTTGGAGGAATCCTGTGGCAGAGGCTTGGATAGATTTAGTTCTCCCGGTCAGCATTTTGTGCCATAATTTGTGCCTTACCCTTTCTTTTCCTGCTGCACTATTTCAGCCTACACATCTTTGCACCAACCAAAACAGGATGTCTAAGGAGAGCAACCACCTTCATTACTTTCACTCTGATTCATCCCTGCTGCAGGTGCATCCCATGCCTCCAACGGTACAGGGGAAAAAATAACAAGCAATCAGATAATTAAAGACTGTGTCATAACGCATGTGCAAGGGGGTGTGCATGTGAGCATTAAGGTTACCCAGGCATCACGGATTTTGGCATTTCTTACCTTTTGAGTGATTCAGTTTGTAACCTTGATAATTAGAGCTGATCAGCACATTTTAGGAAAATGCTGTTCTGCTGAAAGTGAAAACCGTCTGCATGGACGTGAGGATTTTAACCAACACACTGTTGCTAAACAGACTGCCTGGGCCCTGCTAATTCACTCACCTGCTTACAAAGTAGGCTTAGAACTACTGATTGGGTCTCAGAGGTCCTGGCTCCAAGATTCGTTCCTCAGGCGTATAACAGCACCCCCAAAGTTACGAGATACAGCTAGGAAGGAGGGAGAAGGTACCAGTTCTGGAAAGCCTGTATGTACTTGCTTAATTTCCCAAGCTAGTAAACTGAATCCTGCTCCCCTTTCAGCCTACAGCCAAAGGTCCCATTGCTTGGTACCACACTGATGTCAGGAGGGCTGGAAAGTGACCCACCACTCAGCCCTTTGCTTCGGGAGCTGAAGGACTGCCACTGCCTGTGGCCTGGGTCACTAGGGCGCTGGTCCTAGAAGGGGACAAGTCCCAGCGGCAACAAGTTTCACGGCTATACTTACCCAAGAGTAGAGGAGCAATGGCATTTAATGCAAACCTCGTTGCATTTCAACTGTAGGAGAAGATAGGCTCTTGTGGGCTCAGCCTCTCCTCAACCTGAAAGGCTTTTCCTTCACCATGTTTCTCCTCATCTCTTCCCAGCCCCATAATCCTAGTTTTACTAGTCCTAGTTGCCACTGTCTAAGTGTCTTATTCCTGTCCTAATCTGCTGCCCTCACAAGTCTTCACCTCATCTCTCTTGGCTTTTCTCAATCTCCTCTTTCTTTCTTCCTGAGCCTTTGTAGAGTAGGATGACACCTATTCCTCCTCCAACTGCAATTCCAACATCAGTTTCTTTCTGTCCGTGCTGTCCTCATCTTCTGCCATTAACAAAACGGTTTGAAATCCCCTCTGTGGTCTGCACTCTAACTACAGCTTGGGAGAGAGGACCAGCCTGGCCCTGGTCCCTTTGTGGAAACCCCTCCATAAGGCTGCTTCTACATCCAGTCAGGAGCAGTATTGGCAGTGTGGCATCCTAGCTGCTAATCCTAGTGGCTCTCTATTTCACATGTGTGATATTTTTTTTTTTTTTTTAAATTTCTTTTTTTAAGATTTATGTCAGTAAATTTGGGTTCGTACTCACAGGCGCTGGAAAAGACACATACTTTTTTATGAAGACTACTGTCCTTGTCTTTAAGAGAAATACAGACCCAAAGAAGAATTGCCCATGTTTAGCATATGATTAAACTTAGCGTGAATAATTAAAGAAATCCATGCAAGTGAGTAATGAGAGAGCAACCTACAGCTCAGATTAAATACTCTGATGTGCACAAAGTAGAGTCAGGTGGGAGTGTGAGAAAACCCTGTGTTGACTATAAGTAGGAAGCAGAACAAGCTGCCATTATCTGTGGCAGTCAATTATCCCAAATGAAAACTGAGAAAACTTACCCTTGCTGAAAACAACTGTTCCCAGCACCACCACACATAAATCCTGACATCGTCTCATTCTCAGGAGCTTTTAAAAAACGTTTTTCCACCAAACTTCCCATAGTAGTAGAGCTATTACCAATGCCAGGCTACTTATAACTGTAAAAGATTCATGAGGGATTTTTTACGGCAGGCCCTGTGACTCTGAAAAATCCGCCCAACTCTTCGGTACTTCATTATTGAGGGATATGCATTCACTTCACACCAGCCCAAGAACTAATCATAAATAAAGTGCAGCTAGCACTGCGAGGAAGCACACAAAGTTACATTTCAAAATGTTATGCATAATAATATCAAAGATACGATAAAACGCGACAATAAGTGTGCACAGATTTAATAAACTTAAAACTCAATCAATGTATAAACATTTACTTACATTCAGAGGTTTTTTGATATGGCATATTAAGTTCCTTTTTTACTCTCTTTTAAAGGTTTCATAACAATCACACTTCTTCACATCTAATGTAAGGTTCATCTCTACTACTAATAAAATAACTAAAGTTTTTTGATTTATTGTTTTGAATAGTTTCATGTCATGGATGTCTTCTTGATGAAATGCTTTTATAATGTCTTTTCTGCCTTGGTACTTCTGGTGTAAATTACAAGCCATACAGTTTCTTCACCTCTCCCCCTAATGCTTTGAAATAACTGGTTTAGTGTAAAGCTTTTCCTTCTGGATCTGGGTGTTTTCTCCATCTCACACTTTGCTTTCCCATCTTCCTAGCTGCCAGTATTTCTAAGCTTCAATATACGTGATAGTTTTATACAACTAAGCTAAACAGCATCGGTGGCCTTCTACCTTCTTATGTTCATCCCTGTCATCGTGTACACCATTCGCAGCTTCAAAGGTTTCCCCAGGGGTCCTAGCACAGTAGAAAATCCTGATTATAAGTGACATTTGAGTGGATTTTTAGAATTAGTGTATTAACAATTATACCCAACCTTAGGCTCTTTATTAACAGTATCAAGACTGGAGTCTAGTGCAGAATTCAATGCAGCTGTGTCATCTTTGCATGAAAGTAATTTCCAGTGTATGCATTGATCTTAGCAGTGATCGAAGGATGGGAAAAGAGGTTGGTACAATCCTTTTGCTAAATAAAATAGGGATCTTTGGCTTTTTCTGAAGAGTGAAACATGGTTGGAGTCAGTGAGTCTTGTATCATTTGAGGTAAACACCTTATTTGCCCTACACAACAGAATGTTTCCATTTACAGTATTGAGGGCAGCCTGGGAAATATTAGACAGTTTTTATCTATAAGGGGTCACCTGAAATAAGTCTTTGAAAATCACCTAGAAATCAGCTCGCACTCCTAAAAACATTTACAAAATCATCTCTGTATATGCACATATGATATGAAGCAGTAGAATGTAATAGTTGTGGGACAGACAGCAGTTGTAGGTGCTCATGGCTTCATCAGCATACATGTGACTCTGTAGAAAATATTGTTACCAGGGTTTTAACAGTACACTAAGACACTTTCATCTGCTGTAACGTTTCAGCAATTTCCCTTACTGTTCTAATCAAGGTTAAAACTGAAGTGTACTAGCCCATGAGATTATCCATGAAGCTCAATATTTTGGTGTCAGAAGATTCTTGTTTGCTTGTTTGTGTGCCTTTATGCCAATTAGTTACAATCAAGTCAGCCTTTTGATGAACTTGGATTAGAAGCTCTAACTGTGGTCTAAACATAAGATGGACTCTGCTACCTGACCCTGTTTGTTAGTGTTTTGTTAGTGCTCCTGCTGTCGTATATAACAGAGAACAAATATAAGAGTAATGTGTCTATTGAAAACACCTATGACTACAGATGACAACTGGGGTGATTTCAGATATTGATTAACTTGTAAAAAAATTAATAACTAGTTTAACATTTTCTTTCTACATAAGAAACACATTTGTTTTTAAGGGCCTGCAGAAGAAAAAATTAGATAAGTCAAGTATCAGGACAAGGTGATTACTTAACATCTGTGACCAAGGAAAAGGCTCAAGGAGAAAAATCATCCAACATCTGCACTGTCGGTAAAATACTTGTAAAAAACACAAGTGAAGTGTGATTAATCACCATGGATGTATGATTGAGTCAATTGACTGTTACTTTTTCATGATGATTAATCAGCTACAAAAATTATAATTGTCCCACTTGTAGTGGCTGCATGCTGTGCCTGATGACATCATTTGGGCTACAGATACTCAGTGAGTGGTTTTCAAAAGAATATGCAGATGAACCAGGAAGGGTGGGTGAGGTTAAAACCACATTTTGAAGATCGTCTCTGGCTTTAGTAACCCGGACCTGAAATTGTTTTATCAGCTCACTGAATGGACAAATGCTCTGTTATCTGATGAATATCATCAACAGATTAAGCCAAAATCAGAGGCATGAATTTTGTCATTTAGCATTATTAAATAATATTTACATTAGAGGAGCATTTGGAGAACAAAACCAAAGTTATTTTCATGGCATTAGAGAAATGAATGGTACACCCTCAGCATACTGTGTAGTGCATCTCAGAAAATAAAGACCTTCCAAAATGGCAATGAAATGCTTAGATGAAAGAATGGAGGTTAAGAAAAAAAAGAAAAAAAGGACTGAAATTACTTGCTTTAAAGTGGAGGTGAATAGCAGAAAATGTACGAGTATTGAAGATAACAAACGTATAGTGGGGAAAAAAGGAGGCTATCTATTTGCTCTTTCTAAGAAGCAAAAGCATGGGGTCAACGAAAGAGAAAGAAAATTCAAATGTGACAAAAAGACTTAAAAAATGCCCAATCCAACCCAATTGAATTAATTAATTGCAACTTGGTTTTCGTGACTATGTTTAAACTGTGCGATCCGAGAGCCCATGTCAGAATGCGAACTAGACATTCTCCATATCCCCCCATCTCCAGCCAGGACTCGGTTCCCAGGAGAAAGAAACTTGGCCACATTGCCCAAAAGCGAACTGCGGCATGTCTGGGTCAGCCCTCAACCTGAATAATGATCAGGGAAGTGGGACTGTGCTGTGCTATCGAGACATAGCCTTGAGATCAAGAATGTAATACAAGTATTATAAGAATAGTGACAGCTCCTGTAATTATAACAAAACCCCTGTACTTTTTAAAGCATATATGCAGTCATGCTTTAGGGCATAAACCAACCGCTTACTAAGGGTTGAAGAAGCAACTCCCTTTACAGGCAGGTGTTTCTACAGTTTTTTCTGACAAGGTTTCTCACACCTTCCTCTAAAGCAGCCGGGATTTGGCATCTGTCAGAGACAGGGGACCACGCTAGATGGATCGCTGATCTAATCCAGTGTGGCAGCTCCTATGTTCCTACGAAGAGTGTGCAAGCTTCATAGCAGATATTGGTTTTGCATGTAAGCCTGAAAATGTCATCAGACTGTTGAGTGGGTAAAGTGCAGCATTTTATAAACATACAGCCCTTAAGGCTCCTAGGGAAAGATTGTTACTTTGGGATCTTGGATAATCTGAAAGAGATGATGTACTAAGATCTGACACAATAACCCAAATGATGAATTATTCCAGGCAATTTTGCCCCATCAAGCTAAATTCAAATATACTAATGGACTGTGCAAGGGACTGTGCACTGCAAAAACCTCAACCCCTGTTCACTCACTGTTATTTTATATGTCTTTGTGCCTACAAAGAAATAGTTACTTGCAGACTACAAGATCCTGCTTTAAACCTAAAGTTCAAAGTCTTATTTAGGAAGAGAGATTTTTTAATGGAAAAATTCTTTAAAATCCTCAGAGATAACATCCTTGGAGGAATACCATCTTTTACACTCATTTAAAATAGATTTCAGACTTCTTTCCAGTCTGTTCTGAGCAGGCAATACCTTTCTGAGCTGTACATAAAACCTCACTAATGATCTGTAATGAAGTGCTTCTTTTTGCACATCCAGCATTTTTGCTCTAAAGTTCAAGAAAATAGCACAATTTTGCCAGCACTATTCCCCTTTTAGCACACCGGCTTTGCTTTTGAACTATAGCACTAATAGCAAAACCGCAAAGTATAGTCCTATATCTCCTTAGGTTGTCAGTATGTCTTACAACCAAGGATCCTAAAGTCCGGTTCTGTTTTATTCCTCGGATGTTAACCTTTATTAAAGCACATTTTGTAACAGAAAGATATTTTATTTACAGGGTTATATTTACAGGAGATAGTCTTGGTAACTTCTTGTATTTAGATAAGAAAAGGAAACATGGGAGCTCTAGTCTCTTGAGTTTTTCCTAGGTACCTACTAATTGTTAATTATTAGAGACTAACTAAGTCACTGAAGTGAGTCGTTTGGCTGGTGTCTCAAATGCTGTCATTTACTACTACACAAATCAGCCTAGTGATAGAGTGTCTTTAAATTAGGTTACAACCATGCAGTTATTGGACAGGGAGTAATTGATAAAACCATTAGTAACACTTGTAGAGATAACAGCTAGCAAAATCATGCAACCATAATTATTCCTAATGGATACATGCTATAAATTGTGGCAAGAAAAAAAATCTTGCATTATCTTTCAATCAAATTTGACAGTCCTGGTAGATTACTGTAGACTAAATGCTCATGTATAAAAAAAAAATGACCTATCAGAATATCTTTGCTTTTTTCCCCCTTCTCCTTTCCCATCAAATTATGTGGG